>CM035174.1:16404198-17004198 GCA_020205615.1 Panax quinquefolius | reverse complement strand
TCTTCGTTTTAATTAATAATATGCATAAAGGATGATCCGGGTAATTAGTTTGTGAAAAAATTTAAAATCTGATTTTATTTTGCTTCCGCTATTTTCGCAATTTGATTGCTTCTTTGATTTTCCCAAAACCTTTCAGTGGTATCAAAGCCAAACTTTATGCGAATTATTAATTATTTTGATTCCATATATTTATGGGTATGTATTTTGAATAATTTATTGGGCATAATTTGTTGTATAAAATTAGTATTTTATAGGGGGGGAATGGAGTTAACCTATTGCTATTTTTCGCTGAACGGTTTATATATATAATATTATATTATGCATTGAAATCACATTTTAAAAAAAAAAAGTTTCAGCGAAACCTGAGTCTTTTTTCACTGAATCTGTATGGATGTTGTTGATCTAAACTTATTTATCATACGGATATGTATGATTATTATATATATATATATATATATATATATATGATATTACTTAACAAGTGATATATTTATAAGTATATTATTAGTAATCATCTCCTGGTCATAATATTCATATGGTTAACAAGTGCATTCATATGATATATATATATATATATATATATATATATATATTAATAATTTTGTAATTAAAATAAAAAGTTTATTTTAATCTTGAAATTGGATTTCATGCAATTTAAAAATGCCCATTAAATGATATTCATATATATATATGGAATGATTTTATTTATTGATACATATTATGATATGTATGATAATAAATGGGATTGATTATAGACTATTGACCAATGTGATTGGATTTATTTTGGTTGGATGTTTGAATGAATGGGTTTTATTAAATGGGGTATGCGTACCTCGTCTTTTTTGGTTTTCTTCTAATTTAATTCTATCTCTCTCCTATGTACTTCCCCTTGACTGCTGATCAAGGTTTCTATTTTAATTAAATAGTTTAATGTAATAGAATTAGTTAGAATTTTTGAAGAATCAGAGATCAAGGACAAAGTAGCACTCGAAGACCCGTTTGTAATGGAGCCCGGGTTTAAATGTAATAGTTATATTTAAATGTTTATTCTTGCACCCCCTAGGGTTTGACCTTTTGGTTCACTTGGTGGCTCTAGTGAACCAAACTAGAATAAAAGTTCATAATCAATCCGGGTATAATATAGTATTCTATATGTGCATGTTAGTATTATATATATTATATATTATGCAAACATGCTTCATATGTTTAATAATATGATGCGTATTTTATATATATATTTGCCTGCGCGCTAAACAAGATGAGACTAATAATAACAAACCCTCAATGAAATTATATTAAGTTGTAACGTTCAAAGATATTTGGAATATCGAACGTCGCCTTCTAGCATGATAAAAACAATAGAGTATTAAATATTTAATATGAGTTTTTTGTGCACACACAAGGCAAGTATTAAATATTTGAGATATTATTTTTATTACATTTGATGTTTATAAGGAATTGAACATTACCGCTTTGTTGTGCACACACAAGGGCTGTAGTTTTCTCTTCACTTATATGGAAATGTTGGGTACAACTTAACTTAAATCATTTTAGTTCGGATGTGCACACACTTGACCATTATGATTTAAGAGGCAAAATATAAGGAGTAACATGATGATGTAATCGACAAGAGTTGTCTACCTATTTATTTATATATAGTTTGTTGTGCACACACAAGGCTATATACATTTGAAATGGGATCCTTATTCTCACTAGCAAATCTTTAATTAGATATTGTCGAATTATATTCATGAGGGTAATATAGTTTGAAGAAAATAGTGGAAGATACCAATATAAAATAAGACCTAATTTATTTTGGTAATTAATTAAATGAATGTTTGCTAAAATATTATCTTTTTACATGCAGTATTTTGAAAATGTCACATTCACTAATTTCATCACAGTAGCATACTTGATCTTAACAAACCGAATTGGGACCAAATTACGTTGACTGGTTAAGGAATCTGAGAATTGTTCTCACTGCTGAAAAGATTTCTTATGTCCTAAATTCCCCCGTACCTGCAAAAGTTGCATAGACAGGCTCTGAGGAAGAGATTGTTATTTTTAAACAATGGCAAGATGATGCATCTGTGGATCAATGCATCATGCTCGCATCCATGAGTAACGAGCCTCAGCGTCAACATGAAACCATGGATGCTCCTACTATCTTACTACACCTTCAAGTGTTGTATGGTGAGCAAAGTAGGACTGCTAGATATGAAATATCTAAGGATCTCTTCCGATCTCGGATGACCGAGGGTACTACTGTTGAGACTCATGTCCTAAAGATGATTAATTTTATTGAATGTCTTGGACAGCTTGGCTTCGTCATGGATAGGGATTTGAGTCAAGATTTGATCTTGCAGTCACTCCTTGACACCTTCTCACAATTTGTTGTGAATTTTCACATGAATAAGTTGGACGTCAACTTGCCTGAGTTACTTAATATGTTGAAAACTGCTGAAGGTCACTTCCCATCCAAGAAGAACCATGTCTTACTAGTGGATGATTCTTCCAAGAAAAGGAAGAGGCCCAAAGTATCTTCTGAAAAGAAAAAATCCAAGAAGGCTAAGGGAAATGTGAAAGTGAAGGATCAAAAGAAACCTGATCCAGCTAGCAAAGGAATTTGCTTCCATTGCAACAAGCCGGGTCACTGGAAGAGGAATTGCAAAGATTATCTTGCTGAACAAAAGTAGAAGAAGCTTCGAATCCTAATCAAGGTTTGTTTATGATTGAAATTAATTTTTCTGAAAGTCAATCTTCTTCTTTGGTATTGGATACCGGCTGTGGTTCTCACATATGTAATAATATGTAGGGACTGGTCAGAAGTAGAAAGCTGAGCAAGGATGAGGTCGTCCTACGAGTGGGAAATAAAGCAAAGGTTGTTGCATTAGCTATAGGGACTTATTGTTTAGTACTTTTTACGGGCAAATCCATTAGTTTAAATAATTGTTATTTTGTTCTGTCACTTATTAGAAACATTATTTCAATATATGTATTGGATATGGATGGTTTTGGCATTATAATAAAGAACAATAGTTATTCTATTTATAATAATAATGTTTTATATGGTGTTGGTAATTTACGAAATGGACTTTACATTCTTGACTTGGATGAAAATATACTTCAAATTGAACAAACTAAGAAAAGGAAAAGAGATGATGTTAATAGTACCTATATGTGGCATTGTAGACTCGGTCATAATAATGAAACAAGATTATCCAAGTTGCATAAAGATGTGGTCCTAGAGCTATCAGATTATGAATCATATCCAACATGTGAATCTTGTCTCATCGGAAAAATTACTAAATCTCCTTTTAGTGGAAAAGGAGAAAGTGTTATAGAGTTGTTAGCGTTGGTACACACGGATGTATATGGACCTATGACAACGAATGCACGAGGAGGGTATTCTTATTTTACTACATTCACTGATGATCACTCAAGATTTGGATATGTGTATTTAATGAAATACAAATCTAAATCATTTGAAAAGTTCAAAGAGTTTAGAAGTGAGGTAAAGAAACAAATGGGCAAAAGTATTAAGATTCTTCGATCAGATCGATGTGGTGAATACTTAAGTAGTGAGTTTCTCAATTGTCTCAAAGAAAATGGTATAATCTCACAATGGACTCCACCAGGGACGCCACAGCTGAATGGTGTGTCTGAAAGGAGAAATTGAACACTATTGGACATGGTTCGTTCCATGATGAGTTTTACCAATCTTCCGGTAACATTCTGGGGATATGCCCTAGAAGCGGCTACATATCTACTAAATAAGGTTCCCTCGAAATCTGTCCCTAAGACTCCATATGAGATGTGGATAGGGAGGAAGCCTAGTCTTAAGCATGATAAGATTTGGGGATGTCCAGCTTATGTGAAAAGGTTTTAGAATGATAAGCTTGGGACAAGATCTGATAAGTGTACTTTTGTGGGATATCCTAATGAAAGTTTAGGATATTATTTCAACAATCCTACTGAACAAATGGTGTTTATTGCCAAACATGTTGCCTTCTTGGAAAAGGAGTTTATCCTTGAAGGGGTCAGTGGGAGGAAAATAGATCTTGAAGAAATTCAAGAACCACAAACCACTACAGATCAAATGGATGAACCTATCCAAGTAGAGATTCTTTCTGTACCACACCCTATTCATAAATCTAGAAGAGTACCAAAGATACCTGATAGGTATGGACTTGTCATAGAAGATGACAATGAGGTACGCATCATAGATGATGAAGATCCATTGAATTATGAATAGACTATGAGTAGTAAAGACTCAGAGAAGTGGCAAGAAGCCATGAAATCTGAGATGGACTCCATGTATGAGAACCAAGTATGGACTTTGGTTTCACCACCTGAAGGCATTAAGCCTATTGGGTGTAAATGGGTCTTTAAAAGAAAGACTGGAGCAGACGGCAAGGTAGAGACCTATAAGGCCCGACTGATCACAAAAGGTTACAAACAAAGACAAGGAGTTGACTATGACGAAACCTTCTCACCAGTAGCAATGCTCAAGTTCATTCAGATTTTTCTTGCGATTGCAGCTTACCATGACTATGAAATCTGGCAGATGGACGTGAAAACGACCTTCCTCATTGGGAAACTTGAGGAGGATATGTATATGACACAGCCAGAGGGATTTGTTTCAAAGGTTGGAATAAATCAAGTCTATAAGCTACAACGATCCATTTATGGATTGAAGCAAGCTTCTCGTAGGTGGAACATCCATTTTAATGAGACAATCAAAGAGTTTGATTTTATCAAAAATGAAGATGAACCATGTGTGTACAAGAAGGTTAATGGGAGCTCTGTTTCATTTCTCGTATTATATGTTGATGATATATTACTGATAGGGAATGATATTCCTATGCTACAATCAATTAAAATCTAGTTATCTAAACACTTCTCCATGAAGGACTTGGGAGAAGCATCCTATATTTTTGGGATAAAGATCTATAGAGATAGATCTAAAAGGATGTGTGGCTTGTCCCAAGGAACTTACATTGACTCGATGCTAAAGAGGTTTTGCATGGAAGATTCCAAAAGAGATCTCATGCCGATGAGCCATGGAATACATCTCTCCAAGAAATAGGCCCCAAAGACACCTGAGGAGAGAGACTGTATGAGTAAGATTCCTTATGCTTCAGCAATAGGATCTATCATATACGGTATGATATGTACTAGACCGAATGTCGCTCAAGCACTTAGTGTAACAAGTAGATATCGGTCGAATCCGGGAGAGAAAACCTTTCGAAGGTAGTGAAAAATGTCTTAAAGTACTTAAGAAGAACTAAGGATGTATTTCTTGTCTACGGTGGGTCTAAATTAAAACTAGAGGGCTTCACAGACTCAAGTTTTCAAATGGACCAAGATGACAGTAAATCTGTTTCGGGGTATGTGTTTACCTTGAATGGTGGCGCAGTGAGTTGGAAGAGTTCCAAACAGCAAACAGTTATTTATTCAGTGACAGAGGCAGAGTACATAGCTGCAAGTGAAGCTGCAAAGGAAGTTGTTTGGATGAAGAAGTTCATTATCGAACTTGGTGTGGTTCCTAGCATTAAAGTACCAGTACATTTATTATGTGACAACACTAGAGTCATTATTGTGCTAAGGAACCTAGGTCTCATTAGAAATCCAAACACGTGTTCATGGCGGTTTCATTTGATCAGAGGGATCATTGAAAGAGGAGACGTCACCCTGGAGTGTGTGGACTCTCAAGATATTATTGCAGATCCATTTACTAAAGCGTTAACACAATAGCAGTTCGATCGTCACTTAGAAAAGATAGGTATGAGATACTACGTCGATTGGCTTTTGTGCAAGTGGGAGATTGAAAGTAGTATGCATACAAGCCAATCATGTATGATGATAAAGCATATACTTTGTAATCAATCTTATTTATTTATTAATAAAAAAATTATTTATTAAAGGCATTTATTATCAACATGGTGCTGTTTTAATAATATGTGATAAACCCATAGTTTTAAGCAATGCTTTTAGAATCATGATGAGATCATACTAATGAGATCTAAATTCTTAGATAGCTTAAAACTAAAATGTTCTCAATCGATGGATTACTAAAAAGGGGATTAGTGAATCCGGATAGATTGATACATATGTTGCTTGCTCATTGGATGAGAATGATTGATCTCATGATCATTTGTGTGGAGACACTAAAGCAAGTATATAGGTGCTTATTGGAGAATAAGTTCACTGAACGTGACTCGCTAAAGAATACCTAATGGAG
Organism: Panax quinquefolius; assembly: GCA_020205615.1. Classification (NCBI taxonomy): domain Eukaryota; kingdom Viridiplantae; phylum Streptophyta; class Magnoliopsida; order Apiales; family Araliaceae; genus Panax; species Panax quinquefolius. The sequence goes on along the minus strand of CM035174.1, from coordinate 16,997,954 downwards.
TTTTACTTGCCTGCCAATAGGAATTCCTATAGTGATAGTAGTACAAATGATCCTTAGACTTTAGATCGTCATAGTATCTTATATATAATGAATTACACTTTGACTTATTCCTTAAGACCTTTAGGGTATATCAAAGGGTATGCTTGGGTGTAATAAGTTATATATGGAGATAATGAATGATCAGTAAAGAATCTACCACTTCTAGTGAAAGAAGAGAAATGTTCTATGTGATTCGATAAATGACAACCTAGGAATCCTTGGCCAAGGTGGAATGAAATTAGAAAGTAGTTTCTAATTTGCATTCATTAGGAGTTGTGCATTTGGGAATCAAAATACATATAATTAAATAAAATAAGACTTGCCAGTAATTCCATGTCTTATATTTAATTAGGACATTCAGATGGAAGGATTGAATTATGCAGAACTATTAACTCAAAGGTTCTTTTATGATTAATGTTGAAATCTATATTATCCGGAAAGTCGTTGATCGCTAGGAGACTTATCCCTATGTAGAATAAATATAATTTATTTAAATAAATTAATCGTTTAATTTATTTATTTAAATAAGATTAGAATTGTTCTAATTGATTTATTCACAACCAGCTTTTAATATGGAGAACCTAAAGGGTCACACCATAAAAGAAAGAATAATTATTTAAGAAGTTAATGGCATAATCGTAATAATATGTTAAGTATATTTAATTTAATCTATGGTGATAGAATAAATTAAATAGCTTAATATTTATTATTTAATATTTTAGAAATATTAAATATAAATTAATAAGAGGAGTCTTATTAATATTATTACAATTATTATTATTTTAATTTCTAAAAGAGTTTAGGAATTAATTTAATATAAGTACTCTCATTTATTCCTAATAGGATTAAGAGGGAATATTAGTTAAAGAAGTTTAATTAATTATCCCTAATAAGATTAGGGAGCCCATTCAATTAAAAATGTTTAATTAAATAAATAATACCTGTTTTTTAATTAAATTGGGTTACCTGATATCTTTATAAGAGGAGTCTTATATCATATATCAAAAATATATAATTTCAATAGTTGGAGAGTACGCCCCCTTTTCTATAGAGATAGGAAAAACTAGGGTTTGAGCCAATACTCCATTCTTCTTGAAAATTCTTCTTCCTTGGTGGATCACCTTTAGAAGTCATACACTTGGGCGGCTTACATTGATCAAAGGAAAGAATCTACTCTGAGATTCAAGGAGATCGCGGAGAAGTAGGAGGTGAACTCGTACCTGAGGAAGCTCGTATCTACAAGGGTATAATTCCATAACTTATTGTTCTTCGTTTTAATTAATAATATGCATAAAGGATGATCCGGGTAATTGTTTTGTGAAAAATTTTAAAATCTGATTTTATTTTGCTTCCGCTATTTTCGCAATTTGATTGCTACTTTGATTTTCCTAAAACCTTTCAGTGGTATCATAGCCAAACTTTATGCGAATTATTAATTATTTTGATTCCATATATGTATGGGTATGTATTTTAAATAATTTATTGGGTATAATTTGTTGTATAAAATTAGTATTTTATGGGGGGGGGGGGAAATGGCGTTAACCTGTTGCTATTTTTTTCGCTGAACGATTTATATATATAATATTATATTATGCAGCAAAATCACATTTTAAAAAAAAAAGTTTCAATGAACACGAGTCTTTTTTATTTGAATCCAGGTGTGGATGTTCTTTGATCTAAACTTATTTATCATACGAATATGTATGATTATTATATATATATGATATTACTTAACGGTGATAGATTTATAAGTATATTATTAGTAATCATCTCCCGGTCATAATATTCATATGGTTAATAAAGATTCATGTGATATATATATATATATATATATATATATATATATATTAATATCAATAATTTTATAATTAAAATAAAAAGTTTATTTTAATCTTGAAATTAGATTTCATGCAATTTAAAAATGCCCATTAAATGATATTCATATATATATGTAATGATTTTATTTATTGATACATATGATGATATGTATGTTAATAAATGGGATAGATTATGGACTATTGACCAATGTGATTGGATTTATTTTGGTTGGATGTTTGAATGAATGTGTTTTATTAAATGGGGTCTGCGTACCTCGTCTTTTCTGGTTTTCTTCTGATGTAAATTCTATCTCTCTCCTATGTACTTCCCCTTGACTGCTGATCAAGGTTTTTATTTAAATTAAATAGTTTAATGTAATAGAATTAGTTAGAATTTTTGAAGAATCGGAGATCAAGGACAAAGGAGGGCTCGAAGACCCGTTTGTAATGGAGCACGGGTTTAAATGTAATAGTTATATTTAAATGTTTATTCTTGCACCCCTGGGGTTTTACCTTTTGATTCACTTGGTGGCTCTAGTGAACCAAACTAGAATAAAAGTCCATAACCAATCCGGGTAGAATATAGTATTCTATATGTGCATGCTAGTATTATATATATTATATATTATGCAAACATGCTTTGCATGTTTAATAATATGACGCGTATTTTATATATATATTTGCATACGCGCTAAACAAGATGAGACTAATAATAACAAACCCCTCAATGAAATTATATTAAGTTGTAACGTTCAAAGATATTTGGAATATCGAACGTCGCCTTCTAGTATGATAAAAAAAATAGAGTATTAAATATTTAATATGAGTTTTTTGTGCACACACAAGGCAAGTATTAAATATTTGAAATATTGTTTTTATTACATTTGATGTTTATAAGGAATTGAACATTACCGCTTTGGTGTGCACACACAAGGGCTGTAGTTTTCTCTTCACTTATATGAAAATGCTGGGTACGACTTAACTTAAATCATTTTAGTTCGGATGTGCACACACTTGACCATTATGATTTAAGAGGCAAAATATAAGGAGTAACATGATGATGTAATCGACAAGAGTTGTCTACCTATTTATTTATATATAGTTTGTTGTGCACACACAAGGCTATATACATTTGAAATGGGATCCTTATTCTCACTAGCAAATCTTTAATTAGATATTGCTAAACTATATTCATGAGGGTAATATAGTTTGAAGAAAATAGTGGGAGATACCAATATAAGACAAGACCTAATTTATTTTGGTAGTTAATTAAATGAATGTATGCTAAAATATTGTCTTTTTACATGCAGAATTTTGAAAATGTTATGTGAGACCCCGAATTTTATTAAATAAAAAGTATTCAATTTTTCTATTTTGGTAAATAGTTAAATTGATAAAAGTTTAAAGTTAAGGGTGATATGTGAAAAAAAATTGAAGTAGACAAGTTGTCATAAAATACCCGGTTACTATTCACTCTAGTATTGTTCACTCGAGTATTTGGGGCACTTTTTGTGTCAGAGTACTATTCATGAGTTACTATTTACGAGTTACTATTCACCCGAATATTGTTCACTCGGGTATTTAAGGTATTTTTCGTGTCAGAGTACTATTCACGAATTACTAATCACAGGTTACTATTCACCCGATTATTATTCACTCTAGTATTGTTCACTCGGGTATTTGAGATACTTTTTGTGTCGGGGTACTATTCACCCGAAAAATATATTTCTTTTCGGTCTAAATCATTTTTGGGTACAATATTATTTCATGAAGAGATGTGCTAATTTTTCAGACCGTTGGTTGAAATTATAATAGTAAATCAATATGGATCGTTGGTTTAATGTTTTCATAATAAAATCTTTTTATATAAAATAGAATACTTTTATAAAGTTATTCTATAAATAAAATATATTATATTTTATTGTGCATAGTGCTTGCATAGTGTTTGTATAGTAAAATCTTTTTATATAAAATAGAATACTTTTATAAAGATATTCTATAAATAGAATATATTATATTTTATTATGCATAGTGTTGCATAGTACCTATATAGTGTTTTGCATTGTAAAATCTTTTTATATAAAACAGAATACTTTTATAAAGTTATTCGTTTTATTAGATTATAAATAGAATATATTATATTTTATTTAAAAGATTTTTCTTTCAATCTGGACCGTCCGATTAAAGTAAATCAATCTGGACCGTTCATGAATTAGTTACTATGCAGTCCATTCTTCTATAAATAGAAGCTCATTCATTCATTATTTCTTACGAATTCACTGAAACTCTAGAGAGAGAAACTATAGAGAGAATTCTTCTTCTATAATCTTGAGCGTATTTATTTAGAGTTTAAGAAAACTTTGAGAGTAGTGCAAGTTTTCTTCTAGTATATCCTCGCCCTACTAATTAGAATACTCTTATTTGAAAGGTAAAGGGATATTATTATGGTAAGGGATATTATTTGTTGTACTCGTAAGGGATATTATTTGTTATACTCGTAAGGGGTATTCTTTCTTTCTTATTCGTGAAGAGAACTTTTGTTATTCCATTCTTTATTATTTTGTTGAAATAACCTGTATACGCGAGATACCCTATACTTGGTGAAATTCTTCTGTTATTCCACTCTTTTTTATTATGTTGGAATAACTTTTGTCTATGCAGCAATCGCATACATGGTGAAATTCTTCTGTTATTCCATTCTTTACTATTATGTTAGAATAACCTGTCTATGCGAAGTACCGCATACTTAGTGAAATTCTTCTGTTATTTCATTCTTTATTATTCTGTTGGAATATCTTGTCTGTGCGTTTTATGTTGGACCTGGTTCCGTTATTTATTATTCTTTTGGAATATCACATGCGTGCGTTTACATGGACATTGTTATTCTATTCTTTAATATTACATTGGAATATCCATGCATGCATTTTACGCACTGGACTGGTTCCGTTATTTATTATTCTGTTGGAATAACCTACATGTGCGGTCTATCACATGCATGGTGATTTCTTTTGTTATTCTATTCTTTATTATACTCAGTTGGTTAAAACTTTGACTTCTATACTCCATAAAATTAGTGGAATATCCTTGATATTTTCGCTTCATCCAGTATCTTTTCATGGAAATATTCTTCTGAGCATTCTTGAATTTTACTCTACAAAGCAGTATCATGTTGACAATTTGGACGTTATCAGCTCCTAGATAAATTAATTCTTGAACTTGTTTTATTGAATTCTTATATCATTGTCATCATCATCATGTTTATATTTTATTGAAAGTCATCTGTGGCCTATAGTGCATAGATGGACTTGGTATGATTATGACCAGGGATTATTCGGTATAATCATAACCGTAATGTTACAAATGATGTGGAAAAAGTCCTCATTGGCCCGTAGTGCATTGATGGATAGTTTTTAGTATGATTATGGCTATGGATTCTCTTTGGCCGTAGATGAAAACACGATTATCTTTGGCCCGTAGTGCATGGATAATTTGTGGTCGTGATACTAAAGAATATCATTGGCCTGTAGTGCAGAGATGATTTGATGATATGGATTATTTATTAAGCTGGGTCTCGGCGATAAAAGTGATGAAAAACCTTTTAAATCACAGAAGATATTAGATTTTATTCTCTATTTGACTCTTCTAATGGATTGCTTGTTCCGCTGCAGTTAAACTTGGTGTTTGTTATATTGTATCAATTTAACACCGTTGAAGGCTAACAATAATTTATTCTGCATTATCTTAGTCATAATATTTCTTACTGGGCTATTTGAGCTCACCCTTTCTTTCATTGTTCTCTTCAGGAAATGAGAACGTAGTTGGGACTAGTCGGGGAACAATGTGATGGTCCTAGATGGTGCATTAGTAGTCCTCACTATTCTGTGAAATAGTGTACTAATAAATGCAATGAGGGCGCCATTGGGTGTGGATATTGTCTAGAAGGCAATATTCTTGTATAAACTCCCAGCTTATGTTTTGTCGTATTATACACGACAATTGTATTATTAAGTTTTATTTGTATTTATGTACCATGTATCTGGCGACTCAAGATGGGTGATGTATACCCAATTTTGGGGGCGTCACAGTTGGTATCAAAGCTTAGGGATATGATCCCTGCCTGAGATGTGTGACAAGAACTAGGAGGGGAGAGACGGGGAATTCCTTCGCTAGTATGACCTACCTAAGTTTATTTGTTATTTAATTGGTCGGTCAGAATATAGGGGTATTATGTGGTATGTCAATTAACCTTTATTTTGAAACTATATTCTAGAATGATATTTGAAATACAAGAGATGAGAAATGAAAAATCATGATAGAGAGGAAATTACCGGGAAGGTACAATCCGAAAAAAAAGCAAGGTATTCTCATCTCTTCGAATATCAGGTACGTACGTAAATTTCGAGGGCGAAATTTCATAAGGAGGGGAGATTGTGAGACCCCAAATTTAATTAAATAAAAGTATTTAATTTTTCTATTTTGGTAAATAGTTAAATTGATAAAAGTTTAAAGTTAAGGGTGATATGTAAAAAAAAAAAATTAAGTAGACAAGTTGTCATAAAATACCCGATTACTATTCACTCTAGTATTGTTCACTCGAGTATTTGGGGCACTTTTTGTGTCGGAGTACTATTCACGAATTACTATTCACGACTTACTATTCACCTAAATTACTATTCACCCGAATATTATTCACTCGGGTATATGGAATATTTTTCGTGTCGGAGTACTATTCACAAATTACTATTCATGGGTTACTATTCACCCGATTACTATTCACTCTAGTATTGTTCACTCGGGTATTTGAGACACTTTTTGTGTCGGGGTACTATTCACCCGAAAAATATATTTCTTTTCGGTCTAAATCATTTTTGGGTACAATATTATTCCATGAGGAGATGTGCTAATTTTTGAATTTGTTTGTTGAAATTATAATAGTAAATCAATATGGATCGTTGGTTTAATGTTTTAATAGTAAAATATTTTTATATAAAACAGAATACTTTTATAAAATTATTTTATAAATAGAATATATTATATTTTATTATGTATAGTGTTTGCATAGTAAAATCTTTTTTATATAAAACAGAATACTTTTATAAAGATATTCTATAAATAAATTATATTATATTTTATTATGCATAGTGTTGCATAGTTCCTGCATAGTATTTTGCATAGTAAAATCTTTTTATATAAAATAGAATACTTTTATAAAGTTATTTGTTTTATTAGATTATAAATAGAATATATTATATTCTATGTAAAAGATTTTTCTTTAAATCTGGACCGTCCGATTAAAGTAAATCAATCTGGACCGTTCATGAATTAGTTACTATGCAATCCATTCTTCTATAAATAGAAGCTCATTCATTCATTATTTCTTACGAATTCACTGAAACTCTAGAGAGAGAAACTATAGAGAGAATTCTTCTTCTATAATCTTGAGCGTATTTCTTTAGAGTTTAAGAAAACTTTGAGAGTAGTGCAAGTTTTCTTCGCGAATATCCTCGCCCTACTAGTCAGAATACTCTTATTTGAAAGGTAAAGGGATATTATTATGGTAAGGGATATTATTTGTTGTACTCGTAAGGGATATTATTTGTTATACTCGTAAGGGGTATTCTTACTTTCTTATTCGTGAAGAGAACTTTTGTTATTCCATTCTTTATTATTTTGTTGAAATAACCTGTATACGCGGGATACCATATACTTGGTGAAATTCTTCTGTTATTCCATTCTTTATTATTATGTTGGAATAACCTGTCTATGCAAAGTACTGCATACATGGTGAAATTCTTCTGTTATTCCATTCTTTACTATTATGTTGGAATAACTATTGTCTCATCTGGCATTAATTGATACTTGGCGTAAATTCTTACATTATTTCATTCTTTATTATTACATTGGAATATCTTGTTTTGTGCGTTTTATCGCTGGGACTGGTTCCGTTATTTATTATCTGTTGGAATATCCTCACATGCATGCGTTTACTGTGTGGACTGTTATTCCATTCTTTATTATTCTATTAGAATATCACATGCATGCGTTACACATGCACTGGTGATTGATTATTTATTATTCGTTGGAATAAATTTTTAAAATGATGCATCGCGCATGCATGGTGATTTCTTTTGTTATTCCATTCTTTATTATACTCGGTTGGTTAAAACTTTGACTTCTATACTACATGAAATTAGTGGAATATCCTTGATATTTTCGCTTCATCCAAATATCTTTTCATGGAAATATTCTCTTCGAGCATTCTTGAATTTTACTCTACAAAGCGAAGATCATGTTGACAATTTGGACGTTATCAGTTCCTAGATAAATTAAGTCTTGAACTTGTTTTATTGAATTCTTATATCATTGTCATCATCCTCATGTTTATATTTTGTTGAAAGTCATCTGTGGCCTGTAGTGCATAAATGGACTTGGTATGATTATGACCAAGGATTATTCGGTATAATCATAACCGTAATGTTACAAATGATGTGGAAAAAGTCCTCATTGGCTCGTAGTGCATTGATGGATAGTTTTTGGTATGATTATGGCTATGGATTCTCTTTGGTCGTAGTGCAAATATCAATTGTTTTATGGCATGATCAGAACTATTGATGAAAACACTATTATCATTGGCCCGTAGTGCATGGATAATTCGTGGTCGTTATACTAAAGAATATCCTTGGCCTGTAGTACAGAGATGATTTGATGATGTGGATTATTTATTAAGCTGAGTCTCGGCGATAAAAGTGATGAAAAACCTTTTAAATCACAGAAGATATTAGATTTTATTCTCTATTTGACTCTTCTAATGGATTGCTTGTTCCGCTGCAGTTAAACTTGATGTTTGTTATATTGTATCAATTTAACACCGTTGAAGGCTAACGATAATTTATTCTACATTATCTTAGTCATAATATTTCTTACTGGGCTAGTTGAGCTCACCTTTTCTTTCATTGTTCTCTTCAGGAAATGAGAACGTAGCTGGGACTAGTCGGGGAACAGAGTGATGGTCCTAGATGGTGCATTAGTAGTCCTCACTATTCTGTGAAATAGTGTAATAATAAATGCAATGAGGGCGCCATTGGGTGTGGATATTGTCTAGAAGACAATATTCTTGTATAAACTCCCAGCTTATGTTTTGTCGTATTATACACAACAATTGTATTATTAAGTTTTATTTGTATTTATGTACCATGTATCTGGCGACTCAAGATGGGTGATGTATACCGTCACAGTTGGTATCAAAGCTTAGGGATATGATCCCTGGCTGAGATGTGTGACAAGAACTAGGAGGGGAGAGACGGGGAATTCCTTCGCTAGTATGACCTACCTAAGTTTATTTGTTATTTAATTGGTCGGACAGAATATAGGGGTATTATGTGGTATATCAATTAACCCTTATTTTGAAACTATATTCTAGAATGATATTTGAAATACAGGAGATGAGAAATGGAAAATCATGATAGAGAGGAAATTACCGGGAAGGTACAATTCGAAAAGAAAGCAAGGTATTCTCACCTCTTCGAATATCGGGTACGTACGTAAATTTCGAGGGCGAAATTTCATAAGGAGGGGAGATTGTGAGACCACGAATTTAATTAAATTAAAGTATTTAATTTTTCTATTTTGGTAAATAGTTAAATTGATAAAAGTTTAAAGTTAAGGGTGATATGTAAAAAAAAATTTAAGTAGACAAGTTGTCATAAAATACTCGGTTACTATGCACTCTAGTATTGTTCACTCGAATATTTGGGGTACTTTTTGTGTCGGAGTACTATTCACGAGTTACTATTTATGAGTTACTATTCACGGGTTACTATTCACCTAAATTACTATTCACCTGAATATTATTCACTCGGGTATTTGGGGTATTTTTCGTGTCGGAGTACTATTCACGGGATACTATTCACCCGATTACTAATCACTCTAGTATTGTTCACTCGGGTATTTGAGACACTTTTGTGTCGGGGTACTATTCACCCGAAAAATATATTTTTTTTCGGTCTAAATCATTTTTGGGTACAATATTATTCCATGAAGAGATGTGCTAATTTTTCAGACCGTTGGTTGAAATTATAATAGTAAATCAATATGGATTGTTGGTTTAATGTTTTAATAGTAAGATCTTTTTATATAAAACATAATACTTTTATAAAGTTATTCTATAAATAGAATATATTATATTTTATTATGCATAGTGTTTACATAGTGCTTGCATAGTGTATAGTAAAATCTTTTTTTATATAAAATGAATACTTTTATAAAGATATTCTATAAATAGAATATATATTATATTTTATTATGCATAGTGTTGCATAGTACCTGCATAGTGTTTTGCATAGTAAATTTTTTTTATGTAAAACAGAATATTTTTATAAAGTTATTCATTTTATTAGATTATAAATAGAATATATTATATTTTATTTAAAAGATTTTTCTTTAAATCTGGACCGTCCGATTAAAGTAAATCAATCTGTACCGTTCATGAATTAGTTACTATGCAGTCCATTCTTCTATAAATAGAAGCTCATTCATTCATTATTTCTTACGAATTCACTGAAACTCTAGAGAGAATTCTTCTTCTATAATCTTGAGCGTATTTCTTTAGAGTTTAAGAAAACTTTGAGAGTAGTGCAAGTTTTCTTCGAGTATATCCTCGCCCTACTAGTCGGAATACTCTTATTTGAAAGGTAAAGGGATATTATTATGGTAAGGGATATTATTTGTTGTACTCGTAAGGGATATTATTTGTTATACTCGTAAGGGGTATTCTTTCTTTCTTATTCGTGAAGAGAACTTTTGTTATTCCATTCTTTATTATTTTGTTGAAATAACTTTGTATCGCGCGGATACCTATACTTGGTGAAATTCTTACATTATTCCATTCTTTATTATTATGTTGGAATACTTTTGTTTGTCTATGCAAAGCAATTTTGCATACATGGTGAAATTCTTACATTATTCCATTCTTTACTATTATGTTGGAATATAACATACATCTGATACCGCATACTTGGCGAAATTCTTACGTTATTTCATTCTTTATTATTACATTGGAAATATCTTGTTTTGTGCGTTTTATCTTGGGACTGGTTAATTATTTATTATTACGTTGGAATATCACATGCATGTTTTTTTACTGGGACTGGTTCCATTCTTTATTATTCATTGGAAATATATCACATGCATGCGTTTTACGCCGGACTGAATTCCGTTATTTATTATTACATTGGAATAATAACATTGCTGTCGATCTATCGCATGCGTGGTGATTTCTTTTGTTATTCCATTCTTTATTATACTCGGTTGGTTAAAACTTTGACTTCTATACTCCATGAAATTAGTGGAATATCCTTGATATTTTCGCTTCATCCGATATCTTTTCATGGAAATATTCTTACGAGCATTCTTGAATTTTACTCTACAAAGCGATATCATGTTGACAATTTGGACGTTATCGGTTCTAGATAAATTAAGTCTTGAACTTGTTTTATTGAATTCTTATATCATTGTCATCATCCTCATGTTTATATTTTGTTGAAAGTCATCTCGTGGCTGTGGTGCATAAATGGACTTGGTATGATTATGACCAAGATTATTCGGTATAATCATAATCGTAATGTTACAAATGATGTGGAAAAAGTCCTCATTGGCTCGTAGTGCATTGATGGATAGTTTTTTGGTATGATTATGGCTATGGATTCTCTTTTGGTCGTAGTCAAAAATATTAATTGTTTTATGGCATGATCGGAACTATTGATGAAAACACTATTATCATTGGCTCGTAGTGCATGGATAATTCATGGTCGTTATACTAAAGAATATCCTTGGCCTGTAGTACAGAGATGATTTGATGATGTGGATTATTTATTAAGCTGAGTCTCGGCGATAAAAGTGATGAAAACCTTTTAAATCACAGAAGATATTAGATTTTATTCTCTATTTGACTCTTCTAATGGATTGCTTGTTCCATCATTGATTAAACTTGATGTTTGTTATATTGTATCAATTTAACACAGTTGAAGGCTAACGATAATTTATTCTACATTATCTTAGTCATAATATTTCTTCTTGGGCTAGTTGAGCTCACCTTTTCTTTCATTGTTCTCTTCAGAAATGAGAAGCGTAGTGGGACTAGTCGGGGGAGCGGTGATGGTCCTAGATGGTGCATTAGTAGTCCTCACTATTACGTGAAATAGTGTAATAATAAATGTAATGAGGGCGCCATTGGGTGTGGATATTGTCTAGAAGACAATATTCTTGTATAAACTCCCAGCTTATGTTTTGTCGTATTATACACAACAATTGTATTATTAAGTTTTATTTGTATTTATATACCATGTATCTGGCGACTCAAGATGGGTGATGTATACCGTCACAGTTGGTATCAAAGCTTAGGGATATGATCCCTGGCTGAGATGTGTGACAAGAACTAGGAGGGGAGTGACGGGGAATTCCTTCGCTAGTATGACCTACCTAAGTTTATTTGTTATTTAATTGGTCGGACAGAATATAGGGGTATTATGTGGTATATCAATTAACCCTTATTTTGAAACTATATTCTAGAATGATATTTGAAATACAGGAGATGAGAAATGGAAAATCATGATAGAGAGGAAATTACCGGGAAGGTACAATTCGAAAAGAAAGCAAGGTATTCTCATCTCTTGAATATCTCGAATGCGTCACGTAAATTTCGAAGGTGAAATTTCATAAGGAGGGAGATTGTGAGACCACGAATTTAATTAAATTAAAGTATTTAATTTTTCTATTTTGGTAAATAGTTAAATTGATAAAAGTTTAAAGTTAAGGGTGATATGTAAAAAAAAATTTAAGTAGACAAGTTGTCATAAAATACTCGGTTACTATGCACTCTAGTATTGTTCACTCGAGTATTTGGGGTACTTTTTGTGTCGGAGTACTATTCACGAGTTACTATTTAAGAGTTACTATTCACGGGTTACTATTCACCTAAATTACTATTCACCTGAATATTATTCACTCGGGTATTTGGGGTATTTTTCGTGTCGGAGTACTATTCACGAATTACTATTCACGGGTTACTATTCACTCGATTACTATTCACTCTAGTATTGTTCACTCGGGTATTTGAGACACTTTTGTGTCGGGGTACTATTCACCCGAAAAATATATTTCTTTTCGGTCTAAATCATTTTTGGGTACAATATTATTCCATGAAGAGATGTGCTAATTTTTCAGACCGTTGGTTGAAATTATAATAGTAAATCAATATGGATTGTTGGTTTAATGTTTTAATAGTAAGATCTTTTTATATAAAACATAATACTTTTATAAAGTTATTCTATAAATAGAATATATTATATTTTATTATGCATAGTGTTTACATAGTGCTTGCATAGTGTATGCATAGTAAAATCTTTTTATATAAAACAGAATACTTTTATAAAGATATTCTATAAATAGAATATATATTATATTTTATTATGCATAGTGTTGCATAGTACTGCGTGATAGTGTTTTGCATAGTAAATTTTTTTATATAAAGCAGAATATTTTATAAAGTTATTCGTTTTATTAGATTATAAATAGAATATATTATATTTTATTTAAAAGATTTTTCTTTAAAATGGACCGTCCAGATTAAAGTAAATCAATCTGTCATAGTTCATGAATTAGTTACTATGCAGTCCATTCTTCTATAAATAGAAGCTCATTCATTCATTATTTCTTACGAATTCACTGAAACTCTAGAGAGAATTCTTCTTCTATAATCTTGAGCGTATTTCTTTAGAGTTTAAGAAAACTTTGAGAGTAGTGCAAGTTTTCTTCGAGTATATCCTCGCCCTACTAGTCGGAATACTCTTATTTGAAAGGTAAAGGGATATTATTATGGTAAGGGATATTATTTGTTGTACTCGTAAGGGATATTATTTGTTATACTCGTAAGGGGTATTCTTTCTTTCTTATTCGTGAAGAGAACTTTTGTTATTCCATTCTTTATTATTTTGTTGAAATAACCTGTATACGCGGGATACCCTATACTTGGTGAAATTCTTCTGTTATTCCACTCTTTTTTATTATGTTGGAATAACTTTGTCTATCAAAATCTGCGCATACATGGTGAAATTCTTACATTATTCCATTCTTTACTATTATGTTGGAATAACTTTATGCAATCAACCGCATACTTGGTAAAATTCTTACATTATTTCATTCTTTATTTTTTACATTGGAATATCTTTATCATGCGTTTTATCTTGGGACTGGTTCCGTTATTTATTATTACATTGGAATATCACATGCATGCGTTTTACGTGGGACTGGTTCCATTCTTTATTATTCTATTGGAATATCCACGTTCATGCGTTTTCTGGCGGGACTGGTTCCGTTATTTATTATTACATTGGAATAACCTACTTGTGCTGGATCTATCGCATGCATGGTGATTTCTTTTGTTATTCCATTCTTTATTATACTCGGTTGGTTAAAACTTTGACTTCTATACTCCATGAAATTAGTGGAATATCCTTGATATTTTCGCTTCATCCGATATCTTTTCATAGAAATATTCTTACGAGCATTCTTGAATTTTACTCTACAAAGCGGTATCTTGTTGACAATTTGGGCGTTATCGGTTCCTAGATAAATTAATTCTTGAACTTGTTTTATTGAATTCTTATATCATTGTCATCATCCTCATGTTTATATTTTGTTGAAAGTCATCATGGCTGTATTGCATAGATGGACTTGGTATGATTATGACTGGGGATTATTCGGTATAATCATATAGTAATGTTACAAATGATGTGAAAGCAGGTCCTCATTGGCCCGTAGTGCATTGATGGACAGTTTTTGGTATGATTATGGCTATGGATTCTCTTTGGCCGTAGATGAAAACACGATTATCTTTTGGCTCGTAGTGCATGAATAATTCGTGGTCGTGATACTAAAGAATATCCTTGGCCTGTAGTACAGAGATGATTTGATGATGTGGATTATTTATTAAGCTGAGTCTCGACGATAAAAGTGATGAAAAACCTTTTAAATCATAGAAGATAGTAGATTTAATTCTCTATTTGACTCTTCTAATGGATTGCTTGTTCCGCTGCAGTTAAACTTGATGTTTGTTATATTGTATCAGTTTAACACTGTTGAAGGCTAACGATAATTTATTCAGCATTATCTTAGTCATAATATTTCTTACTGGGCTAGTTGAGCTCACCCTTTCTTTCATTGTTTTTTTCAGGAAATGAGAACGTAGTTGGGACTAGTCGGGGAACAATGTGATGGTCCTAGATGGTTCATTAGTAGTCCTCACTATTCTGTGAAATAATGTAATAATAAATGCAATGAGGGCACCATTGGGTGTGGATATAGTCTAGAAGGCAATATTCTTGTATAAACTCTCAGCTTATGTTTTGTCTTATTATACACGACAATTGTATTATTAAGTTTTATTTGTATTTATGTACCATGTATCTGGCGACTCAAGATGGGTGATGTATACCTAATTTTGGGGGCGTCACATGTCACATTCACTAATTTCACTACGTAGCATACTTGATGCTAACAAATTGACCGGACTGAATTACACGGACTGGTTAAGGAATCTGAGAATTGTTCTCACTGCTGAAAAGATTTCTTATGTCCTAAATTCCCCCGTACCTGCAAAAGTTGCATAGATAGCCTCTGAAGTAGAGATTGCTATTTTTAAAAAGTGGCAAGATGATGCATTTGTGGCTCAATGCATCATGCTCGCATCCATGAGTAACGAGCTTTAGCGTCAACATGAAGCCATGGATGCTCCTACTATGCTACTGCACCTTCAAGAGTTGTATGGTGAGCAAAGTAGGACTGCTAGATATGAAATATCTAAGGAGCTCTTCCGATCTCGGATGACCGAGGGTACTAATGTTGAGACTCATGTCCTAAAGATGATTAATTTTATTGAACGTCTTGGACAGCTTGGGTTCGTCATGGATGGGGATTTGAGTCAAGATTTGATCTTGCAGTCACTCCCTGATACCTTCTCATAATTTGTTGTGAATTTTCACATAAATAAGTTGGATATAAGACCCCAAATTAGTAATAAATGAAATTTAATTTTCTCTATTTATTATTTTGAAATAGTAAGGGTTGATTTGATTAATGTGGTTAGTTATGGGTAAAATGCGCAAATATCTTAAATAAGCAGGTGGTTATAAAATATTCATTTTTGTCGGGGAATATTCGTTTGGTCGTGGAATATTCTTGATGTCGGTGAATATTCGTACGACGGCTGTAACACCCCCTTCTCGAAAAGGAAAGGGAGGTCACGTGCAAAGCACAACAAACCTCAAAATAAGAAAACAGAGCACTAATAACCTCAACATATTAATAGTGGTAATCCATTAATAAAGTACCAAGTACAATTCTCCAAATAGAATCAAAATAATCAAAACTTAAAATTCGAATCAACCTATATAGTCAAAGGCAACACTCTCATCACACTATTACGAATCACCCCTAAAACTCGCTAGGAAGAAAAAATACAACATGAGCAATTGCCCGATCACGGATCTGAGATATACAACTGATATACGAAAACAACTGAGACAAAATACTGAACAAAGCCTCAAGTGTAAATACTGACAAAAATATAATCTCCAAAGATCTGAATGGAATATATCTGAATCAACAGAAAAGTAAAGAAATAACAAACTGAAGTAACTAACTCAATGAATTAAACTGAACAGAAACAAACAAAACCAATATAATGAGATAATAGGCTGAATCAAATGGCTGGGGTTATTTCATACCGAGTGAGCTCAAAAATATATCTTGCCACCCAAGAAAGTCAAACTAATGCCACACAGGCAAGTCAAAATAATGCCACACAGGCAAGTCAAATGATGCCACACGGGTAAATCACACATTAGACCGCGAATCCAAATGTATGCAAATCGGATAGGTGTGTTTGGCACAACATCACCAATCCATGAGTAACGTAAAACTAGTAAGGTTAACCCATACGCCTCCCACAACAAAACACCAAATGGCCCACTTCCTCCGGAGCCCAAACGGAGACGCCGTGGACTAATCACACCGCCACGGAGAGTGTCATGCCTCTCGTGCCAAGACAACATGCCTGTGGTACCCCCACAGGTGGTTATAGCTCAAGTATACCCTATGGTATATTCTAACAAAAATATCTTGTCACAACACATGCGACATAATACCAACAGAAGGGTTCTATATGTACATGTTGAACCAAATCAAATTATAGTCACAAGGTCTCAAAAGAAGGTAACAACATGTACCGCTCTACAATTATCAAAAATAAATAATAAACATGATATCATAATTCAAAGAGTAGAAATACGAGTCCAATGTGTCAATTCTAAAATGAAACAAATATATGAATTTCACAAGAAACAATTATGTGAAATAATAACAGAATTTGAAACGAGAAACAAAACGAACAAATCAAATTTAACAAAAGTATCGCTGAAAGAGTACGGAATCCGTACCTGATAGTTCCAAACCATTTATAGCACACTCCACAAAATCTTACCCTCAAATGCCAACGATATCAAATACGAAACGTTATTAACCACCTAAACATATTCACCTCAAATTAAAAATAATCCAAATTAATAATTCCAAAATAATTCATAGTCTATTTAATATGCCTTTAATCATCGCTTTATATCAATTATTAATACTCCAAACATTATATTCCAAATATAACTCGTTAAGTTTCTTCCGTCCGAGCTAATTACACAAATTAACATAAATAAATTAATAACAGTATATTAAATTCATAATTAATAATTTCCCCTTTTCCATGATTTTTTATTACTATTATTATTATTAATATTAATATTACTATTATAAAATAATATGAGCTTCATGTTAGATTATATACAAAGTACACCAAGATTCATACTAACTTACATTCCAAAAATAATATATATAATATAATATAGACTCATTCTTTATGTATACTATACATCCCCATCGCTTCATAACTTGATGACCTTAAGCCATACACAAATTTTTTTTTATTTTTTTACTCTTTATGTCAAACTTCATTCAAAACCATTCTTATATATACACACATATAATAATAATATTAATAATTCTCTACATTGTATATTTATTCCAGATATATTAAAGAATTAATTCTCACCATTCTATATGTTGACCCATAACTATCAAAATAAGAATACAACTTTTACGTTTTCATTATCACAAGAAATACCTCTTATTATTATTGACCTCAACTATTTTTATTTACAATCCATTCACAACAACCATGAATTGAAGGAGCAACTTACCTCAAAATAATCAACAACTGAAATATAAGTTGTTCTCCTTTGCGGCTCCCTTTCCGTTCTCTCCCCTCAATTAGTTTGTATAGTGAAATAAAATTAGGTCTAACTATTTATTAATTAAAAGGGTTTTGCCCTAATGAACTTCTAATTGAGTTTAATTAAATATTAAGGCCCAAATATATTACCAAATTATCTATCACTTATTAATTTATTAGCCCACATAAATTAAATGATTAGTTTGACCCAATAAATAACAAAGTCCAATTAATATGTTTTCAAACAAAATAATTTTTAGTATTATTTAATATATATATTTTTTCGGGTATTACATCACCTACCCCTTAAAAAGGATTTCGTCCTCGGAATCAAAAGAATGAATGTACCTAATTATCAAAAGATGTGGATACTCCACTCGAATAGACTCCTCTATCTCCCAAGTAGCTTCCCGCTCCGAATGATTTTACCACAAGACTTTAACAAAAGGAATTATCTTCCTCAATTTTAATTTAATCAGTTATTTAATTATCTACTAAAAGAATTTAATTTTCCAAAACAAACAAGGAAGAATAGAGGGAAACAAAATCATTTACCTTTTTCAATTTAATACAATTGTATAAAATAAAAGTAATTACTATTTAATTATATATAAAAAAAATGGGTCATTACAACGGTGTAGTCTTGTGTGGGCCCCATAACGGAAAGCGATTGGATGAAGAAAACGACAAGTATAAGTTGTTTATAAATAACGGCGTAGTTGTTACCAATTATCTTTGTTGGAATACCCGGTGGTTAAAACACAAGAGTTATTGCGGTATTGCACCAATTATTGATTCTTACGTGAAGGCACTTCTCGATAATTATTACGATAATTCTTTGTTCAATGTTTTATTTTATTGATTCAATAATTTCTTTGTGTTGATATTTTATATTCTTTGTTATTTGATAATTGTCACTACTACAAGTATTTTCCATTATCGAAGCAATAATTCATATTATCTCGAATAATATTATTAGATAACATTATTGGCAATGTCTAGAAAGTTACGGCTAATGAGAGGTTTGGTCATCTAATCAATTGCGCCAAGAAGGAGAGATCCTTATTGGAAAGCCCCCTTCTCTAAGAACTACACGGTTGTCGATGATTGTGATTACGTAATATTATTTGTGAATAATTAATTATTGATTTATATGATGAGGAAAATATTGATTTTATGTGGATATAGATGGAGAAAAATTTTAATGTGACAATTGTTAAAAATTAATATTTTATCTTTTTCTGATAAAATAATTCATTTAAATATATTATTATAATATAATAATGGTGATATTTTTACAATAAATGTGGGATATATGACTATATGAGGAGGAAGTGTATTTTTGTTGCATTAAATGATAAACACATATTTTGTGTGTCGGTGGACCCCATTTCTTGATAGAAATTTGATTATAGCTTGTAAAATCTCCCGTTTGGGAATTTCGATGAAATTCTGTTTGGAATTTGGAAAAATTTTCTTCTGCAAAGTTGTAGAGAATGAAATTTCCTATGGAAAAGTCATGTGGTATGAATTTTTCTGATAAAAGGGCTATTTATTATGAATTATTGAAGTTCTGAAGTTCCAGAATAATTGATTTTTGAAGTTTTAATTATTTTTTAAAGAAAAACGTTTTTGGTGAGTGTTCCACATGTGATATAAATGTGTTCAATGGCTGAAATCAAATTCAAAGGTGTGCGTAAGAATTTTGATTAAAAACAATATTATTATATTAAATTTTCTGTTTTGGTGTTCTAAGCATTTTCCTATAAATAGGGTGCTTAGGTTAGAATTGAAAATCACACCAGAAACTAAAGTTTTCTCTCTTTCTCTCTCTATATTATCGAGCGTATTCTTGTGAGTATTTTGAGACTTTGAATATTGTTATACGGTGCAAGTTCCCTTCAGCATTATATCCGATATTCCAGCTAGAAGTATTATCTTTTCGAGGTAAGGGATGTTATTTTCTTCTTAAATGATATTATTTTCTTCAATATCATTATGCCGAAATATTGGTTTGAACTTTTTATCAAATTTAGAACTTTTTGTGTCAGGATTACTATTCACGTATATGGCACTATTCACAGAAAAATTAATTTTTTATTTTTCATCCAAAATATCTATTATGGATACTAGCTTTGATTGTATCCATGTTTTGATCATTCTTGAATTTTACTCCACTATGATTCTTTATGAGGTATTTTTGGACATGGAATAGCGAAAAATCTGAATCCTTAATATGTATTCTTTTGTTTCCTTTGGATTCGTTTTCTTTAAAATATTTTCATCATCCTCGGTCCTAAATGATGATATTCTTGAATATCTTTGGCATGTAGTACAAAGATGAATGATTTTCTGATGAATATCTTTGGCCCGTAGTGCAAAGATGAACAGGTGTTTAGATGAACATGACCAACTGATGAATATCTTTGGCCTGTAGTGCAAAGATGAATATTTAATTTCAGACATATATTGATTGATTTTACAGGGATAAAATATCGACGATGAACTTTTAAATTCATATATAGAAGATAGTAGATTGCATTCTCTACTTAACTCTCCTAATTAATTATTATTTCCGCTACGAATATTGATTTAAAATTAGTTGTCTATTGTATTCTATTAGATTTTTCCCTGTTGAAGATTAACGATAATTTGTTCTATGTTATCTTAGTCATAATATTCTTTACTGGACTACTTGAGCTCACACTTTTCCTTTTTGTTCCATTTTTCTTCTCAGGAGACGAGAATGTAGCGAGTACTAGTCGGGGTATGGAATGAAGGTTCTAGGAAGTTATTTTAGTAGTCCTCGCCATTTTTGTAAAATATTGTACCAATAATTGTAATGAGGACTTATTTGGGTATGAATATTGTCTAGACGACAATATTTGTATTTTAACTCACAGTTTTTAAGTTGTATTAATAAAGTTGTAGCTGTTCTGTACCATGTTATTGATGACTCAAAATGGGTATTGTATACCTATTTTGGGGGCGTCACATTGGACGTCAGCTTGCCTGAGTTACTTAACATGTTGAAAACTGCTGAAGGTCACTTCCTATCCAAGAAGAACCATGTCTTACTGGTGGATGATTCTTCCAAGAAAAGGAAGAGGCCCAAGGTATCTTCTGAAAAGAAAAAATCCAAGAAGGCTAAGGGAAAGGCGAAAGTGAAGGATCAAAAGAAACCTGATCCAGCTAGCAAAGGAATTTGCTTCCATTGCAATAAGTCGGGTCACTAGAAGAGGAACTGCAATGATTATCTTGCGGAACAAAAGTAGAAGAAGCTTGGAGAAGCTTCGAATCCTAATCAAGGTTTGTTTATGATTGAAATTAATTTTTCTGAAAGTCAGTCTTCTACTTGGGAATTGGATATCGGCTGTGGTTCTCACATATGTAATAATTTGCAAGGACTGGTCAGAAGTAGAAAGCCGAACAAGGATGAGGTCTTCCTATGAGTGGGAAATAAAGTAAAGGTTGTTGCATTAGCTGTAGGGACTTGTTGTTTAGCACTGCCTACGGGCAAATCCATTAGTTTAAATAATTGTTATTTTGTTCCGTCACTTATTAGAAACATTATTTCAATATATGTATTGGATATGGATAGTTTTGACGTTATAATAAAGAACAATAGTTGTTCTACTTATAATAATAATGTTTTATATGCTGTTGGTAATTTACGAAATGGACTTTACATTCTTGACTTGCATGAAAATATACTTCAAATTGAACAAACTATGAAAAGGAAAAGAGATGATGTTAATTATACCTATACGTGGCATTGTAGACTCGGTCATATTAATGAAACAAGATTATCCAAGTTGCATAAAGATGGGCTCCTAGAGCTATCAGATTATGAATCATATCCAACTTGTGAAGCTTGTCTCATGGAAAAAATAACTAAATCTCCTTTTAGTGGAAAAAGAGAAAGAGTTACAGAGTTGTTAACGTTGGTACACACGGATGTATGTGGGCCTATGACAACGAATGTACGAGGAGGGTATTCTTATTTTATTACATTCACGGATGATCACTCAAGATTTGGATATGTGTATTTAATGAAATACAAATCTGAATCATTTGAAAAGTTCAAAGAGTTCAGAAGTGAGGTAGAGAAATAAACGGGCAAACGTATTTAGATTCTTCGATCAGATCGAGGTGGTGAATACTTAAGCAGTGAGTTTCTCAATTGTCTCAAAGAAAATGGTATAATCTCATAATGGACTCCACCAGGGACGCCACAACTGAATGGTGTGTCGGAAAGGAGAAATCGAACATTGTTGGACATGGTTCGTTCTATGATGAGTTTTACCGATCTTCCGGTATCATTCTGGGGATATGCCCTAGAAGCGGCTACATATCTACTAAATAAGGTTCCCTCGAAATCTGTCCCTAAGACTCCATATGAGATGTGGATAGGGAGGAAGCCTAGTCTTAAGCATGGTAAGATTTGGGGATGTCCAGCTTATGTGAAAAGGTTTCAGAATGATAAGCTTGGGACAAGATCTGATAAGTGTACTTTTGTGGGATATCCTAAAGAAAGTTTAGGATATTATTTCAACAATCCTACTGAACAAATGGTGTTTATTGCCAAACATGTTGCCTTCTTGGAAAAGGAGTTTATCCTTGAAGGGGTCAGTTGGAGGAAAATAGATCTTGAAGAAATTCAAGAACCACAAACCACTATAGATCAAATGGATGAACCTGTCCAAGTAGAGATTCTTTCTGTACCACACCCTATTCATAAATCTAGAAGAGTACCAAAGATACCTGATAGGTATGGACTTGTCATAGAAGATGACAATGAGGTACGCATCATAGATGATGAAGATCCATTAAATTATGAATAGACTATGAGTAGTAAAGACTCAGAGAAGTGGCAAGAAGTCATGAAATCTGAGATGGACTCCATGTATGAGAACCAAGTATGGACTTTGGTTTCACCACCTGAAGGCATTAAGCCTATTGGGTGTAAATGGATCTTTAAAAGAAAGACTGGAGCAGACAGCAAGGTAGAGACCTATATGGACCGACTGATTGCAAAAGGTTTCAAACAAAGACAAGGAGTTGACTATGACGAAACCTTCTCACCAGTAGCAATGCTCAAGTTCATTCAGATTTTTCTTGCGATTGCAGCTTACCATGACTATGAAATCTGGCAGATGGACGTGAAAACGACCTTCCTCAATGGGAAACTTAAGGAGGATATGTATATGACATAGCCAGAGGGATTTGTTTCAAAGGTTGGAATAAATCAAGTCTGTAAGCTACAACGATCCATTTATGGATTGAAGCAAGCTTCTTATAGGTGGAACATCCATTTTGATGAGACAATCAAAGAGTTTGATTTTATCAAAAATAAAGATGAACCATGTGTGTACAAGAAGGTTAGTGGGAGCTTTGTTTCATTCCTCGTATTATATGTTGATGATATATTACTGATAGGGAATGATATTCCTATGCTACAATCAATTAAAATATGGTTATCTAAACACTTCTCCATGAAGGACTTGGGAGAAGCATCCTATATTTTGGGGATAAAGATCTATAAAGATAGATCTAAAAGGATGATTGGCTTGTCCCAAGGAACTTACATTAACTCGATGCTAAAGAGGTTTAGCATGGAAGATTCCAAAAGAGGTCTCATGCCGATGAGCCATGGAATACATCTCTCCAAGAAACAGGCCCTAAAGACATTTGAGGACAGAGACCGTATGAGTAAGATTCCTTATGCTTCAGCAATAGGATTTATCATATACGGTATGATATGTACTAGACCGGATGTCGCTCAAGCACTTAGTGTAACAAGTAGATATCGGTCGAATCCAGGAGAAGAGCACTGGAAGGTAGTGAAAAATGTCTTAAAGTACTTAAGAAGAACTAAGGATGTATTTCTTGTCTACGGTGGGTCTAAATTAAAACTAGAGGGCTTCACAGACTCAAGTTTTCAAATGGACCAAGATGACAGTAAATCTGTTTCGGGGTATGTGTTTACCTTGAATGGTGGCGCAGTGAGTTGGAAGAGTTCCAAGCAATGAAACAGTTATTTATTCAAAGGTGTGAGGCAGAAGTACATAGGCGCAAGTGAGGTACGCAAAGGAAGTTGTTTGGATGAAGAAGTTCATTATCGAACTTGGTGTGGTTCCTAGCATTAAAGTACCAGTACATTTATTATGTGACAACACTAGAGCTGTTGCACAGGCTAAGGAACCTAGGTCTCATTAGAAATCCAAACACGTGTTGCGGCGGTTTCATTTGATCAGAGGGATCATTGAAAGAGGAGACGTCACCCTGGAGTGTGTGGACTCTCAAGATATTATTGCAGATCCATTTACTAAAGCGTTAACACAACAACAGTTCGATCGTCACTTAGAAAAGATGGGTATGAGATACCACGATGATTGGCTTTAGTACAAGTGGGAGATTCAAAGTAGTATGCATACAAGCCAATCATGTATGATGATAAAATATATACTTTGTAATAAATCTTATTTATTTATTAATAAAAGAATTATTTATTAAAGGCATTTATTATCAACATGGTGTTGTTTTAATAATATGTGATAAACCCATAGTTTTAAGCAATGCTTTTAAAATCATGATGAGATCATGCTAATGAGATCTAAATTCTTAGATAGCTTATAACTAAAATGTTCACAATCGATGGATTACTAAAATGGGAATTAGTGAATCCGGATAGATTGATACATACGTTGCTTGCTTATTGGATAAAAATGATTGATCTCATGATCATTTGTGTGGAGACACTAAAGCAAGTATGTAGGTGCTTATTGGAGAATAAGTTCACTGAACGTGACTCGGTAAGGAATACCTAATGGAGTTTTACTTGTTTATCAATAGGAATTCATGTAGTGATAGTAGTAAAAATGATCCTTAGACTTGAGATCATCATAGTATCTTATATATAATGAACTATACTTTGACTTATTCCTTAAGACCTTTAGGGTATATCAAAGGGTATGCTTAGGTGTAATAAGTTATAAATGGAGATAATGAATGATCAATAAAGAATCTACCACTTCTAGTAAAAGAAGAGAAATGTCCTATGTGATTCGATAAATGACAACCTAGGAATCCTTGGCCAAGGTGGAATGAAATTAGAAAGTAGTTTCTAATTTGCATTTATTAGGAGTTGTGCATTTGGGAATCGAGATACATATAATTAAATAAAATAAGACTTGACAGTAATTCCATGTCTTATATTTAATTGGGTCATTGTATGGTGGAAGGATTGAATTGTATGGTAACTATTAACTCAAAGGTTCTTTTATGATTAATGTTGAAATCTATATTATCTGTAAAGTCGTTGATCGCTTTGAGGAGGCTATCCTATTGTAGAATAAATATTATTTATTTAAATAAATTAATCGTTTAATTTATTTATTTAAATAAGATTAGAATTGTTCTAATTGATTTATTCACAATAGGTTTAATATGGGAGAACTAAAAGAATTAGGACCATAAAAGGAAGAATAATTATTTAAGAAGTTAATGGCATAATTGTAATAATATGTTAAGTATTTTTAATTTAATCTATGGTGATAGAATAAATTAAATAGCTTAATATTTATTATTTAATATTTTAGAAATATTAAATATAAATTAATAAAAGGAGTCTTATTAATATTATTAAAATTATTATTATTTTAATTTCTAAAAGAGTTTAGGAATTAATTTAATATAAGTACTCTCATTTATTCCTAATAGGATTAGGGGTGAAAATTAGTTAAAGGAGTTTAATTAATTATCCCTAATAAGATTAGGGAGCCCATTTAATTAAAAAGGTTTAATTAAATAAATAATACCTAATTTTAATTAATTAGGGTTACCTGATATCTTTATAAGAGGAGTCTTATATCAGATATCAAAAATATGTAATTCCAATAGTTGGAGAGTACGCCCCCTTTTCTATAGAGAGGAAAAACTAGGGTTTGAGCCAATACTCCTTTCTTCTTGAAAATTCTTCTTCCTTGGTGGATCACCTCTAGAGGTCATACACTTGGGTGGCTTACATTGATCAAAGGATGGAATCTACCCAGAGATTCAAGGACATCGCGGAGAAGTAGGAGGTGAACTCGTACCTGAGGAAGCTCGTATCTACAAGGGTATGATTCCATAACTTCTCGTTCTTCGTTTTGATTAATAATATGCATAAAGGATGATCCAGGTAATTGGTTTGTGAAAAATTTTAAAATCTAATTTTTTTTTGCTTCCGCTATTTTTGCAATTTGACTGCTACTTTGATTTTTACAAAACCTTTCACTTTTCGTCAAAGTTACAATCCTTGTGGAGAAGAGGCATCTTATCAGCAAGTACAAGCATATCTAAATTCAAAGTCTTGAAACAAAATATGCTTTCACTTAATATATGAAACTGTTTAATCATACAAAGTGTTAGCATGTACTGACAAAACAACTGCTAATATTGTACAGAAAGGTAAGCAGTTAATGATATCTACAGGGCAGAAGGAGTTTCTACCTATTTTACCCTTGTCGACCAATGCATGGAGTGTTACTCCAATTATCGAGGGCAAAGTCCTGGTGGACTGCAGTGATGGAGGGGTTGTCATCGTCCTCCTTTCCCGAATGATGACCATTATGTTTGGATAATCATCGTCAGGGGTGTATCTATTTATATGTTCATCATGGACAATGATGCATATGGTTGACATCATCCTGGTGAGGTATTGCTTAAGTCCTCGTTCCTCTTCTTCCACTTCGAAATCAGGAACTAGGACCTCTTTCCCCTTGACTGGTATCGGCTTGGGAAATAACATATCCCTTACGTTGGCTGGCACCTTTACCAGAGATTGTGCGGGCTCAGGATTTGCAGGTGGAGATAATCATCGTGTGGCTGAAGCTGGAGGAATCTATTTGTGCTTATGAGGTCTCCTGTGGATCGGGCTGGCGAGAATAGCCTAGTCTAGGTATCCGGTTTATTTGGACATTTGAATCGGCGCTTAATGCCACGATGATTTTACCCGACCCTTGTCGGTGTGACATCATTTCTTGAGTAGTTGCCATCACTTCGGCAGAAATCTTGGGTACGGGAAATGGCATCCCAATGGAATGGTAGTGAGTGTTGTTCAGTTCCAAGGTATGAAAACTGACCTGTTCAACTTCTGAATTAAAGCTGATGAGTGGTATATGTCACCCTGTTCAGGACATTCCGGTTTAGCATTAACTGCGACTAAGCTATCGTTAATGATGTATTTAAGTTGCTGGTGAAGAGTGGAGGGGACGGCCCCAGTCATACGATTCCACAGTCTTCCCAATAGTAAGTTTTATCCTGAATCGATCTTGAGCACGTGAAAAGATACGCAGAATGTATGGGGACCAATCTCAATTGGCAGTTCAATCTCTCCGACTGAATTTCGGCGGGATCTGCCAAAAGCTTTAATAAATGTATGGCTGCTTCGGATCCGTTTGAGATTGACATTCATCTTTACCAAAGTAGCACAAGGACAGATATTCAGAGACGAACCTCCATCTATCAAGACTCCAGCTAGCATATATCCGGAGGACAAAAACCGTAATATGCAATGGCTTACAATGACTGGTCCCTTCGAGCGGTATGTCGTCATCAGTGAAAGATATCACATTGTTGTCAAAAATGTGATCAATCAAATGTTGAAATTTTTCCATATCCATTGGTTTTGGCAAGTACTACCAAAACCTTCAATAAGATCTTCATATGATCTTCAGACGAGAAAACCAAGTCCAGTATGGAAATTTGACGTGGAGCTTCTCTTAAGCTTAAAACCACCTTGGCTTCATTATGGCCCATAGTACGGAGGAACTTTTCAATTTTCTCCGTGGTAATCTTCCCCCATTGACTTAATGGTAGGCTTCATCACTCGTTGGGCCGTTGGGGAAGATATAGTGGATTATCCTTCGACACAGCAACAGTTGTATGAGAGGTGGATCCTTCAGCTTCTCTCATAGAAAGGAGCTTCTTGTACGTCTATAAAGATCATAACCATTTCTGACTCTATAATAGAAGGAATAACTTGAGCAACAAGGCGCCTCCACCTTTGAGCATACACTTTGAAAGACTCATTGGATTGTTTCTTGACCTTGGTAATCTGGTACCGGTCAGGAGCCATCTGAGACTGGAAGCTGTATTGAGTGAAGAAGGCATGAGCTAGCTCTTCCCAACTATAGATCTTTGAGTTGTCTAACCTGGTGTACCACGAACGGGCTTCTCCAGTCAGACTCTTTTGGAACAGCTGCATTCTGAGCTTCTCGTCCTCTACATAAGATCCAAGTTCTCCAATGAACACCTTCAAATGTGTGTAAGGATCTCCTAACCTGTCATACTTTTTGAAGTCAGGAGTTTTGAACATATCTAGATAATGAACACCAGGGAATATACAAAGGTCAACATATGAGACACTCCCGTGTGCTCTAATTCCTTTGATAGAACGAAGGGTTTCTTCCATTTGAAGGACTTTTTTCCTGATGTCACCAGTATCTAGATCTCCTTTGAGATGGGTGTTTTTAGGGTTTTTATCTGTTGTAAACAACTAAAATTCCAGATTTGTTTTATCCGAACCTTGGGTTCCTCCCTGTGCAGAGGATTCTGTATGTGTGGCATTTTTGAGCTCTGAGTAGACTGATCTAGTTCTTTAAGCAAAATAGACAAATATGTGATTTGTTTACTTAATCTGCCGAATTCTTCATGAGAGACTGGATTAAGATTATTCTGGTCAGATGAAGACATGATTGGTTGTAAGCTCGTGGCCTTTTTGGACTTTGAACGGGTAATAGGTCCGATTGTTTCCCTGTGAAAGACTTGCATAGTTTAGTCTTAGGGAATATGTAAATGTTTACATGCTATGTGATGTATCCGTTTTAGGAATATTATCCTGCAAAACGGATGTTAGCTGTTTGTAATATTGGATATCATGTTAATTTAAATATGCATGTACACAAATTTCTTCATATTTCTCATTACATGGAGATGAATATGGAATGAAATTACAAGTAATTGACTTTACGAGTAATTTGAAATGAGAAAGCATGAAGAGACTTTCCTCCGCGTTTGGTTTATCAGAGGCTGACATATCTTAGGTTTACTCTCGCGGCTTTTTGGCATGAAGGTTCCCAGATCATCATGCAATCTACTTGACGGAAGTTGTCTGGTCTTTCAACTGGAGCAAATCTGGGTGGTGCCTTTCCTGAGCCTCGTTGGAATTAGTCTCCATACGAGTCCAGTAATCAAACACCGACAGGATAGCCTCCTGGTGGAGGAACCACACAACATACATTCACATACAACATGTCTAACCGTTTATGAAAATGATGACATGTGCGAAGCATTAATATCACAAGCAGATATAGTGTGAAGCATTAAGTACGGTAAATATATGCATTCGTACACATTTATCATAAATGTAAATGCAACATCCACACACAAGCATATAACAGTTTTGAAAAGATTGTAATAGCGGCTTAAGCCCTCTTACTGGTCTCCCCAGCAGAGTCGCCACCTGTCGACGTCGGGATTTTTATTTGTCCCTTTTCTATTCTTATTCTTTGGTGTTCTCATGTTAGGTGAGATTTGTTTGAAAAAACAAGTTGTGAAAAGGTCCGACATGTATATGTCGACGAATGGACTATAAGAGTCACCAGTTGGTTTTTTATAGGGTTGTACCAACACAACCGAGAAAAGGTTTGCACATTGACCCAGTGATGGACACTGCTAAACGGGTCTGTGAAACCGAGATTCATTAGGGTCCGGGGGCTTGATTATGCGGAGGGAAGGTGTTAGGCACCCCCAACATCCGTGTTACCACGGTGACCGCCACTTTTCAAGAAATTGTTATATGAATGTGTATGTGGGGGGGGGGGTTAATGTGCAATTTATATGGAAGTAGTGCGAGGCCTCGTTCGCAACTATATAAAAAGGGTCTAAATTTGTGTAAAAATTCAGTTTTAAACAAGATATGGCAGTGATGTTTTGTAAAAGAGTTTTTTAAACCCTTATGCTCAATAGGAATTGAGGCCTTTGGATACTTCCATTTTTTATCATGTTCGGCTTGCTTGCTTTTATTTTTGAGATGCGAAGCATCTTTGAGAAAAATAATGTACAAAGCAATGCCGAACTCCTCGTGGGTATGAAAACCATCTGAGGAAATCCAAACATCGTGAATAAATTTATAAGCTGCTTACAGCAGAAAATGTCCATCACGGGAACCGAATCTAGATTCAGTAGACTGAATCTGTGATCACATGATTCCTAGGCTCACATGATGCCGCAATTTATATGAAAGCATTAAGTAGTTATATATATATAAAAGCTGTAAATATATATACACAGACATGATCAACCACCACGAAGCACCTCCATGGGGGATCAGAAATGTAAATAAAGCTGTAAAAGCAATCAACCGCCACGAAGTAAACTCCAGGCGAGATGAAAAGTAAATATATATATATATATATATATATATATATATATATTTATAAGCAGTAAACGCACCGGATGTAAAATCCAGGCTCATCGAACATAGTTCGACCACATTTCATATATATAATATACATATATATAAAAGCAATAAACGCTCCGAATATAAAATCCAGGCTCATCGAACATAGTCCGACAACAGGTTATATATATAAGTATATATATATATATATATAAGCTAGTAAACACTCCAGACGTGAGTCCAGGCTCAATCGAGGCATAACTCGATAATGTTAGTCCATATATAAATAAATATATATATATATATGTATGTATGTATATGTATATACAAACTGAAAAGAAACCACGGACCGAAGTTTGGGCATACACACACAACACAACTCTCAATGCGAAGAACAGTGTGTGAAAAGATGAAGAGAAAGGCTTTAAAGTGTGTAAGAAGGCTTACAGTGGGCTGCCAAAGAAGACTTCTATAACGTTAAGTGGATGAACACTTGGCTCCCGCCGGTAAAAATAGTAGCTATATATGAGCTCACAAGTGTTTAAAATAAGAAAGCACTCAGTTTATGGTGTGTACAGAGCAAATTAGACAGTGCTTCATCTCCTTTTTCTCTTTTAAAATGGCCACCCCAACCCCTCTACTTATAGAGGGGAGCCGCAGATGAACAAACGGCTGCCCGGGGTGTCCCGGGCTCTACGGGTCTCGTCGTCTCGAAGTACGTGCACGCGTGCACTGTGATGTCCGTTCAAACTTTCAGAACTACAATTCGGGCATCTGATTAAGGTGTATAAGACCTATTTTGGACTGCCGTTGTCAACAGCTACGCCATGACATGAGATTAGAGGTTGTACGAAGTCAGGAAGATGGGACCATGCCTTTGGTCTTCAAGTTTCAAATTCTATCCGGTGTGCTGCCCTGCGTAGTAGTCACTCGGGATTAGACTTCCTTGGTTCTAGTGGGACATTTGTAAGACCCCAAATTAGTAATAAATGAAATTTAATTTTCTCTATTTATTATTTTGAAATAGTAAGGGTTGATTTGATTAATGTGGTTAATTATGGGTAAAATGCGCAAATATCTTAAATAAGCAAGTGGTTATAAAATATTCATTTTTGTCGGGGAATATTCGTTTGGTCGTGGAATATTCTTATTATCGGGGAATATTCGTACGACGGCACAGCCTTGTGTGGGCCCCATAACGGAAAGCGATTGGATGAAGAAAACGACAAGTATAAGTTGTTTATAAATACTTGGCGTAGTTATTACAGATTAATCTTGTTGGAATACCCGATTGGTTAAAACACGGTAGCACGGTATTGCACCAATTATTAATTCTTACGTGAAGGCACTACTCAATAATTATTACGGATAATTCTTATTCGATTATTTTATTTTATTGATTTAATAATTCTTTGCGTTGATATTTTATATTCTTTGTTGTTTCAATAATTGTCACTACGTATTTTTCATTATCGAAGCAATAATTCATATTATCTGAATAATATTATTAGATAACATTATTGGTAATGTCTAGAAAGTTCTGTCTAAAGAGAGGTTTGGTCATCTAATTGCGCGCCAGTAAGGAGAGATCCTTATTAGAAAGCCCCTCTTTCACAGTGAGGCGCTTGGTTGTCGATATTGTGATTACGTAATATTATTTGTGAATAATTAATTATTGATTTATATGATGAGGAAAATATTGATTTTATGTGGATATAGATGGAGAAAAATTTTAATGTGACAATTGTTGAAAATTAATATTTTATCTTTTTCTGATAAAATAATTCATTTAAATATATTATTATATTATTATAATATAATAATGGTGATATTTTTACAATGAATGTTAGATATATGACTATATGAGGAGGAAGCGTATTTTTGTTGCATTAAATTATAAACACATGTTTTGTGTGTCAGTGGACCCCATTTCTTGACAGAAATTTGATTATAGCCTGTAAAATCTCCCGTTTGAGAATTTCGGTCAATTTTTATTTGGAATTTGGAAAACTTTTCTTCTGCAAAGTTGTAGAGAATGAAATTTCCTTTGGAAAGATCATGTGGTTCGAATTTTTCTGATAAAAGGGCTATTTATTATGAATTATTGAAGTTCTGAAATTCCAAAATAATTGATTTTTGAAGTTTTAATTATTTTTTTAAAGAAAAACGTTTTTGGTGAGTGTTCCACATGTGATATAAATGTGTTCAATGGCTGAAATCAGATTCAAAGGTGTGCGTAAGAATTTTGATTAAAAATAATATTATTATATTAAATTTTATGTTTCGGTGTTCTAAGTATTTTCCTATAAATAGGGTGCTTAGGTTAGAATTGAAAATCACACCAGAAACTAAAGTTTTCTCTCTCTTTCTCTCTCTATATTATCGAGCGTATTCTTGTGAGTATTTTGAGACTTTGAGTATTGTTATACGGTGCAAGTTCCCTTCAGCATTATATCCGGTATTCCAGCTAGAAGTATTATCTTTTCGAGGTAAGGGATGTTATTTTCTTCTTAAATTATATTATTTTCTTCAATATCATTATGCCGAAATATTGGTTTGAACTTTTTATCAATTTTGGAACTTTTTGTGTCGGGTTTACTATTCACGTATACGGCACTATTCACGAATGCGGCACTATTCACAGAAAAATTAAATTTTCATTTTTCGTCCAAAATATCTATTATGGATACTAGCTTTGATTGTATCCATGTTTTGATCATTCTTAAATTTTACTCCACTATGATTCTTTATGAAGTATTTTTGGACATGGAATAGCTGAAATACGAATCCTTAATATTAATTCTTTTGTTTAACTGGATTCGTTTTCTTTAAAATATTTTTCATCATCCTCAGTCCTAAATGATGATATTACTGAATATCTTTGGCATGTAGTGAAAAGATGAATGATTTTCTGATGAATATCTTTGGGCGTAGTGCAAAGATGAGCAGTGTTTAGATGAACATGAATGACGGTGATGAATATCTTAGGCCTGTAGTGCAAAGATGAATATTTAATTTCAGACATATATTGATTGATGTTACAGGGATAAAATATCGACGATGAAATTTTAAATTCATATATAGAAGATAGTAGATTGCATTCTCTACTTAACTCTTCTAATGAATTATTATTTTCGCTGCGAATATTGATTTAAAATTGGTTGTCTATTGTATTCTATTAGATTTTTCCCTGTTGAAGATTAACGATAATTTGTTCTATGTTATCTTAGTCATAATATTCTTTACTGGGCTAGTTGAGCTCACCCTTTTCCTTTTTGTTTCATTTTTCTTCTCAGGAGACGAGAATGTAGCGAGTACTAGTCGGGGTATGGAATGAAGGTTCTAGGAAGTTGTTTTAGTAGTCCTCACCATTTTTGTAAAATATTGTACCAATAATTGTAATAAGAACTTATTTGGGTATGAATATTGTCCAGACGGCAATATTTGTATTTAAACTCACAGTTTTTATGTTGTATTAATAAAGTTGTAGCTGTTCTGTACCATGTTATTGACGACTCAAAATGGGTGTTGTATACCTATTTTGGGGGCGTCACAGTTGGTATCAGATCTTAGGGATATGATCTCTGGCGGAGATCGGGGAATAGAACTAGGAGGGGAGAGACGAGTAAATCCTTCGCTAGTGTGTCCTACCTAAGCTTATTTGTTGGTCGGTCATATAATAGGGATATTATGTGATATGCTAATTTGTTAAATTAACCCTTGTTTTATGGAAGTATTTGAGAATGTCAACTGAGAATGTTAACAGTGGAGTAAATGAGACCGTGGAGACACCTTTGTTCACCAATTAGGAGAACGTGCAACAGGCTGGCAATGTTCCTCCTGTAAACAACACCACTGAGCAGACGATGAACGATGAGATGTTTAGAAGCTTTTTGCGGTTCATGCAAAACCAGACAAAGGAAATTCCTGTTCAAAATATAGGAAGAAACAATGGCAACGCACAGCTGGTCACAGCTAAGCAATTCAAAGAGTTGGGACCACCAGAATTCTGGGGAAAGTCGGATCCGATTAAGGCGGAGACGTGGGTCACGCAAATTACCAAGATATTAGATGTCTTGGGATGCACGGAGGAACAGAAAGTTTCATTCGCCACTTTTATGTTCCGTAATGAGGCAGATTACTGATGGGAATCTGTGAAGCGTACCCATCCAGCCGCACTTAGCATGTCTTGGAAAATGTTTCAGAAACTGTTCAATGATAGGTACTTTCCTAAAAGTATTCGGAGGTAGAGTTTATTAGACTGGAGCAGAATAACATGACGGTGTCCCAGTACGAGGAGAAGTTTGCAGAGTTGTCCAGGTAATCACCTCATTTGGTGGAGAATGAGGAACGTATAACGCAGATGTTTCTGAGTGGTTTGAAACCCGACATACGTCAATATCTTATTTCACATAAATTTTCTCTCTATTCAGATGTTGTCAACAGGGCTCAATTATTAGAGTGAGATAACGAGTACGTTCAACCGAGGGACCACAACCAGGATCATCTGGTGGGTGGCCATCATCGAACAACGATAACCCGGTGAAGAAAGAAGAATACGGACAAGAGCGGCAACCACTCTGGTGGTAATCATGGCCATGAGAATAGAAGAAGCGAGTCGGGGGGAGATTTTAAAAAAAGGAGATTCAATAATGACAATGTGAAGACATCAGCACCAGCAGCAACTGGTTCCAAGGGAGGAGAACGACCACCGGTCATATGCGATAAATGCAAGAAAGAAGGACATATCAGTCCAAACTGCCCACAACAGTTCAAGGTATGCTATAATTATGGAAAGGAAGGACATATCGCTCAAGATTGTATGGTAGCAAAACCAAGTTCAGCGGGGACGGTGACTCAAAAGGCTGTCCCAGAAAAGTCAAAGTCAACGATTCCTGGAAGAGCGTTTGTCATGAATGATCAACATGCGAGGAACCCAAACGAGGTGATCACGAGTAAGCTAATCATAAATTCATGCGAAGTTTATACCTTACTAGATACCGGTACTACCCATTCATTTATTTCTCTTGCTTGTGCTCAACATTTAAATTTAACTCCGGAGAAATTAGACTTTGACCTATCTGTGGAAACTCCGTTAGGAGAAACTTTCATCACATCCACTATTTATAAATCTTGTTTGATCCATGTTGGCACCATCACATTACCTATTGACCTTATCTCTTTAAAGATACTTGCTTTTGATGTAATTTTAGGGATTGATTGGTTAACTACTCATCATGCCAAAATTGATTGTTTTCGTAAGGTTGTTAGTTTTCATATTCCTAACCAACCTGTTGTACGAATTCAAGCAACTAAACCACTAAAATCAATCAATGTCATATTAAGTCATAAAGCTATTCGTTTATTAAAAAACGGATGTCAAGCTTTCTTAGCCCATGTTATGGATTTGAATAAAGACACGTCAGATTTGAATAATATTCTGTTGTTATTGACTTTCCCGACGTATTTCGAAGAACTTCCGGTCTACCCACGGGCGTGAAGTTGAATTCTTTATTGATCTTGAACCTAGTACAAAGCCCATTTCTAAAACCCCATATCGAATGGCTCCTATTGAACTTCAGGAGTTAAAGGTCCAACTACAGGAGTTATTGGACATCGGTTTCATTCATCCTAGTACATCTCCTTGGGGTGCTCCTATTTTATTCGTAAAG
Source organism: Panax quinquefolius (assembly GCA_020205615.1). NCBI lineage: Eukaryota > Viridiplantae > Streptophyta > Magnoliopsida > Apiales > Araliaceae > Panax > Panax quinquefolius. The sequence continues at coordinate 16,961,648 of CM035174.1, read as the reverse complement.
AAGAAAGACGGGAGTATGCGACTTTGTATCGACTACCGGGAATTAAACCATGTCACTATCAAGAATAGGTATCCGCTACCTCGTATTGATGACTGTTTGACCCGATTATAAGGAGCACAATTCTTTTCAAAAATCGATCTTCGATTACGGATATCATCGGTGAAGATTAGAATTGAGGATATTCCAAAGATTGCCTTTAGAACTCGGTACGGGCATTATGAATTCTTAGTCATGTCTTTTGGATTGACTAATGCTCCTAAGGCTTTCATGGATATGATGAACCGAGTATTCAAGGAATATTTGGATCAGTTCGTTGTTGTCTTTATTGATGACGTCCTCATATATTTCAAAAGTCGTGAAGATCATGAGCACCATTTGAAGTTGGTACTCCAAAGGCTTCGTGAAAACAAGTTTATGCCAAGTTGAAGAAATGTGAGTTCTGGCTTGAAGAAGTAGCATTCCTTGGGCACGTGGTGTCAAAACATGGAATATCTATTAACCCGACGAAGATTGAAGCAATATAAAGTTGGGAACAACCGAAGTCAGTGACCGAAGTACGTAGCTTTCTGGGCTTAGCTGGTTATTATCGGAGATTTGTGGAAGGATTTTCTCGAATCACTACTCCATTAACTCAGCTGACTCGGAAAGATATAAAATTCGTATGGAGCAAGGAATGAAAGGAGAGTTTCCAAGAGCTTAAGAGGAGACTCATTTCGGCACCTGTTCTGACAATACCATCTGGTTTGGATGGATTTGTTATCTACAGCGATGCTTCAGGCAAAGGATTAGGATGTGTTCTCATGCAACGTGGGAAAGTCATAACATATGCCTCACGACAACTTAAAGAATATGAGAGGAATTATCCTACTCATGATCTAGAGTTGGCAGCAGTCGTTTTTGCCCTAAAGATCTGGAGGCACTATTTATATGGGGAGAAAGTGGAGATATATTCAGACCATAAAAGCCTCAAATATTTCTTCACTCAAAAAGAACTCAACATGCGGCAACGACGTTGGCTCGAGTTGTTGAAAGACTACGACCATATTGTGACGCCCCCAAAATAGGTATACATCACCCATCTTGAGTCGCCAGATACGTGGTACAGAATTCAAATATAACTCAATAATACAACTGTCGTGTACAATATGACAAAACATAAGCTGTGAGTTTGAATACAAATATTGTCTACTAGAGATTATACAAACTCAAAAGGAGTCCTCATTAAAATTATTATCACACTATTTCACAGAATAGTGAGGACTACTAATGCTATCATCTGGCCCATCACTCCGTTCCCCGACTAGTCCCTGCTACGTTCTCATTTCCTGAAGAGAACAATGAAAGTAAAACGGTGAGCTCAACTAGCCTAGTAGGAAATATTATGACTAAGATAATGCAGAATATATTATCGTTAGCCTTGGTGTTGTTAAAGCGATACAATATAACAACCATCAAGTTTAACTGCAGCGGAATAAGCAATCCATTAAAAGAGTCAAGTAGAGAATAAAATCTACTATCTTTTATGATTTAAAAGGTTTTTTCACCACTTTTATCGCTGGGACTCAGCTTAATAAATAATCCATATCATTGAATCACCCCTACACTAGTTGGGGTATGGAATGAAGGTTCTGGGAAGTTGTTTTAGTAGTCCTCACCATTTTTGTAAAATATTGTACCAATAATTGTAATGAGGACTTATTTGGGTATAAATATTGTCCAGATGGCAATATTTGTATTTAAACTCACAGTTTTTATGTTGTATTAATAAAGTTGTAGATGTTCTGTACCATGTTATTGACGACTCAAAATGGGTGTTGTATACCTATTTTGGGGGCGTCACAACATTGCTGTGTAGAAATGTCTGTATGAGATGTTGAGACGGCACGGTGTAAGGTCGAGGTAGCAAAATGACGATTTTACCCCTCACTGGGGTTATCTCCAGTTTGGGCTGATAAAGCAGACATTGCTCAGGGTTATCTCTGAGATTGGACTGTTGCAAGTACTGAAGGTCCTCAGGGTTATCTCTGAGGTGTGCCTGTCTTCTCAGTGTTATCTCCGGGTCTTGTATTGAGTTCCTCGGTGTGAGTTCCGAGGTTGAAGCTGACTACATGCATTTGAAACAAGCATTTCTGGGGTTATCTCCGAAACTGCAACTGCACTCCTTGGGGTTATCTCAAGGCTAACCTTTATTATTCCGGTGTTGTTTTTCGGGACTAGAAGCGGAGCATCTCGGGGTTATGTCAGAGATGTAATCGCTCTCTCTGTGGAATTTTTGGTATTTGAACTGCATTATCTTCCAGGGTTATTTCTGAAATACGAATCTGCCCTCCTGCAATGTTAGTGGAAGGTGTGCAGAAAATTTCAAGTGTCTATAGGTAGTTAGGGGTATCACTCCGTAACAGACACAAACCACACACTTGTACATACGATTGTTTTAGGCAATCTTTTTAAGTAAAAAATAGTTTAGTGAACACAAAAATCATTATTAATCATGAAAGTTTGAGGGTATCTAACACTATCTCTTCGCTTAAGCAAATATCCAAATCTAGGTTTCATAAGACCAAAAATTATGAAGTCACATTTAAGGGACGTTCTAGTTAAAAACATAAATTTAGATGAGTTGATACATCTATTTCATTCTTTACCAACTACCGACTATAAATTTTGGCCCTTTACGTAATAAAACCAACCTTTTCTTTAACCATTCAAGTAAAAATATATTTTTATAAACGTCACCTAATGAATTACTTTTTCTATAATTCTTAAAAAATTCCAAGTGAACAAAGTGTTGGGATATTTCACATGAATCCCATGCCGACGTCGGGATTTTTATTTGCCCCTTTTCGTTACTTTTTCTTTGGTGTTCTCATGTTAGGTGAGATTTGTTTGAAAAAACAAGTAAAAAAAGGTCCGACATGTATCATGTCGACAATGGACTGTTAAGAGTTGCCAGTTGGTTTTTTATATGGTTGTACCAACACAACCGAGAAAAGGTTTGCACATCGACCCATTGATGTGACACTACTAAATGGGTCGGTGAAACTGAGATTCATTAAGGTCCGGGGACTTGATTATGCGGAGGGAAGGTGTTTGGCACCCCCCCCCCCCCCCGACATCCGTGTTACCACGGTGACCGCCACTTTTTAAGAAACTGTTATATGAATGTGTGTGTGGGGGGGGTCAATGTGCTGTTATTTGGAAGTAGTGTGAGGCTCCGTTCACACCTATATACACAGGGTTTGAATTTGTGTAAAAATTAAGTTTTAAACAAGATATGGCAATGCTATTTTCTAAAAGAAGTTTTTCAAACCCTTGTGCTCAATAGTAATTGAGATCTTTTACACTCCCATTTTTATTAAGTGTTCAGCTTGATTGTTTTTTATTTTTTCGAGATGCGAGGCATCTTCGATAAAATAATGTACAAAATAGTGTCGAACTCCTCGTGGTTATGAAAACCATTTGAGGAAATCCAAACACATGATCTATGATCACGGGATTACATGATCCTCGTGGGTATGAAAACCCTCGTGGGTATGTACAAGTTACTTACAGCTGGAAATGTCCATCACGGGAACTGAATCTAGATCTAGTAAACAGAATCTGTGATCACATGATTCCTAGGATCAAATGATGCCACAATTGATAATAAAGTAGTAAGTAGGTATATATATAAAAGTTGTAAATATATATATACAGACATGATCAACCACCACGAAGCACCTCCATGGGGGATCAGAAATGTAAATAAAGTTGTAAAAGAAATCAACCGCCACGAAGTAAACTCCTGCTGGGACGAAAAGTAAAGAAAGCTTTAAAGACGATTAACCGCCATGAAGTAAACTCCAGGCGGGACTAAACTTAAATATATAATATATATATATATATATATATATATATATATATAAAAGCGATAAACGTACCAGATGTAAAATTCAGGCTCATAGAACAAAGTCCGACAACAGTTGATATATATAAATATATATATATATATATATATTAAGCAATAAACGCTTCGGATGTAAAATCCAGGCTCATCGAATAAAGTTCGACACACAGTTCATATATATAAATATATATATTTATATATATACGAAATCAAATAAACGCTCCAGACCGAAGTCTAGGCTCAATCGAGGCATAACTCGATAATGTTAGTCCATATATAAAATATATATATATATATAAGTATATATATATATATATGTATAAACTGAAATAAAACCACGGACCGAAGTCCGGGTATACACACACAACACGACTCTCAACGTGAAGATTGGTGTGTGCAAAGATGAAGAGAAAGGCTTTAAAGTGTATGAGAAGGCTTACAGTGGGCTGCCAAAGAAGACTTCAATATCTTTAAAGGGATGAACACTCGGCTCCCACTGATACAAAAAGTAACAATATGTGAGCTCACAAGTGTTTAAAATGAGAAAGCACTCAATATAGGGTGAGTACAAAGCAAATTGGATAGGGCTTCCTCGCCTCTTTCTCTTTCAAATAAGGCCACCCCAAGCCCTCTATATATAGAGGGGGGGTGCCGCAAGTCTACCTGCAGCTGCTCGGGATGCCCAGGATGCCCAACAATGTGGGTCCCGCCATGTCGAAGTATGTACACTCGGACAATGCGCTGTTCGCTCGGACCTTCATAACTTTCAATCCGGGAGTCCGATGGAAGTGTGTCATACCATTCCATAAAGCTCTTTCTTAGAGCTACACAATGACATAGGATTTGCCCTTTTTTGATTCCGGGAAGATGGGTCCATGACCGAAATAGCAGTTTTGGGTTTCTGTCAGGCAATCTAGTGAGCTATTTTACGTAGTTTGCGCTCCGAAGTTAAGATATGGTTCTTGTGGGACTTCTTTTGAAGAAATTTGAGTTGATATGAGTGTATTTTATTTTTGTCAGGCAATCTGGTGTTCGCACAGTTGTAGCAGTATTTTCTCAAGGTTATCTTTGAGGTTAGAATTGATGTTGTGGTCCTCTAGGGTTACCTCTGGAGTGTGAAAAAGACACTTTTGCCCTCCTGCATAGTTAGTAACAGGAAAAGAAAATTTTGAGTGTCTACAGATGCCCCTCTTTATCATGTTCATGCAATGCAATGGAATGGACATGATAAAGATTAGTAGACACTTAAAATATGACAAGGTATTTTCAATGATGCAAATCCCAATGTAATGAATGTTATGATGAATGTTAAAATGTTTTTGCAAATTGCAGCTCGCAAATCGCACATCGCATTTCGCACTTCACCCTTCACTTTTTGCATTTGGCCAATCGCATTTCGTAACTCGCACATCACATTTCACATATCGTAAATCGCAATGTAATGAATGTTATGATGTATGTTAAAATGTTTTTGCAGATTACTTTACCTTTACCGATCATTGCTGATGCCTATGCTAGTGTTGACTCCAATGGTTTAGCTTTTTGTTGGTGTCACCGATGCTTGTTTGATGAAGAGAAATCAAGATGTTTTCTACATCTTTATTGGGGATAGCATTCTAAAATAACTGAACCTTCTCTATGTATACGCTGGTAGTTTACAATGGTGCCTACCCTAATGATGTTTTGACAACGGATCCTACCCTGCTAGTAGTTGAATACGCTGACATCGCCAAACTATTTCGGTTCCCACTCGAACATTGGTATGCAAAGCTTTCATCACTGAACTGGCTTAATGTTGCGCTGAATTGATGTCAATGGTTTAGAATACCGGATCCTCCGATACCTTCGCTGAAGTAATATTCAAAGGTTTACTTCACCAGACTCTACCTTGATAGATATGTACGTTGATGTAGCGCCTCACCCTTTTTGAGGTGGCTTGGAGTCTCCTTTTGCTGTTGGGTACTTGTGCCCCATTTCCTTGATCGTTTGATTTGCAACCCAGCTGAACTGATGACCTAAATACCGCTAACATCCCTAGAGGGTGCAGCTCATTCTTTCGCTGCCCAAATTTGAACTTCGGTGTAGAGGTCTCAACTTGTGAGAATTTGTCGCCAGTTGGCACATTTGATGATGAGGATTTCATTCGCTAGACCTTTTGTCATTAGCCTTCTACTTTTAAGTTAAGGACTTTCTTAAGAGTTTTCCCCTTCTTTTGATGAGAGGCTTTATCTCGCCTTAAACTCCTTCCATTTCTGGGAATCAAAAAATGCCCCAGTCCTTTCACATGTTGTTATCGAGGATTCATATGAGGAACTCTCTTTGTTAACCAAGTCGCGAGTGAGTAATATCCTCACATATGGATTGTTCATTCTAAGAACAGTATGATTGGAAAAGACCAAACGATCATACCGAATCGCCAGTGAACTGATGTGAGGAAAGCTCTAATGATGATGTACCATGTTGATGGTGCTGGCTGGCGCATTTTCCTCTTTAAGATAATTGATAAATGCCCCAGTGTTGAGTTGTCGTTGTTCCTGAGATTGCCCCAGTCTTGTTGTACGAGTTCCAATATCGGGTAATCGCTAATTTTGAAATTGCCCTCGCCTGGCTTATTGTCTGGGATAGTTGCTTTGATAGATGGGTTGATAAGATGCCGAGATTGCAAGACGCATTTACCTTTGTACCAGATGATGAACAAGTAGTGTATTTGGGCTTTGATGTTAACAGCTCTTTCTGGTAGAGATGTCGCTCTGTTAGAGATATAATGCTCTAACTTATAGGGATAACGATGTTGCTGAGCGGGATGACGCTATATCTACCCGAGATATCGCCTGCAGCTGGTTGTAGATTTGTTGGCTCGTATAGAGACCCTTTGGCAGGAGATCACAGCATTACCTCCTTCTTTCGAGAGGGTTACCACGTTAGATTTGGTGGCTCGCTTATCCACTGGTTTGTAGATTAGCTTTGATTTTCCTGCATAGACTAGCTTAGCCATTTTTGTCATGCACATGACACATTGTATATATCAAACAGTATTATATGGCAGGGAAATATGTTTTGATTCACTTCCCTTTTAGTTATGCCTTGTTACTTGCTTGATAGTTGCCTGTCCTCCAGGGCTTGTGATCTTGATGTATTATGAACTTCTCCTTGATGGATGGACATTGAGATGTCTCAAGATATTTTAGAATGGATCGTTGATCTGTGTGTATTCCCTACCATCTTTGGTGTCTTGGGATTGGTTTCTGTATGTGGTTATGGATAGGAGTGTGTTTGTTTTTGTTTTTCCTGTGGTGAGACCGGACCATATAACATGGCTGCATACATACTCCCGTGTATTGGGGAGATCAGGTCAGCGTAGTTCACCCCATGTAAAGGGCAGATTGCAGATGAAAATTTTAATCCTATGTACATGATAAATTGAAGGTGTGAAAGGTTTAATCCCTGGTGGGATAAACTGAAAGTGTGAAAGGTCTTGAAAACCTGCGGGGAGTGAAGGATCTGGTGATCCAAAACCAGGCTGCTGGTTGGAAAGTGTGATTGTCTCTGATGGGGCAAATGGGTGTGAAAAAGGTTGTATGTAGTGAAGGGTTTGAGAAACCATGGATTGACTGGGGTTCTGGTTATCCAAAACCAGAATGTTTGCTTGATGGTAACTTTTAGACATAGTACCGTTTCAAGGTGTCCGAGTTAATGAGCTGCGGAAATTCATCGCCATCCATTTCCTGTAATCTGAGAGCGCCTCCTATCAATACCTCCTTGACATCAAATGGGCCATCCCAGTTTGGGGCGAATTTTCCCTTAGACTGATCTTGGTTGTCAATGATCTTCTTCAAAACCAAGTCGTGTTGTTTGAACTGCCGTAGCCAAATTTTTCTGTTGTAGGATTTGGCGATCCTTTGTTGATATAACTGACCATGGAAGATAGCTGTGGTTCGCCTTTCATCTATTAGAAACAATTAGTGATACCTATCTTGTAACCATTGGTCTTCATCTAGCTGACTGTCTATCAATACTCTAAGGGATTCCATTTCATGGAGGAGTTCTTCCTTAAAAACTTGAAAATAGGCTCACAGGTTGTGGTGAGTTAGGAAATGAATCAGCTAATGAAGTTGATCCTTCCCAAAAATCCTCGTATTTCCTTCTCTGTTCGAGGAATGGGCATTTTCGTGATGGCCTGGATTTTTGTGGGATCTAGCTCAATCCCTTTGTGGCAGACTAGAAATCCTAGCAACTTACCTGATTTAATGCCAAAGGGGCACTAGGCTGTATTCAACTTCATGTTGTACTTACGCAACCTATTGAAGAGTTTTTTTTCTCTTTTTTTTTTTCTTTTCTTTTTTTTTATGAGTTAGATCGTGAAAAAGAGACTTATGGCTCACTGATAGGTAGCTTCGGTATTGATGAGGCTAAATGACAATCATCTGTAGCAAAAGGTTCCCCAAGGAGTGATGAATGCAGTTTTCTCACGATCCTTTTCAGCAACCATGATTTGATGGTACACCGAAAAGCAATCCGTAAAGGAGTACATGTCATACTGAGTTGTATTGTCAATGAGTATGTGGATGAATGGGACGAAAAAGCTATCTTTGAGACAAGCTTTGTTTATATCACTGTAATCCATGCAAACTCGCATCTCTCCTCCGGGTTTCGGCACGGGGACTATGTTGGATAGCCATTCAGGGTATGTTGACACCATGATGATGCCGGCTTAAAATTATTTCAAAATTTCTTCTTTAACTTTTAACCTCCACTCAGGTTTTAATCACCTGAGCTTCCGTCTGAATGGTGTGACACCCCCAAATTCGGGTTACCTGACCCCCGAGTTTGGTGCTCACGATTCAAAAAATAATAACATCTAACTACTCATTCATATAGAAATAGTAATACATAAGTCATTAACAGAGATTGTTAATACATTAGTCCCAGGTCATCTAACCTTAACATTACAAACATACCCCTTTGATATACAAAAAAAGGTTTACAAATACAACATAATAATAACTTCATTATAACTACTCCAGCATTTTGCCTTTGCCTTTATTCTTCTAGACCCGTTGGCCTCTTCTTCCCTAGCTGAAATGTTTTATTTAGCAAGGGTGAACAATAGATTTGCCCCGCAAGTTAAGACATACAATAACTGTATAAGAATCAAGAATAACAAACTATCTTATTTGATAGAATAACACCAAAGTTCGGGGAACTTTGAAATAGCTGAACAAATCTCTAATTACTAACAAGTCTTCTCACAATCTATGCAACACAATAATTTGATAATGAAAGAGTACAACGCTTTCAAAGTTTCTACGATATTCTATTAAATAATCAAGAATTAATTCTATGCAATAACAAAATGGAAAGTTTTTCAGATTTATGCTGAGCGATCCATTGGATCTAGAACTTCTCTTCTCGGGAATCTATCAAAGATTTACTTTGATATATACGCAGGTGTGTCAAATAGCCATAAAGATAATTCATACCCCTCTACAAATATAACAAGTGATCAACTTTATTATACCCTATATTATGCATAATACTTAAAACGCACGCAAAAGCCGATATACGACCAAATATGTTCCCTTTATATAAAATGTTGTTCTTCTCAGTCTTTGAATCAGAATTTGATTTAACAACGAAACATTTTGATTTCAATATTTAGTCACTTCTCGATCTAGCTGAAATAATTGGCATCGATCTGTCAATAATAATTGAATTATCTTCTCGAACCTATCAAGTTCTAACAATTGTTCTTCTAGCTAGAATAATTAGCTCAGACATATCTCAACATAATTCGACAATAAACAGGAATTATAAGTACTATCAATAATAGCTTCTACAGATGTAAGTATCTAACAATAGTTATTCTCTAATTATATTCTCAGAATTCACTAATTCAATTTGAATTAATAAACATGCACTAACCGCGAATAATCAACAATAAATTCTCGAGCGTGGTCTAATCAACAATAATTAACTACCATAATAATTGAACAAATATAACTCATGGTTGAGTTAAGAAAACTTGTCTTCTGCATGGATTACAGCTACACAATATACTTATCTGCGTTCGTAAGATCTATAATCACAATATCGGTCTCACACTTAGCACAATCATTTATAACATGTATCACTGTAATTTACAGTCAATCTTTCTCCTAGGCACATTACCATATAGCCACATTAGTGTTTATAACTTATATAAACACTTATCAAGTCTAACTAGTTCGGTCTGGTTGGACTTCGGTCAATTCTCAGTGTTCTGGTCTCCCTATCCGACAATTAACACATTTAATGTCACTTAAACTCGATCTCAAAGCTCCAATATTATTTTAGATAAGTCATATATCATTTATAATATTTTTTGGAAACTCTTAATAATTTTCTAATAATTATTATAATTTATAATAATTTTTCAAACACTGAAATCATTTTTAAATAATTTAAATACTAATTAATTCCATTATCATTAATATTTAATAATATAAAATTTTTAATAAAATTCTTGTCAAAATATTAAAGTTATTGTTAATAACTTCAAATATATTTTAAATCATCAATATTCTACTTAAATGATTTTTAAAATAATTAAAATCATTTTTAAATCATCACCATTAATATTTAAATATTACTTGAAATTATTATCAAAATATTAAAAGTTATTAATTATAACTTAAAATATTTTTAAATCATTTTCTCATTTTTAATTGATTTTAAATCAATAAAACCATTTTATTTCATTTATTTAATATAATAATTAAATAAATCTAATATCATTAATTTATTAATGAGAATTCTTCAAAAATATTGAAAATTAGATTCTATAATTCAAAATATTTTTAAACACTTTATTCTTCTTTAAAATGATTTTATACAATTAAAATCATTTTTAATTCATTTATTTAATATAATAATTAAATAAATCTAATATCAATAATATTAAATTATTAATAAAAATTTCTAAAAATATTAATAGTTACATTTTATAACTTCAAATATTTTTAAACACTTTATTTTTATTTAAAATGATTTTTATAATATTAAAATCATTTTCTCTAATTTATTTAATACACTAATTAAATAAATTAAATATCATTAATATCCAAATAATTATAAATATTAATGAAAAATGGCCCAAATAATTAAAAATTATTTTTTAGAATTTAAAATAATTTTTAAAACCATTTTTTGTAATTTTTAGAATTTATTTTCTATTTTTAATCATTTTCTGAAAAATCAGAAAATAAAAATAATTAAACCTTCGCTAATGGCTATAGCGACACTTTCTGTCGCTGTAAGTGTTCTTGGTGCTCAAGAACACTGACAATCAGTGTTCATGGGTCAACGTTTGACCACATTTAATTATCAGCTTAATCATGTTTTCAGCTATCATAAACATTGATCATGTAGTGTTTATGTAACACTACGCGAATCAATCCTTATCTCGATCATACAACATCATAGCTGCAAGATCTAGAGCTTCAAAGTAGCTGTCAGACATTATCTAGGTTTTCTGGGTAACCCAGAAACCCAGACAGCTGCGAGGTACCACTTTGTGGTTAGATTTTAGCCTAGTTCTGGCCATTACTTAAGTGTTCTCATGGACCAAATATGTAGTCCTCATGTCATAGAATATATATATTTATATATATATATATATATAACCACAGATTAGTCCAACTATAACACAATCATAAGTTGTGATTCGGTCAAACATTGTTAGACAGCTTATCCATACGGTTTCTGGAAATCCCAGAAACGTGATCCGTGTTCGACTGGCCTATTTTGACCACTTATTCCGTTCAATCTGTTAACTGTTAGTGTTATAAAAATATGGATCTCAAGTCCATACATCAGGCTATAATCTAGATATCATAACATCACCAAACAACATAAAACCTGACATATCTCGAGCTTCAAAAATTTTGTCAGGCTCGGATTCACACTTTTTGGGTTACCCAGAAAGTGTTGGTCATGCTCGGTCAACTCTCTTTGACCATGAATATCTTACACGATGGACATGGAATGGCCGTGATTCCACTTCCAGGTCGAAGACCTCATGTCAAACTACAGATCCAAAACATAAAACAACAAAAATCATAAACAGAGAAGAATCTGTGGCTCCTGACATTAACTTGTCAGACCACATTTCAAGCTCAAGAACAGTTTTTGAAAAACACCATTTTAAAGCACTTTGATGCTATGGATCCATGATGGATCACCATAGATCATCTAAAAACATCTTTTAACATAAATATAAACACAAAAACACTAACTCTATCTTAACATACAATATCAAAATGAATCTAGGGTTTTATACCTTCTAAATCCAATCCTTGATCTTAACTCTCCAATCTAATATTAGGTGATCTAGGGGCTGTTTATGTGACTGATCTACTTGATAATTTCGGAGGGTTAGAGAGAGAGAGTTGGTGAGAGCTTGGATAGAAACTAAGTCAAATACATGCACTTTCTCTCTCTTAGATCTCCTATATAATGTGATATAATACATATAGCTGATGATTTAAATAGATTTGTTGAGATTTCTTAAGCCACAAAGTCAATTGAGTTGTTCACCAACTAAAGCTTTAGCAACTTATACAAGTTACATAATAAAAATATACAAAAAGGGCATTTTGGTCTTTGTCCTTGTAATTTAATGGCTTGATTGTCAATTGTCGAAACCCTTAGGGTTTAACCCTAAGATTCTAACCCTTAGGTTTTAAAATATCTAATTCTAGAATTTTCTAATTAGGGTTTCTAAAAAGAAAAATATAGATTTCTAAAATAAAATTAGGGTTTTAAATAGAAATTAATATTTCTAAAGTATAATTAGGGTTTCCTAATTATATTAACACATACTAATTATTTTAGGCTTGCTAATTAGGATTAGAGTTTCCTAATTAGGGTTTAGGATTCCTGAATTTAAAATTAGGATTTTCCAGCTTTCGATTAAGGTTTCTAACAGTATGTTAAGGTTTCTAATTCGGAGATTAGGGTTTATATTCCCTTATTAGGGTTTACTAATTTTATACCCTACATGATCAATCAGTGATCAATAATTCTAAACAGTACAAACACGTACTCATTAATATAATTGTTTTATTTATATTTTCTATCGAATCCCTATCCATAACTAGGGTTAGGGTTTCTAAATTTGTTAAGCACAACTCTACTCTTATTTCTCAGTCAATACACAAATTGACTAATCTCGAGACTCGTATCACAGATACACAGCACAATATTGATAATTAATATTAATATTAATAATAATAAAAAATTCAAAAAAATCGGATTATTCGAAATCCCGGGTTATTACATTCACCCCTCCTTAAAAGAATTATGTCCTCAGAATCATCGCTTTCTTATTCTCTACAATCTTTTAAAGTTGTATCATCAATTCATTCTTATCAACACAATATTAATTTTGTGTCTTATATTCTAATATGTGACTTGGGTCTATAAAAGAAAATAATTCACAGTAATTATCTAACTAAATATTACTCGTGTAATTTAAGTATTAAGCGAAATCGTTACCTGTCGCCACCTCCTGGACAACCCCTGCATCTTGCGTCGTCATGTTGAATGCACGGGCCGATGGTCTTCCTGGCTGAGCAGGTCCTTGAATCGCCAGGGTTCCACTACTGGGTCCCTTGTTGCCACTTTCCTTCGCAACATTCCTCTTTGGACAGTTCCTAACCATATGATCAGTCGATCCGCACGTAAAGCAACCATGTATCTTCTTTGGATTGGGACGATTGGGCGACATGTGCCCCTCTTGTCCGCAATTGTAACAGACTCCCTTCTTCTTCAGGCAAACTCCAGAATGATTTTTCCCACAAGTTGCACATGGTTTCCTCCCTTTCTTATTCTCCTCTGTCTTATTACCCGACTAGGTATTCTCGTTCCACTTTCTCTTGTAAGGGTTCCTACCACCACTGCTTCCTCCATCACCTGTCTTCTTCTTCTTCTCTTGATGAAATCGAGATGCAGCTTCGCTCCCTCCTTCAACAATTAATGCGTTTTCCATTAAAGTCGCAAATGTATTGATCTGCAATATCGCTACCTTGTTGAATATCCCTGGCTTCAGTCCATTCTCGAATCTTCTCGCCTTTCTCGCCTCTGTGTCCACCTGATGAGGTGCAAATCTAGCCAACTCGTTGAATTTGGCAGCATATTCTGAAACTGATATATTCTCCTGCTTCAGTTCTAAACATTTGACTTCAATCCTGGACTGCATACTCGGCGAAAAGTAGTTTTCAAAGAACAACTCCTAGAATCTTGTCCAAGTCACCACAGTTGTACCCGCTCTCGCTTGATTAGTCTCCCACCAGTAATTGGCTTCTCCCTTCATCAAATATGTTGCAAAAGCTGTCTTCTGTTCTTCTATCACTCGTGCAATAATGAATGCTTTCTCCATTTCTTTTACCCAAGTTTGGGCTTCAATCGGATATGTGGTTCCCTTGAATTCTGGCGGTCCTACCTCTTTAAAGTCCTTGAAATTAGCCAATTTATCAGCTGGCTGTTCTCTCGCTCTTCCTCTTGCTGCTGGAGCTCTATTCCCCATAGCTTCGGCTATCATATTTGCAAAATTTTGCATCGGGTCAACTTGACCTCCTTCATTATTCATCGATTTCTCTTCTCTTCGATTTTGATTCTGTCGTCTAGGCGGCATGTTCTGATTTAAATAAAAATCTTACATTAATTCTCTTTCTCTACACAAATTCTTAACACAAGAAGAATTCAACACATAATACTCATATAATCGTATATTGATTCAAATAGCTTATAGCACACTTAGTAATTAACACATATTACTATCCCTTTTTAAATAATATCAGGATTAACAACACAACTTTACACAAAAGGTTGCAATTCTCCAACTTTACACAAAAAGTTGCCATTTTCCATTTTTCACATAGTTATTAACAGTTCGTCAAACTTATCACACTTATGAGTTCAGGAACTTGCCACAATTATATGAGTGTATGAACTTATCCTAGTCAGACCTTTGGCGTCCATTCGCTTAGGAGTTCAAAACATTTCATAAAATTATGAGTCATTAACTTACCATAAGTATGAGTTTTAAGAACACACAAATTAATCTTAATCTTATATTCATATAGAAGATAAAGATTTCATTTATACAAACATATTTATATTTACATATGCTTACACACTATTCTCGATATTACAATCATTAATATCATAACCTACTACCAAAAGTTACTACCACTTATATCTAAGTTGTCTACCGTCCACTCCCTTCACCAGTCTTCTTCTTGATGGGACACTTGTTGAATCTGTGACCCGTTCTCCCACATGAATAACACTTTCTCATATTCGGCTTAGAACAATGTAGGGAAATATGTCCTTCCTGCTTCCAGTTGAAGCACACGTTCTTCCACATCATGCATTCTCCCGCGTGAGTCTTTCCACACTTGCTATAGAATTGCTTCTTCTTCGGGTTTGACTTTTTAGAATTAGGGTTGTCGCTGTCCTTCTTTCGCTTATTCTTGTCTTTCTGCTGCTTGATTGTTCCTTCAAACGATCCACCACCTTCAGTCTTCATCCTTTCCGCCTGCGCCTTCAGTTTATTCCGTTCTTCTGTAATTTCGAATAACTCTCGCTCCGTCTTCCATAACTCCTCCAAGAGAAACACTATACTCCAGAGTTCTTGAACTTCTGTCGATAATTGATCTTGTTCTCCAACTTTGTTCTTATTATTTTTCTCCACCCTAGCTTGCTCAGACTCTGCCTCCTCATCACCACTCAGATACATCTCAGGATAATCGTCATGATCGCTCCCCAGATTGATCATAGGTTCATCTTCTCCCACCTTCTCAACTGATTCACTTTGTCTTTGGCACCTCGACATCGGCAGCTGGTGCAATGACCGCTAGCATCTCCGCACTCATTTCATCTTCTCCAGACATCCTACAATCAGTGTAAATAACTTGATTAATACATCGTTAGTACAAACTTTTCACATTATGTGTCCAAATATCTCATTATCGATACGCTTCGGCAATCCCTCACTTAGTACTCTAAATGAGTATTCTAGATTTCGCTTATGGTTATAATCCTAGGGTTTTCCCCACCCCACTTAAGGTTTATATCCTACAGCTTTGATACTAACCTATGTCACCCCCAAATCCGGGTTACCTGACCCCCAAGTTTGGTGCTCACGATTCACAAAATAATAACATCTAACTACCAATTCAAATAGAAATAGTAATACATAAGTCATTAACAGAGATTGTTAATACATTAGTCCCGGGTCATCTAACTTTAACATTACAAACATACCCCTTAGATATACAAAAAGGGTTTACAAATACAACATAATAATAAGTTCATTATAACTACTCCAGCATTTCGCCTATGCCTTTGTTCTTCTTAGACCCGCTGGCCTCTTCTTCCTTAGGTGAAATGTTTTATTTAGCAAGGGTGAGCAACAGATTTGCCCCGCAAGTTAAGACATACAATAAATGTATAAGAATCAAGAATAACAAACTATCTAATTTGATAGAATAACACCAAAGTTCGGGGAACTTTAAAATAGCTGAACAAATCTCTAATTACTAACAAGTCTTCTCACAATCTATGCAACACAATAATTTGATAATGAAATAGTACAACGCTTTCAAAGTTTCTATGATATTCTATTGAATAATCAAGAATCAATTCTATGCAATAACAAAGTGGATTGTTTTCCAGATTTATGTTGAGTGATCCATTGGATCTAGAACTTCTCTTCTTGGGTATCTATCAAAGATTTACTTTGATATATACGCAGATGTATCAGATAACCATAACGATTAAATCATACCCCTCTGCAAGTATAACAAGTGATCAGCTTTATTATACCCTATATTATGCATAATACTTAAAACGGGCGCAAAAGTCGATATACGACCAAATATGTTCCCTTTATATAAAAGGTTGTTCTTCTCAGTCTTTGAATCAGAATTTGATTTAACAATGAAATATTTTGATTTCAATATTTAGTCACTTCTCGATCTAGCTGAAATAATTGGCATCGATCTATCAATAATAATTGAATTATCTTCTCGAACCTATCAAGTTCTAACAATTGTTCGTCTAGCTAGAATAATTAGCTCGGACATATCTCAACACAATTTGACAATAAATAGGAATTATCTGTACTGTCAATAATAGCTTCTACGGATGTAAGTATCCAACAATAGTTATTCTCTAATTATATTCTCATAATTCACTAATTCAATTTGAATTAATAAACATGCAGTAACTGCGAATAATCAACAATAAATTTTTTAGCGTGGTCTAATCAACAATAATTAACCACCATAATAATTGAACAAATATAACTCATGGTTGAGTTAAAGAAACTTGCCTTCTGTGTGGATTACTATTGTTAGAGTTTATGCCCTAGAGGCCAATTATTTGATATAATTGCTTAACATTTTGATATTATATTTGATTGAATAAATGAATGATTTTATTATGGTTTTATTTACTGTGTTATATAAATGTTAACATAATAAAATTCCTTAGAATAGTGATACAAATTATATAGTTTCAAGTATGTGACTTGAACATGAGATTATATAATTACAATTAGTATCATTGCTCTTAAATGTCCCTAGTCGAGTATCATTGTTTATAGGACACCAATGATGCATTGAGGCTAGTATGTGGATTGACTGATGCATAGGTATGTGTTAGAGAACGATGTATTGAACAAACCCACCATGAGAATTCTATATGGAGCATTATGCGAAGTGTCATTAGCGATTCTCATAGTGACAATGATGTAATGATCCTCTGACATGAAATCCCTATATTACTACACGAGAATTTATGTACTTTGATATCATCAAATGTCACTGTGACGCCCCCAAATTAAGTATACATCACCCATCTTGAGTCGCCAGATACATAGTACAGAATTCAAATACAACTTAATAATACTGTCGTGTACAATACGACAAAACATAAACTGTGAGTTTGAATACAAATATTGTCTACTAGAGAGTATACAAACTCAAAAGGAGTCCTCATTACAATTATTATCACACTATTTCGCAGAATAGTGAGGACTACTAATGCACCATCTAGGACCATCACTCTGTTCCCCGACTAGTCCCAGCTACGTTCTCATTTCCTGAAGAGAACAGTGAAAGAAAAGGTGAGCTCAACTAGCCCAGTAAGAAATATTATGACTAAGATAATGCAGAATAATTTATCGTTAGCCTTCAACAGTGTTAAACTTATAAAATATAATAAACATCAAGTTTAACTGCAGCGGAACAAGCAATCCATTAAAAGAGTCAAGTAGGGAATAAAATCTACTATCTTCTATGATTTAAAAGGTTTTTCATCACATTTATCGCTAGGACTCATCTTAATAAATAATCCACATCACCGAATCACTCCTGCACTACGGCCAAGAATATTCTTTAGTATCACGACCACGAATGATCCATGCACTACGGCTTAAGATAATCATGTTTTCATCAATGGTCCTGATCATGCCATAAAACAATTCATCTTTGCACTACGGCCAAAGAGAATCCATAGCCATAATCATACCAAAAACTGTCCATCAATGCACTACGGGCCAATGAGGACTTTTTCCATATCATTTGTAACATTACGGTTATGATTATACCGAATAATCCTCGGTCATAATCATACCAAGTCCATCTATGCTCTGAAGCCACAGATAACTTTCAACATAATATAAACATGAGGATGATGACAATGATATAAGAATTCAATAAAAACAAGTTCAAGAATTAATTTATCTATGAACCGATAACGTCCAAATTGTCAACATGATCTTTGCTTTGTAGAGTAAAATTCAAGAATGCTCGGAAGAATATTTCCATGAAAAGATCTTTGGATGAAGCGCGCAAATATCGAGGATATTCCACTAATTTCATGGAGTATAGAAGTCAAAACTTTAACCAACTGAGTATAATAAAGAATGGAATACCAAAAGAAATCACCATGCATGCGGTACTTGCATGTATAAAGTTATTCCAGCAGAATAATAATAACGGAACCGGTCGAGGCAAAATTGCGCAAGCAGGATGTTCCAATAGAATAATAAAGAATGGAATAGCAACAGAAATCACCATCCATGCGGTACCAGCGCAGACAAAGCTATTCAGCGAGAATACTAAATAACGGAACCAAGTCGGGCATAATACGCCTTAGCTGAGAATATTCCAATGAATAATAAATAACGGAACCAGGTTCGGCGTAAAATGCACAGACATGATATTCCAACAGAATAATAAAGAATAGAACCGGTCCCGCCATTAAAACGCTTGCACGGGATATTCAATGAGAATAATAAAGAATGGAATAATAGAAGAATTTCACCAAGTATAGGGTAGCCCGCGTATACAGGCTATCCCAACAGAATGATAAAGAATGGAATAACAGAAGTTCTCTTCATGAATACAAAAGAAATAATACCCCATACGAGTACAACAAATAATATTTCCTACCTTAGAAAGAAGAGTACTGGATATAAAAGTAGTGAAGTAGCAGAACACTTTACTTCTTTCTCTCTATAGTTTCTCTCTCTAGAGTTTCAGTGAATTCGTAAGAAATAATGAATGAATGAGCTTCTATTTATAGAAAAATGGACTGAATAGTAACTAACTCATGAACGGTCTAGATAGATTTACTTTAATCTGACGGTCCATATTTAAAGCAAAATCTTTTAAATAAAATATAATATATTCTATTTATAATCTAATAAAATGAATAACTTTATAAAAGATTTTACTATGCAAACACTATGTAGGCACTATGCAAATACTATGCATAATAAAATATAATATATTCTAATTATTGTCTAATAAAACAAATAACTTTATAAAAGTATTTTTTTTATATAAAAAGATTTTTTATCTATGCAAAACACTATGCAAATACTATGCATAATAAAATATAATATATTCTATTTATAGAATAACTTTATAAAAGTATTTACATTTTTATACAAAAAGATTTTACTATGCAAAATACTATGTACATACTATGCATAATAGAATATAATATATTCTATTTATAGAATAATTTTTATAAAAGTATTCATTTTATTACATTAATAATACTAATAAAAAAAGCGAAAGTGACTTATCACATAAGCATCGATAATCAATACTGCAGGTGTGCTACTATGCAACCACACGACATCGTACTTTTTACTACCAAAAGTAGTTCAACATTATTAACGGTAAAACTTTCGTCGTTATTTTTAATAAAATATTTTTGTCATTTTCTCAATCCGACAATAATTCCGTTGCGGGGTCCACCAATGATTGTGTCGTTGCACGAATATTCCCTGATAAAACAAATATTCCCCGACCAATCGAATATAATATGACAACTTGCATACTTTGCAAAATTTATAAATACTACCCACAACTATAACATTATATCAAATCCACACCATAATATTCAAAAATATATTTCGAGAAAATAAAATCTTTATTCATAAAATCTGGGGTCTCATAGTCACCTTTAATATGGTGGACTATAAAGGTGATTATTGGGTACATCATGAATCATGTGAGGAATATGAGTGATCTAGATGGAATTTAACCCTCCTATATATTAGGGGTGATATCCATAGGCCTCTTGATTGAGTAGGACTATGAAATGCATGGCAATGCTCAAATAATAATTTGTTTCATATAGTCTACTCATTGATCAAGAAAAACTCAGATTAAATTATGAAGAGTATGACATATTCCATGACTCGAGTTTAATCTAGGATATCAAGGTTAAAAAGATTAAATTACATTGAAACATTGATCACGAAAAGGTTGCATCGAATCATCGATCTTATTATTACTTGCGTAGCAGTGATGCATTACTAGATGATGCTCACTGTTTATAATTTTATAATATGATTTAAAATTATTGCCAACGTAATAATAACCTATAGGGCCACACACATAGAACGTAATTAAAAGGAAATTAATTTAAATTGTAAAGATTTAATTATGTCAATATGATTGATAGTATTTAAATTAATAGGATAATATATATATATATATATATCTTAATTAATATAAATTCAAATTTTACTAAATTAGGTTTCGATTAATTCTTTTTAATCACTATATATATGATATGTAGCAGCCATTTTAGGGATTATTCATTAACTAAAACCCTAGCCGCTCTTAGAGAGAGACTGGAGAGAAACAGTTCCGAAAATCCTCATCCTTGGTGGCTAATACCACAGTTCCTTTTACTGCAGATCCTACGACAGTTCTTCGCAACGGAGCGTTCGTGTGGATACCGTAGAGACGCAGTTCGTTTGAATTGCGTTGGAGATTCGACCGCATCGTTTCTAGCTTTCTTAATCGGTATATTTTCTAACCACTGAATTAATTATTTTTTGCATGGATCATGTTTAAAGTTTCGAAATTGCTTTAAATTGTTCTATTTTCGCTGTGTGTTTCTGTGTCGAAACCCTACAACTGCTACACAATATATTTATTTGCGTTTGTAAGACCTATAATCACAATATCGTTCTCACAATTAGCACAATCATTTATAACATGTATCACTATAATTTACAGTCAAACTTTCTCCTAGGCACATTACCACAGAGCCACAATAGTGTTTATAACTTATATAAACACTTATCAAGTCTAACTAGTTCGGTCTTGTTGGACTTCGATCAATTCTCGGTGTTCTGGTCGCCCTATCCGATAATTAACACATTTATTGTCACTTAAACTCGGTCTCAAAGCTCCAATATTATTTTAGATAAGTCATATATCATTTATAATATTTTTCGGAGCTTTTAATAATTTTCTAATAATTATTATAATTTATAATAATTTTTCAAACTCAAAATCATTTTTAAATGATTTAATTATCAATTAATCTTATTCTCATCAATATTTAATAATATTAATATTAATGTTATATTTGTCAAAATATTTAAAGTTATTATTAATAACTTAAAATATTTTTAAATCAACAATATTCTACTTCAATGATTTTTAAAATAATTAAAATCATTTTTAAATCATCACCATTAATATTTAAATATTAATGAAATTATTATCAAAATATTAAAATTCATTAATTATAACTTAAAATATTTTTAAATTATTTTTCTCATTTTAATTTGATTTTTAAATCAATAAAACCATTTTATTTCATTTATTTAATATAATAATTAAATAAATCTAATATCATTAATATTAATTTATTAATGAGAATTCTCCAAAAATATTGAAAATTACGCCTATAATTCAAAATTTTTAAACACTTAATTCTTCTTTAAAATGATTTTATACAATTAAAATCATTTTTAATTTATTTATTTATTATAATAATTAAATAAATCTATTATCAATAATATTAAATTATTAATGAAAATTCTCTAAAAATATTAATAGTTACATTTTATAACTTCAAATATTTTAAACACTTTATTTTTATTTAAAATGATTTTTATAATATTAAAATCATTTTTCTCTAATTTATTTAATACACTAATTAAATAAATTAATTATCATTAATATCCAAATACTTATAAAATTAATGAAAATGGCCCAAATAATTAAAAGTTATTTTTTAGAATTTAAAATAATTTTTAAAACCATTTTTGTAATTTTTAGAATTTATTTTCTATTTTTAATTATTTTCCAAAAAATCAGAAAATAAAAATAATTAAACCGTCGCTAATGGCTATAGCGACACTTTCTGTCACTGTAAGTGTTCTTGGTGCTCAAGAACACTGACAGTCAGTGTTCATGGGTCAACGTTTGACCACATTTAATTATCAGCTTAATCATGTTTTCAGCCATCATAAACATTGATCATGTAGTGTTTATGTAACACTACACGAATCAATCCTTATCTCGATCATACAACATCATAGGTGCAAGATCTAGAGCTTCAAAGTAGCTGTCAGATATTATCTGGGTTTTCTGGGTAACCCAAAAACCCAGACAGTCGCGAGGTACCACTTTGTGGTTAGATTTTAGCTTAGTTCTGGTCATTACTTAAGTGTTCTCATGGACCAAATCCGTAGTCCTCATGTCATAGAATATATATATAACCACAGATCAGTCCAACTATAACACAATCATAAGTTGTGATTGATACCAAACATTGTCGATGACTTGTTCATACGGTTTCTGGAAATCCCAGAAACGTGATCCGTGTTCGACTGGCCTATTTTGACCACTTATTCCGTTCGATCTATTAACTATTTTAGTCTTATAAAAACATGGATCTCGATTCCATACATCAGGCTATAATCTAGATATCATAACATTACCAAACAATATAAAACCTGACATATCTCGGGCTTCAAAAATCTTGTCAGACTCGGATTCACACTTTTTGGGTTACCCAGAAAGTGTTGGTCATGCTCGGTCAACTCTCTTTGACCATGAATATCTTACACGATGGACATGGAATGGCTGTGATTCCACTTCCAGATCGATGACCTCATGTCAGACTACATATCCAAAACATAAAACAACAAAAATCATAAACAGAGAAGAATATGTGGCTCCTGACATTAGCTTGTTATACCACATTTCAAGCTCAAGAACAGTTTTTGAAAAACACCATTTTAAGGCACTTTGATGCTATGGATCCATGATGGATCACCATAGATCATCTAAAAATATCTTTAACACAAATATAAACACAAAAACACTAACTCTATATTAGCATACAAGATCAAAATGAGTCTAAGGTTTTATACCTTCTAAATCCAATCCTTGATCTTAGCTCTCCAATCTGATATTAGGTGGTCTAGGGGCTGTTTATGTGACTGATCTACTTGATAATTTCGGAGGGTTAGAGGGAGAGAGAGAGTTGGTGAGAGCTTTATATAATGTGATATAATACATATAGCTGATGATTTGAACAGATTTACTGAGATTTCTTAAGCCACAAAGTCAATTGAGTTGTTCACCAACTAAAGCTTTAGCAACTTATACAAGTTACATAATAAAAATATACAAAAAGGGCATTTTGGTCTTTGTCCTTGCAATTTAATGGCTTGATTGTCAATTGTCCAAACCCTTAGGGTAACCCTAAGGTTCTAAACCTTAGGTTTTAAAATATCTAATTCTAGAATTTTCTAATTAGGGTTTCTAAAAAGAAAAATTTAGATTTCTAAAATAAAATTAGGATTTTAAATAGAAATTAATATTTTTAAAGTATAATTAGGGTTTTCTAATTATATTAACACATACTAATCACTTTAGGCTTGCTAATTAGGATTAGGGTTTCCTAATTAGGGTTTAGGATTCCCGAATTTAAAATTAGGGTTTCTCGACTTTTGATTAGGGTTTCTAATCTGGAGATTAGGGTTTCTAATCCCTTATTAGGATTTGCTAATTTTATACCCTACTCGATCAATCATTGATCAATAATTATAAACAGTACAAACACGTACTCATTAATATAATTATTTTAATTATATTTTCTATCGAATCCATATCCGTAACTAGGGTTAGGGTTTCTAAATCTGTTAAGCACAACTCTACTCTTATTTCTTAGTCAATATACAAATTGACTATTCTCGAGACTCGTATCACAGATACACAGCACAATATTGATAATTAATATTAAAAAAAAATATTCGAAAAATTTGGATTATTAATCGAAATCCCGGGTTGTTACAACTGGCTTGAATCCTCCTTTGATGGAAAGGTGATGAATGACAATGTCAATGGATAAACTGACCATGTCTTCGTGAGACCATGCAAACAGATCCTGGAATAGGGTCAATAGAGTAACCATGTCATTCCTTTGGTTTGGAGTGAGGTCCGTACCAATCTAGATTTATTTGGGGTTTTCTAAGGTTCTGAGGTTAAAAGAGGTTGCTTGATCAAAATTTGGCTTGGGTTTGTCTTTGACCCATTCTTCGATCTCCTGAGGTATCTCATAGTACTCTTGTATTTCCATCAAGTTTGAGTTCAACTTTACATCAAAGTTACAATCCTTGTGGAGAATAGGTAGCTCATCAGCAAGTTTAGGCATATCTAACTTTAGAGTCCTAAAACAAAATGCTTTCACTTAATATATGAAACTGTTCAATCATACAAAGTGTTAGCATGTAATGACAAAAATAACTGTTAATACTGTATAGAAAAAGTAAGCAGGTATTTCTATCTACAAGGCAGAGAGAGTTTCTTCCCTTTTTACCCTCGTCGACAAATGCAAGGAGTGCTGCTCCAATTGCCAAGGGTGAAGTCCTGGTGGATGGCTGTGATGAAGGGGCTGTTATCGTCCTTCTTTTCCCGAATGATGACTGGACAATCATCGTCTAGGGTATTTATGTTTGTATTGTCCGTGTGGACTATGATGCGTATATTTGATAAGCGCCTAACAATGTCCTGTTTACACCTCTGTCCTTTTCCTCCTCCTCCGAATCTGGTATCAAGACTTCTTTTCCTTTGACCGATATTGGCTTAGGGAATAACATAGTAATCACATGGGCAGGAACCCTTACTGAAGTCTGTATAGATCCAGCTCTTGTAGGCAATCGCCTTGAAGATGAAGGAACCGGTGTATGCTCTCTTTAAGAGGGGTAATTTTAGGGGTTTTGTTGGTTTTGTCCAACTGAGATTTAGGTACAGGAATTTCTTTGTCCGGTCCCTGAGTTCCTCCCTGTGCAGAGGATTCTGTATGTATGGGCATTCGTGGACCCTGAGTGGATTTGTGCAGTTCTTTAAGCAGAACATCCAACTCTATAATTTGGTTGCTTAGTCCTTCAAACTTCTAGCGATAGACATGAGTAGAACTAGGTTGGCCAGATGAAGCTATGCTTGGCTGTAGGCTCGTTGCCTTTTTAGATTTCGAATGGGTTACTAGACCAATTATATCCCTACAAAAAGACTTATATAGTTTAGTCTTAGTGAATGTAGCAATATTACGTAATGTGTCCGTTTAGGAGTATCGTCCTGCGAAACAGATGTCATTTGACAAGATAGCATGTCAGGTTTTGATATAAAGGGAAGGCATGTACACATATTCCTTCATATTTTCCATTACATTAAGATTTACATGGAAATGAAATTACAAGTAATTGTAATTACAAGCAATTGAAATGGGAAAGTACGAAGAGACTTTCCTTCGCGTTTGGTTTATCAGAGGCTGACCTATCTTAGGCTACTCTCACGGCTTTTTGGCATGAAAGTTCATAAATCATCGCAATTTACTTGATGGGAAGTTAATCCAGCCTTTTAATTGGAGCGAATTTGGGTGGTGCCTTTCCTGAGCCTCGTTAGAATTAGTCTTCCTACGAGTCCAGTAATCAAACACCGACAAGATAGCCTCCTGGTGGAGGAACCACACAACATACATTCACATACAACGTGTCTCACCGTATGGAAATGATGACATGTGCGAAGCATTAATATCACAAGCAGATATGGTGCGAAGCACTAAGTACAATAAGTAAATGCATTCGTACACATTCATTCCAATGTAAATGCAACATCCACACACAAGCATATAACAATTTTGAAAAGTTTGTAGTAGCGGCTTAAGCCCTCTTACTAGAAGTCCCCAGCAGAGTCGCCACCTATCGACGTCAGAATTTTTATGTCCCTTTTCGTTACTTTTTCTTTGGTGTTCTCATGTTAGGTGAGATTTGTTTAAAAAAACAAGTAAAAAAGGTCCGACATGCATCATGTCGACGATGGACTGTTAAGAGTCGCCAGTTGGTTTTTTATATGATTGTACCAACACAACCAAGAAAAGGTTTGCACATTGACCCAGTGATGTAACACTGCTAAACGGGTCGGTGAAACCGAGATTCATTAGGGTCCGGGGACTTGATTATGCGGAGGGAAGGTGTTAGGCACCCCTCGACATCCGTGTTACCACGGTGACCGCCATATTTTAAGAAACTGTTATATGAATATGTGTGTGTGTGGGTTAATGTGCTGTTATTTGGAACTAGTGTGAGGCCTCGTTCGCACCTATATACACAGGGTTTGAATTTGTGTAAAAATTCAGTTTTAAACAAGATATGGCAGTGATGTTTTGTAAAAGAGGTTTTTCAAACCCTTGTGCTCAATAGTAATTGAGACATTTTATACTCCCATTTTTATTAAGTGTTCGGCTTGATTGTTTTTAATTTTTTCGAGATGCGAGGCATCTTCGATAAAATAATGTACAAAATAGTGTCGAACTCCTCGTGGGTATGAATTAAAACCATATGAGGAAATCCAAACACCGTGAATAAATTTACAAGATGCTTACAACTGGAAATGTCCATCATGGGAACCGAATCTAGATCCAGTAAACTGAATCTGTGATCACATGATTCCTAGGTTCACATGATGCGCGCAATTGATAATAAAGCAGTAAGCAGATATATATATATATATATATATATATATAAGCTGTAAATATATATATATAGACATGATCAACCACCACGAAGCACCTCCGTGGGGGATCAGAAATGTAAATAAAGTTGTAAAAGCAAGCAACCGCCACGAAGTAAACTCCAGGCGGGACGAAAAGTAAAGAAAGTTGTAAAGACTACACGAACAACAAGTTAATTACATAATCAACGATTCAATCAACATGTAATTGTCTTCTTGACTTGGTAAAAATTCATTTTAATATCTCATTATATGTCTAACAAGTTTTTATGTTCATTAGACTAGATTACTAACACATTTCTATACTTGAATTTTGAAAAAATGCATTTTCTGGACATTCTGCTAAGTGGTAGGCATGCTAGTGGCTACTTTTTTATCTTTGGTCTTAGTATTGGCATGCATGTACGGTGTGGCTATGATGGCGGACTTCAATTCTGGAGTTGGCGTCGCAGCGCAACACTCCAGACTTTGAATTTCCAGTTCGCGAAGAACACAGAATTCAGCGAAATAAACACTACATAATCATTAATTCTCCAAATTAAACATACCCACATGTTAGAATTCATATATAATCAATACCCAACATTTATAGAGTGATTTTAACTCATTAAAACACATAATCACAGAATTAATTATGCAAATTGTACTGTTCTTGATGTTCTTGAAGTGTTGAACATAAATTCCTAAAATTCAACGCCACGGATGTAAGACCCCAACTTTTTAATGAATAAAATCAAATTTTCTTTATTTATTATTGTGAATAATAAGGTATTAATTTGATATAATAACTTTGGTTATGGGTGAAATGTGAAAATTTTGCAAAACAAGCAAGTGGTTATAAAATATTCATTTTGTCGGTGGAATATTCTTTCTGTCGGGGAATATTCGTACAAAGGCGCAGCCAATTGTGGGCCCCATAATGGATAACGGTCAAATGAAGAAAATGACAAAATTGAATAACGGCGTAGTTGTTACCGTTAACACTGTTGGAATACCCGGTGGTTAAAGTAAAGTAATACGCGTTGTTGCACAGTAGCATACGGTATTGCACAGTATTGTTGAATTATTGATCCTTACGTAAGAAGGCACTACTCAATAATTGTCACAGTAGTTACTGTTTAATATTTTATTTTATTAATTCAATAATTGTTGCATTGATATTTTATATTATTGTTGTTTCAATTATCATCACTGCACAGTATCTCCTTTATCAGATAAGTAATTCAGATTATTTGGAATAATATTATTAGATAACATTATTGGCAATGTCTAGAAATTTCTGTCAAGGAGAGGTTTGGTCACCTAATTGCGCCGCCATGAGAAGGAGAAATCCTTATCGAAAGCCCCTCTTTCTGGGAAATGACTGGTTCATCATAAATGTGATTACGTAATATTATTTGTGAATAATTAATCATTGATTCGTATGATAAGGAAATATTTATTTTATGTGGATATAAATGATGGATTTATTTATGTGGTTATAAATGAAGGAATTAATGTTGATGTGTTTTATTAGTATTTTGTCGATTGGAGGTATTAAAAATCAAACCAGTGTTTTTTTGAGATATATTGCGGGAGTTATAATTTTTAATCCGACCGTTGGATCGTTGTAATTTTTAGATATGTTATACATATATAAGTTGAGTATATGTCCACAAATTTTGAACGAATTAAATATGAGCGTATGATTTGTTATGAATTTTAAGAGAGGGTGATGATTGAAATCAAAGTTATAAATTATTTTGGTGGAAAATTCTAGAATTGGTGGGCCCCACTCTTGGTTGGTGAAGAAATGTCTTTGAGATTTTTATTTAAATGTGGTGGGTGGGAATAGTAGCAAGTAAAGCCATCAGGTTGCAGGTTAAGTCTGCTTCGGCGTGCTAATATTTTCCTATAAATAGAGGGCTAAGTTAGAATTAAAAATCACACCAGAAACAAGTTTTTCTCTTTCTCTCTAGATTATTGAGTGTATTTTGTGAGTATTTAGATACTTTGTGAGTTTCATTAATCGGTGCAAGTTTCCTTCAACTTTATCCGATATTCCAATCAAGTAACCGATATTTTGAGGTAAGGGATATTATCTTCTTCTTAAATGATATTTTCTTCAATATCATTACGCCGAAATATATGGTATGAACTTTTATCAAATTTGAAACTTTTTGTGTCGAGGTTACTATTCACGATATCAAGACTATTCACGTATACTAAGACTATTCACGAATCTGGCACTATTCACCAAAAATGAAATTTTCTTCTTTTGTCGAAGTTGTCTATTATAGTTCTTGTCTTTGATTGTATCCATGTTTTTGATCATTATTTTTGAATTTTGCTTCAAAATTGGTTATTTGAATATTATTGAACTTGGATAAACCGTAATCTTAATCCTTAATATTTGATCTGTTATCTCACTTGGATTCGTTTTCTTTAAAATATTTTTCATCATCCTCGGTCCTAAATGATGTTACAAATGAATATCTTTGGCTCGTAGTGTAAAAGATGAATGATTACCTAATGAATATCTTTGGTCTGTAGTGGAAAGATGAGCAGTGTTGAGATGAACATGACCAATCTGGTGATACAAATGAATATCTTTGGCCTGTAGTGCAAAGATGAATATTTGATTCAAGATGTATATTGATTGATGTTACAGGGATAAAATATTGATGATGGACTTTTAAATCTTAGAAGATAGTAGAATTCTTTCTCTACTTGACTCTTCTAATGGATTGCTGTTTTCCGCTACATTTGTTAATCTAAAACTTGTTGTCTATTATATTTTATCAGATTATTCCCTGTTGAAGACTAATGATAATTTGTTGTATATTATCTTAGTCATAATATTCTTTACTGGGCTAATTGAGCTCACCCTTTTGTTCCATTTTTCTTCTCAGGGGGTGAGAACATAGTAGGAACTAGTCGGGGTACGGAGTGATGGTTCTAGAAAGTTGTTTTAGCAGTCCTCACAATTTTTAAAATAGTGTATCAATAATTGTAATGAGGACTCCTTTTGAGTTTTTATACTCTCTATTTGTATTTAAACTCACAGTTTAATGAAGTTGTATTTGTTTCTGTACCATGTATTTGGTGACTCAGAATGGGTGATGTATACCTATTTTGGGGGCGTCACAACGGATTCGTTATAAGGCCAAATCCAACCATTCAAGTTTCAATTTGTTCGTTTTAGCATGTATAATCATATACAAGTGGAGATTTTACAGAAAAATTTATGTTTGACATATTAAAGTTACGTATAAGGGCCATATGGCCAAAACCCAAACTATGTAATTTTGAAGCAATCATATACGATGTAATATAATGTCAAACTGATGATAGAGAACCATCTAATACATAGAGAAACACATTAAAACAACATCTTAACACATATATGTACATAATCCATACTCCTTCCAATTTATAGAGGCTTTACAGTAAACTTGAAAGCCATTTTTATATAACTTTAAAAGAAATAAAATAGGAAATGGGTTGAAGAGATTACCCAAGCGTAGATTAGAAGGATTAAAACTTTTCCCAATTTCTTCTTAACTCTCACAATCTCTTAACACTCTCTGAACTTTCAAACTCTCTCCCTCCCTTTCTCCTCTCTGTTTTTGCCAGACTTAGAAAAATAAAGAAGAAAAGAATACGTAATATAATAAAGGAAAAAAAGCGACAAGATAATGGTGATTAACCCGATCATGGGTAACTACACGATAACTCCCACTAAGGCCATGTTTGGCTAGTTTTAAAAACTTAATCCCATTTAATTTAATAACTATTTTATCATATGGTTTAAATAATGTCACACCCTTTATAAAATAACTCAATTAATTTATTTAATTTAACTTAAATAAAATATAATAATTTATCATAAATTCACATAATCATATAATTAAATTTCTCTTTAATAAAAAATGTCAAATTATTAAATCTCTAATTAATAATTAAATTAATTAAAATAACATTAGGCTTATTAAATATTTCTTTTAATACAATAAGCTCACATAATTACATATATCGAATAATAAAATTCTCTACATTAATTTAATAAATGTAACACAAATAATTAAATTAATCTATCACAACTTCATCAATTAATCATTTAATCTAATAATTAATTCATCGAAAAATATTTATTCAATCCAATAAATATTAAAATTAATTACAAAATCTCGGTTGTCACATCTTTCCCCTCTTAAAAGGATTCTGTCCTCAGAATCACAACTCAAACAATTCGTCCCGTTACATTCTCACCCCCCCCCCCCTACAAAGATTCTGTCCCCGGAATCGCTTATAACAATCTAAGTAAATAAATAAGGATAATTCTTCATCATATTCTCTTCGAGTTCCCACGTAGCTTCTTCAGCGTTGTGGTTCCTCCAAATTACCTTAACAGAAGGTAGTACTTTATTTCTCAGAACTTGTTCTTTTCGGTCGACAATTTGAACAGGAAATTCTTCGTAAGATAAGTCTTTATCGAAATGTAGGGGTTCATATTCAATCACGTGCTTGTAATCGGGTTTGTAGGGTCGTAGGACTGAGACATGGAAAACGTTGTGGACATTCTCAGAAATTTGGAGGTAAGGCTACCTCATAAGCAACTTCTCCGACCCTTCTCAGAACTTCAAAGGGTCCAATGAATCTTGGGCTTAATTTTCCTTTCTTTTCAAACCTGATCTTTCCCTTCTAGGGAGAGACCTTTAAAAACACATAACTACCTGGCTCGAACTCAACATTTTTACGGTGTGGATCGGCGTACTTCTTCTGTCTATCTTAAGCTGCTACTAGTCGTGCTCGGATCACTTTGACTATTTCTGCGGTCTGCTGTACCAATTTTGGCCCTAGCAATTATCTTTCACCAACTTCATCCCAATAAAGTGGAGTTCTGCACTTTCTGCCGTATAACGCTTCGTAAGGCGGCATGCCTATACTAGCGTGGTAACTGTTGTTGTAGCCGAATTCTACTAACGGTAGGTGATCATCCCAATTTCCTTTAAAGTCCATCACACAGGCTCTTAGCATATCTTTTAATGTCTGAATCGTTCTCTCACTCTGTCCGTCTGTTTGAGGGTGGTATGCTGTACTCATTCGCAATTGCGTTCCCATGCATTCCTGTAGACGTTTCCAGAAATTCGATGTAAAGCACGGATCTCTATCAGAAACAATTGACACCGGCACTCCGTGCCTCGAAACAATCTCTTTCACATATAACCTTGCCAACTGATCTAAGTTGAATCTGATTTTGATCAGAAGGAAGTGTGCGGATTTCGTCGACCATTAACGATAACCCATCTTTGCGTTGTAGCCTTTTCCGAGTCGCGTCGGAAGGCCAACCACGAAGTCCATTCTAATATGTTCCCATTTCCATTCTGGGATCTCCAACGGTTGTAGCAATCCACTCGGTTTCTGATGTTCTGCTTTCACTTTCTGACAGGTCAGACACTTGGCAACACATTCTGCAACATCACGTTTCAAATTTGGCCACCAGAAATGTTGTCGAAGATCTTGGTACATCTTGGTACTACCAGGGTGAATCGAATATCGTGAACTATGAGCTTCGCTCAAAATGCCTTCCTTAATCTCTTGTACTGGCGGTACCCAAATTCTGCTCTCAAATCTCAGTATTCCTTCCTTATCCATCTTAAATCTTTTTTCGGTTCCTTCAGATATCTTCCTTATCACCTTTTTGCATTCCTCGTCCTGAAGTTGAGCCTCCTTAACTTTATCCAGTAGGGTTGTACCAGATTGCATCTGAAATACCTTCTCATCAATCTTCATAGGATACTTCACTTCCAATTCTAGTTTCTCCATTTCTGCAATTAGCTCCTCCTGAGCAGTCAACATCATCAACTTCTCCCGGCCCTTTCTACTTGAGGCATCGACAACGACATTCGCCTTACCCGGATGGTATAAAATCTCACAGTCGTAGTCCTTAATTTACTCCAACCACCTTCTTTGACGCATATTCAAGTCCTTCTGCGTGAAAATATATTTCAGACTCTTGTGGTCCGTATATATTTCACACTTCTCCCCGTAGAGATAGTGCCTCCAAATTTTCAAAGAAAAAACAACTGCAGCTAACTCCAAGTCGTGGGTCGGATATCCCTTCTCGTAATCCTTCAATTGTCGTGATGCATACACAATGACTTTGCCGTTTTACATCAGCACACAGCCAAGTCCTTTATGCGACGCATCACTATAAACAACAAAATTTCCCGTGTCATCTGGAAGAGATAACACCGGTGCTGAACTTAACCTCTTCTTCAATTCTTGAAAGCTTTCCTCACACTTCTCCGTCCAAACAAATTTCACCGATTTCCTAGTCAAATTCGTCAACGGAGTTGCGATCTTGGAAAAATCCTGAATAAATCTTCTGTAATAACCCGCTAATCCAAGAAAACTTCTTACTTCCGACGGTGTCTTCGGCTGATCCCAATTAATTACAACTTCGACTTTGGAGGGATCCACCAAAATTCTGTTTCTATCAATCACATGTCCAAGAAATTGTACCCTTTCGATCCAGAATTCACATTTTGAAAACTTGGCATACAACTTCTCCCTTCTCAATACTTCCAATGTTAATCTCAAATGTTCTTCATGTTCTTCCTTGGTATTCGAATAAACCAAAATGTCATCTTTAAATACCACTATGAACTTGTCCAAAAACGGCTTGAACACACCATTCATTAGTCCCATAAATGCTGCAGGAGCATTCGTAAAACCAAACGACATTACCAAAAATTCGTAGTGACCATATCGTGTTCTAAACGTTGTCTTAGGTACATCCTCTGGTCTCACCTTCAGTTGATGATAACCGCTTCTCAAGTCTATCTTGGAAAAGTATCTCGCTCCCTTCAATTGATCAAATAGGTCGTCGATCCTCGGTAATGGATATATGTTCTTGATCATGACCTTATTCAGTTCTCTATAGTCTATGTAGAGCCGCATTGTCCCATCCTTCTTCTTTACAAATAAAACCGGCGCTCCCCACGGTGATACACTTGGTTGTATATACTTCTTGTCCAGTAATTCTTGTAGTTGGACCATCAGTTCTTTCATCTCTACCAGTGCAATTCGGTACGGTGCCTTCAATATTGTAGCCGTTCCTGGAGCCAAATCAATCACGAATTCAACTGCTCTATCTGGAGGAAGTCCCGGCAAATCATTTGGAAATACGTCTGTGAAATCTCTCACTACTGGTATCTCATCTATTTTCGGATTCTCTTTACGACTATCGACTATGTAAGCTAGATATCCTACACAACCTTGCCTTAACAACCTCCTGGCCTGCATCATCGTCAGACAACTCGCTTATCTAGATGACTTGCTACCATAAAACACAACCTTTGACGGAGTCATAAGGTTAATATGCTTCTTCTGGCAGTCAATTACCGCCCCATAATTGGATAACCAATCCATACCCAAAATAACTTCAAATTCTCCAAGTTGAATAAGGATAAGATCTACGTTCATGATATTACCCTTAGTATCCACTCTACAGTTCTTATGCACGTACTTAACAGGGATTATTTCTCTATTCACAATTTCTATGTTCATGGGGTAATCCAATTCATCCTTAGGCAAATCTAAATTCTTAGCAAAGTCATCGGATATAAAGGAACAAGTAGCACCCGAATCAAATAAAACATAAGCATTAATTTTATTGATTGGAATGATACCTGACACCACCTCACGAGATTGAACCGCATCCTGCACCGTCATGTTGAAAGTCCTTGCGGTCGGTCGGTTTGTTGCGGTTGGTCCGGTGATAGTTAAGGCATTTCCACTGTTGTTTCCCCGGTTTCCTCCTGATCCTGACCCTCCCGATCCCTTCTTAGGACAGTCTCTTGCCAGATGGTCCTTCGAACCACAAGTGAAACAAGCACCCTTCTTTAGGTTTGGACAGTTTGGTGCTATGTGGCCTTCCTGACCACAATTGTAGCACACTCGCTTCCCTTTCATGCAAACTCCCAAATGAGCTTTTTCGCAACTTGAGCACGCTTCGATCTTCTTCTTCTACCCTCCTTGTTGACTTCCAGCTGACGAGTTATCCATCCACTTCCTCTTCTGATTATGACTACCCCCAGTGCTACTCCCACCAATCTTGTTATTACCTTCATTCTCACTCTTCTTCTTCTTCTGCTCTTGATTATACTTGGTCACCGCATCGCTTTCACCTTCAGTGAGGATGGCCTTTTACAGTACTCCAGCAAAAGTTTTTATCTAAAACATTGATACCTTACTATATACCCAAGGCTTTAGTTCTTGTTCAAATCTTCTGGCTTTTCTCTCGTCTGTGTGTACTTGATACGGGGCGAACCTCGCCAACTCGTTGAATCTAGCCGCATAATCAGGTACGCTCATATTTCCTTGCTTCAATTCCAGAAATTGAACCTCCATCTGGTTCTGCGAGCTAGTCGGGAAATACATCTCGAAGAACATCTCCTTAAATCTCTCCTAAGTAATTACAGCTTCACCTCCACGAACTTTGTTTGCTTTCCACCAATAGTTAGCTTCAGACTTCAGCATAAACGTTGCAAAGGCGGTCTTTTGTTCTTCTCTAATCCTAGCGACATTGAAAACCTTCTCCATTTCCATAACCCATGTTTGAGCCTCGATCGGGTTCATGGAACCTTTAAATTCTGGCGGTCCCACCGCCTTGAAATCCTTAAATGTAGTATTTGGTGGAGCTTAAGGTTGATTATTCATTGCTCTAGCTAGCAAGTTAACCAATTGCTGAACAGGATTAGCATTGGCGTTATTGTTGTTATTCGTAGACTCTTCCTGAGCTGGTTGACGTTGTTGTCTTCTTCTTGGCGGCATAATTCTGTTAAAATATATGCTTATTAGATTTTTGTTTATTTCTCTAAATAGGTAAGACATTACTCAACAATTTAACATACTTATATAACACATCATCTCAAACAACTTGATATTCATTCAAACTAAAAGTTTTAACCTCAAACGATAGCATCACTGCTATTTACATCATCTATCCTGAGATAAAGAATCTACAGGATTTAAAATATTAACATATTCCTTCGTTCATAAACACATCAAAATTTACATATAAAAACTAGTTAAGTCTTTCACATAATTAAACAAATTATATCACTGTATGTCAAGGTGCTAAATAGCCTTGCTACGCTCCTCTTCCATGATACGAGACATCGTCCTGCGATCCAGCATGTACGATGGAAGTCATTCGAACTGGATGGGGTACCTCAAAACTCGATCCTGAGCCTCATCCATTGCATGATTAAGTGTAGAGTATGTCTCCCCAAGCTTCGCCTTCCTTGCACGACCGTCCTCTTCTGCAAGATCAGCACGACGTGACTCTCTTACCCAGCCTTCCTCTGCTATGATCAGCCTTTCAGAGCTTTCCTTCAGTTCCTTCTTCAACTTTTCTATCTCTGAGGTCTTATCTTCGGTTTGACCCTTCTCGTGGACCAAATCCCATTCTATATTTCCCAGTCGTGAGTGAAGAGTCGAAGTCTCCCTCTCCTTTTCCTCAAGAGTAATCTGCTGAATAATCGCCCGCTCATTCAAATCATGCACCTCATCTCGTAACTCCATGTTACGATCGTATAACGCGTCGTACATCTCAGCATCAATGGAGTGCTATGGAAACTCCTCTTCCTCGTCAAATTTCTCCTCAGGATCAGTCTCAGGTTCATGCCCCTAACCAACAACGGTGATCAATGGAGATGACTCCCTCTGTACCAACTATTCCCTAATGACATGAATGTCTCTGGGCTCCTCCTCTGTAGGTACTCGGGGTTCCTCCTCCCCTGCTCGACTAGTTCCTCCAACGTCCGACATCCTGACAACAAACTTTCGAGTTTTAGTTACTAAGTCGTACTAGTGAGCACATAATTTAACACATAAGCACATAAAGTCTTTTATTATCTTCAATGAATTACAAAAATTCATTTCCTAGAACTCGATAAGAGTTTTCCATCACTATATTCTTTCTATAAGGCTACTACCTAAGGTTGTTCCCCCACCTAAGGTTCATAACCTATAGCTTTGATCCCAACCTATGACACCCCCAAATTCGGTACTTCCATTTTCACAGGATTTGGTGTTCACTGTACAAACATCATCCATCTATCTACCCATAAATAAATGCAAACCATGAAATAGATAGAAATAATAATAAATCTCCCCTTATGGGGTTACATCAACTACATAATAAATAAATCCCAGGTTACTCTAACCTTAAATCATCTGTACAGAAACATAAACAAATAAGTCTTAAGTAACATCAATTCTAATTATCATTACATAACCACATAAATAATCAATCTTCATTACTTGCTAAGCTTGCCCTTGCCTTTACTAGTGGAAGGTTCGTCTGCTCTTTCGTTCTTAACTACAATGTTATTATTATGCAAGAGTGAGCACGATTGCCCACAAGTATAACAATATAATAATGAAATAATAACATGCGAATAAATAAAAGACTTTTGAAATAAAAGCTCAACTTTTGAATCAAGAATGAATAACAATAATCAAAAGATTTCTGAGGGTCATAAGACCTTGAACTATGTCCTAGGTTATCAAGGGTTATACTTGAAACCTTTAACAGTCATAAGACTATGGACTCTTCTTCTCGTACTTAGGGGGATCAACCCTTAGTACCATACTGTGCACAATATCTTAACGTTAACGCATAAGTAATCCCCTATACAGGGTTGTTCATCTCAGTTTGACATTCGAGTTCGCACCAAAGGAAGTTTGGTTTGGATAATTCATCAAGGGTTCTGAATTTAGAACACTCATCAACTATGGACTAGTCGAATCATAAAGGGTTTGCTAGTCTAACAAGGTTTAACAATAATTAATAACTTAACTGGAATAGAATCTCAAAAGGTATATAATAGAATAAATATTGTATAACAGCATCATGCTTGAAAGATTAATAACTTTAATATACAAGACAGACTTGTTAATAATAATGAGAACTTGCTCAATGTAGAAAGGTGAATTATTAAACTTATATAACGATAACAAGTAGGGTTAGGAAACTTGCCTCGTGCGTAGATTACACTTTAACTAAACTCGTTCTTTGATTTAAATCCTACATATCAATTACGTTCACAATACCAGTCAATAATAACGTACTAAACATCATAAGTTTACTCTTTGTCTAACTCTAATTCATGACTATACTTAGTTAAATTACCATACTTGTTTTCATATAATATTATACTACACGAACAACAAGTTAATTACATAATCAACGTTTCAATCAACATGTAATAAGTAAATGCATTCGTACACATTCATACCAATGTAAATGCAACATCAACACACAAGCATATAACAGTTTTGAAAAGTTTATATTAGCGGCTTAAGCCCTCTTACTGGAAGTCCCCAGCAGAGTCGCCACCTGTCGACGTCGGGATTTTTATTTGTCCCTTTTCGTTACTTTTTCTTTTTTGTTCTCATGTTAGGTGAGATTTGTTTAAAAAAACAATTAAAAAAGGTCCGACATGCATCATGTCGACGATGGACTGTTAAGACTCGCCAATTGGTTTTTTATATGGTTGTACCAATACAACCGAGAAAAGGTTTGCACATTGACCCAGTGATGTAACACTGCTAAACGGGTCGGTGAAATCGAGATTCATTAGGGTCCGGGGACTTGATTATGCGGAGGAAAGGTGTTAGGCACCCCTCGACATCCGTGTTACCACGGTGACCGCCACATTTTAAGAAACTGTTATATGAATGTGTGTGTGGGGGGGTCAATGTGCTGTTATTTGGAACTAGTGTGAGGCCTCGTTCGCACCTATATACACAGGGTTTGAATTTGTGTAAAAATTCAATTTTAAACAAGATATGGCAGTGATGTTTTGTAAAAGAGGCTTTTCAAACCCTTGTTCTCAATAGTAATTGAGACATTTTACACTCCCATTTTTATTAAGTGTTCGGCTTGATTATTTTTAATTTTTTCGAGATGCGAGGCATCTTCGATAAAATAATGTACAAAATAGTGTTGAACTCCTCGTGGGTATGAATAAAAACCATCTGAGGAAATCCAAACACCGTGAATAAATTTACAAAGTCGCTTATAAATTTGAAATGTCCATCACGGAGAAAGAATCTAGATCCAAAGAAATCAATCTGTGATCACATGATTCCTAAGCTCACAAGATGCGCGCAATTGATAATAAAGCAGTAAGCAGATATATATATAAAAGCTGTAAATATATATATATACAGACATGATCAACCACCACGAAGCACCTCCATGGGGGATCAAAAATGTAAATAAAGCTGTAAAAACAAGCAACCGCCACGAAGTAAACTCCAGGCGGGATGAAAAGTAAAGAAAGCTGTAAAGACTACACGAACAACAAGTTAATTACATAATCAACGATTCAATCAACATGTAATTGTCTTCTTGACATGGTAAAAATTCATTTTAATATCTCATTATATGTCTAACAAGTTTTTATGTTCATTAGACTAGATTACTAACACATTTCTATAAATTTTGGAAAAATGCATTATCTGGACATTCTGCTAAGTGGTCTTTGCGGTACCACTTTCAGATCAAGGCGTCTTGGCTGCGCTACTGGAAACTTCAAGGCCGCTTATGGCGTGGGACTTCGATTACGGAGTTGGCGCCGCGACGCGACACTCCAGACTTTGAATTCCCAGTTCGCGAAGAACACAGAATTCAGCGAAATAAACACTACATAATCATTAATTCTCCAAATTAAACATACCCACATGTTAGAATTCATATATAATCAATACCCAACATTTATAGAGTGATTTTAACCCATTAAAACACATAATCACATAATTAATTATGCAAATTGTACTGTTCTTGATGTTCTTGAAGTGTTGAACATAAATTCCTAAAATTCAACGCCACGGATTCGTTATAAGGCCAAATCCAACCATTCAA
This sequence comes from Panax quinquefolius, assembly GCA_020205615.1. Taxonomy (NCBI): domain Eukaryota; kingdom Viridiplantae; phylum Streptophyta; class Magnoliopsida; order Apiales; family Araliaceae; genus Panax; species Panax quinquefolius. Next base: position 16,921,453 of record CM035174.1, on the reverse strand, counting down.
GTTTCAATTTGTTCGTTTTAGCATGTATAATCATATACAAGTGGAGATTTTACAGAAAAATTTATGTTTGGCATATTAAAGTTACGTATAAGGGCTATAACTCTGTAATTTTGAAGCAATCATATACGATGTAATATAATGTCAAACTGATGATAGAGAACCATCTAATACATAGAGAAATACATTAAAACAACATCTTAACAATATATGTACATAATCCATACTCCTTCCAATTTACAGAGGCTTTACAGTAAACTTGAAAGCCATTTTTATAAAACTTTAAAAGACGTAAAATAGGAATTGGGTTGAAGAGATTACCCAAGCATAGATTAGAAGTATTGAAACTTTTCCCAATTTCTTCTTAACTCTCACAATCTCTTAACACTCTCTGAACTTTCAAACTCTCTCCCTCCCTTTCTCCTCTATGTTTTTGCCAGACTTAAAAAAATGAAGAAGAAAAGAATACGTAATATAATAAAGGAAAAAGAAACTGATGCGCATAATGGTCAGTTAACCCAGTCATGGGTAACTACTGATAACTCCCACTAAGGCCATGTTTGGCTAGTTTTAAAAACTTAATCCCATTTAATTTAATAACTATTTTATCATATAGTTTAAATAATGTCACACCCTTTATAAAATAACTCAATTAATTTATTTAATTTAACTTAAATAAAGTATAATAATTTATCATAAATTCACATAATCATATAATTAAATTTCTCTTTTAATAAAAATGTCAAATTATTAAATCTCTAATTAATAATTAAATTAATTAAAATAACATTAGGCTTATTAAATATTTCTTTTAATACAATAAAGCTCACATAATTACATATATCGAATAATAAAATTCTCCACATTAATTTAATAAATGTAACACATATAATTAAATTAATCTATCATAACTTCATCAATTAATCATTTAATCTAATAATTAATTCATCAAAAAATATTTATTCAATCCAATAAATATTAAAATTAATTACAAAATCTCGGTTGTCACATGGACCCCACATAACAGAATAAATGTCGGATATAGAAAGCGACAGAAATAACCTTTTTATAAAAAATAATGATAAAACTTTTACCGTTATTAGCATTTGAAATACCCATTGATAAAAGTACGATGTCTGGCGTGGTTGCACAATATACACTGCGGTATTTAAAGTATCTTTGATTATTGATTCTTACGTAAGAAGTCACTCAGTTTCATTCAATAATTGCCATAGTAGTTGTTGCATAGTATCTCATATTATTGATTCAATTATTGTCACAGTATTATCTGTACAATATTTTATATTATTAAATCAATAATTGAGATGACACAATTATTCATATTATTATTTGCATTATTGACAATGTCTAAAAAGTTCTGTAGAGAAAGAGGGTTAGGTTATTTAATTGCGCGTCAATAAGGAGAAATCCTTTTCAGAAAGCCCCTTCTTTCTTGGAAATGATCTTGTTGTCAATATTGTGAGTTATAATATTAATGATGAATAATTGTTGAAAGATTAAAAATGTATTTATTGAAGATAAGTGATTTATGGTAAATATTTATTCAATTTTTGATATAAATAGAGGGGTTTGTCATGAAGAATTTGTTATAAGTTTGTCTTATTATATGGACCTCCACTTACTCATTTTTCAAAATCACCGGTAGAAAGTTATATCAGTTTTATTTTATTATTATTATTATAGTAATAAAACAGAAAACTTTCTATATAAAACAAAATACTTTTTATAATATATATAAATTTATTTGTTTTAATAGATTATAATTAGAATATATTATATTATATATAAAGTTTTTGTTTTATTAGAATATTTTATTGCACAGTGATGAATAGTAAAAATCAGAAAAATCAGCCAAATTTGTCCGTGAAAAACTTTCCGTTCACCCGTGAATATTTTAAATAGTGTCATGCCATTCTCCTATAAATAGGATGCTTAGTTAAGAAATGAAAATCACACCAGAATAAGAGAATTTTTCTTCTATAATATTGTGCGTATTTCTTTATAGTATAAGAATACTTTGAGTGTTATTAATAGTGCAAGATTTCCTCAAGAATATCTCCGCTATACCAGTCAGATTTAGTCTCCTACTAAGGTAAAAGATATTATTTTTGTTCAATATTCGTAAGGATTATTATTTTCTTCCATACTCTATAGTATGTAAGTGATATTATTTTGTTTCATATTCCTAAATCTACACTTACTTTGGTAAGTATTGTTTCTATAATCCATGAAATTAGTAGAATATACTTGAGTTTTGCGCTTCTTCTAGTATCGTTTCACTGAAATATTTGTTTGAACCTTCTTATTAAATTTTAATATTTTCATTCGGGTTACTATTCACGGGGTACTATTCACAGAGTACTATTCATGACAAAATTGGTTTATTTTCTGTCCAAATTATTTTTGATACATGAATATCATTCTTAAATTTTACTCCACAATTAGTTATCATGTTGACAATTTGAACATTCTTGAACTATGGATAAATTGAATTATAAATCTCTAATATTTATCCTTGATCTCACTTGATTGATTCTTTATATCATTTTCATCATCCTTATGCTTATATTGTGCTAAAAGTCATCTTTGGCCCGTAGTGCAAAGATGGGTTGTTGATTGGTATGATTATGACCAAGAATTGTGTATTGGTATAATCATGACCTTTAATTTTATAGATAAAGGTTTGTGATGAAAGTCCTCTTTGGCCCGTAGTGCATAGATAATTCGTTGGTTTGAAATAATTATTGATTGGTGTTACAAGGATAAAATATTAATGATTGACTTTTAAATCATAGAAAATAGTAGACATCATGCTCTACTTGACTCTTCTAATGGATTGTTATTTCCGCTGCAGTTGTTGATCTAACACTTGTTCTATCAAATTATCCCCTGTTAAGGACTAAGTATAATTTTTTCTACATTATCTTAGTCATAATATTCTTTATTGTCCTAGTTGAGCTCACCATTTTCCTTTTGGTTCCATTGTTCTTCTCAGGAGGCGAGAATGCAGCTGGGACTAGTTGGGGAGTGGAGTAATGGTCCAAGATGGTTATTATAGTAGTCCTCACTATTTTTTAAAATAGTGTGATAATAATTATAATGAGGACTTATTTTGAGTTTGGATATTGTCTACGAGACAATATTTGTATTGAAACTCACAGTTTATTTTTTGTCGTATTTTACACGATAATTAATAGTTGTATAAATGAAGTTTATATTTGAATTTTATACCATGTATTTGGCGACTCAAAATGGGTTGTATGGACCTATTTTGGGGGCGTCACATCCTTATTCTCACTAACAAATCTTTAATTAGATTTTGCTGAACTATATAAGTTAGGGTAATATAGTTTGAAGAAAATAGTGGGATATACCAATTTAAAACAAGACCTAATTTATTTTGGTAATTAATAAAAGAATTTATGCTAAAATGTTATTAAATACAAATTCATTTACAGAATTTTACAATGTCTAAATTACTATCACTACGAAGCATATTAGATGCTAATTAATCGGACCGAATTAAACGGATTGGTTAAGAAATTTGGGAATAGTTCTCACGACTGAAAAGCTATCTTATGTCCTTCATATGTCCATCCCTGCAATGGTTGCAGACAATGCCTCTGAGGAAGACATTGCTACTTTTAGAAAGTGGCAAGATGATGCATAGTTGGCTCAATGCATCATGCTCACATCTATGAGTAATGAGCTTCAGCATCAACATAAAACTATGAATGCTCATATTATACTCCTGCACATCAAGTAGTTGATGGTGAGGAAATTAAGAAAAATAGTTATCAGATATCTAAGGAGCTCTTCTGATCTAGAATGACCAACGTCACTACAGTACAGACACATGTCCTAAACATGATCAATTTGATTGAACAATTAGGAAAACATGTTTTGTTATGGATGGAGAGTGAGCCGAGATTTGATCTTTCACTCACTCCCAGACTCCTTTCACAATTGTTGTGAATTTTTCATATGAACAATCTAGATATTAGCCTCGCTGATTTGCTTAATATGTTGAAAAATGTTGAGAGTAACTTTCCAACCAAGAAAGACTAAGTCTTATTGGTAGGGGCCAAATGATCTTCTGAATAGAAGAACGATTCTAAGAAGGTAAATAAAAAAGAAAAAAAAGTAAATGATAATAAGAACAAAACTGATACGGATAGCAAAGGAGTTTGCTTTCACATCAATAAGCCTGGACACTAGAAAAAAAACTGCGAGAAACCTCTTACAAATGCTAACCAGAAGAAGCTTAGTGAAGCTTCTGTTACAGATACAGGTTTGTTCATAATTGAAATAAAACTTTTGATAAGTTAAGTTTCTACTTGGGTATTGGATACTGGCGTTGGTTCTCATAAATATAAATTTATGAAGGGACCAACTAGAAGTAAAAAGCTAAACAACTGATAAGTAATCTTATGTGTGGGAAATGAAGCAAATGTTGTTACATTAGCCATAGGAACTTATAGTTTAACATTGCCTACGGGCAAGTCTATTAAGTTAATAAGTTGTTATTGTATTCCAGTTATCTTAAGAAACATTATTTCCATTTTGTTGTTGGACAATGAAATCTTTGGTATTATATTTAAGAACAATTGTTGTTCTATTTATAATAATAATGTTTTTATAGAACTGGAATATTACTTGATGGATTTGTGTACTTGACTTACTTGAAAATTATTTTGTAAATTGAATAAACTAGTATATAAAAAGAAGATGATCATTCAAAGAGTTAAATATTTGTATTTGATGAAATACAAGTCTAAATCATTTGAAAAGTTTAAAGAATTCAGAAGTTAAACAAATTGGCAAAGTATTAGGGTTCTTTGATTAGATCGAGGAAGGAATACTTGTGCAATGAGTTTTTAGATCATCTCAAATGGTTTTGTCACAATGAACGCCTCCTGATACGCAATAATTGATTGATGTATAAGAAAGAAAAAATCGTACCTTGTTGGACATGATGCAGTCCATAATGATTTTATCGACATTCCAGTATCCTTTTGGGATAATGCCCTAGAAATGGTTGCATATCTACGAAAAAGGTAACCTCCAAATCCAGCCCCAAGACTGCATAAGAGTTATGGACAGAGAGGATTCCAAATCTTAAGTATGTTAAGATAAAGGGTTGTCTAGCTTATGTGAAAAAGTTTCAAAGGATAAGCTTAAGACAAGATTTGATAAGTGTAGTATTGTGGGACATCCTAAAGTATGTTTAGGGTAAATGTTCTATAATCCTACTTAGCTAAAGGTGTTTGTTGCGAGACATACTGCCTTCTAAGATAAAAGTGTTTATCATTGAAGGGGCTAATGAGAGGATAATAGATCTTGAAGGGTTCAAAAACTATAAAGCACTATAAGTCAAATAAGAGAAACATGTAGATAGACCTATTGTACCACAACCGAATCGTAAATCTGAAATAGTACCGAAAATACCTGGGAGGTATGGATTCATCATAGATGATGATGATCAGGTGCGCATAATAGAAGATGATAATCCAGTTACATACGATGAGGTAAGAGTTGTAGATACTCAGTGAAATGGATTGAAGTAAGCTTCTCAAAAATGGAGCATTAGTTTTGATGAGACAATCAAAAGAGTTTGATTTTATCAAAATCAAGAATGAACCTAGTGTGTACAAAAGGTTCAGTAGGAGCGTCGTGACATTCCTAGTATTATATGTTGATATACTACGGATAAAGAATGACATACCAATGCTACAATCAGTAAAGATAAAGTTGTCTAAACATTCCTCCATGATTGATTTGGGAAGAATATCTTAATTGGGGATACAAATTTATATAGATAGATTAAAAGGATGCTCGGCTTAACCCAAGAAACGTATATTTATTTGATGCTAAAGCCATTTAGTATGGCAAACTCGAAGAGATGTCTCATGTTGATAAGTCATGGAGTGAATCTCTCTTAATAGTCCCTATAGACTCCTGAAAAGAGAGATCACATGAGTAACAATCATGTATGCAATTAAATGTACGAGACCTGATGTTGATCGGTCATATTCTGAAGAAGATCACCGTAAGACAATGAAAACATCTTAAAGTACTTAACCGACACTAAGGATGTGATCAAATTCATGGTGGGTCTAAATTAAAATTAGAGGGCTTAATAGACTCAAGTTTTTTAGACAGACCAAGACGACAAAAAATTCACTTTAAGGTAAAGTGTTACCTTGAATGGTGGTGCAGTGAATTGGAAAGGTTTCAAACAGAAAAGAGTTGTTGGTTTTAGTGAGAAAGTATATAGCTATAAGTGAAGCTGCAAGTTGATTGTTTGGATGAAAAGTTCATTACAAAACTAGGAATAGTTCCTAAGTCTCATCTTCGATCTAAACATGTGTTGCGACACTTTCATTTGATTAGAGGAATCATTGAAAGATGGGAAATCACTACTGAGATAGTGGACTCTCAAGAACAACATTACATATCCATTTACGAAAGCTTATCCAACAGCAGGATGTTCGTTACTTAGAAAATAAGGGTATGAGATACCATGACGATTGGCTTTAGCAAGTGGGAGATTAAAAATAATATGCACACAAGGGAATATTTTTGATGATAACGCATATACTTTGTAACAATCTTATTTATTTATTAATAAAAGTATTCATTTACTAAATGCTTTAATTTATCTACATGGTGCTGTTTTTATAATATGTGATAAACCCATAATTTTAAGCAATGCTTTTAGAATCATGATGAGATCATGCTAATGAGATCTAAATTCTTAGATAGCTTAAAACTAAAATTGTTTCCAATCGTTAGGTTACTAAAAATGGAATTAGTGAATCCAGATAGATTTTGTACATATGTTGCTTGCTCATTGGATGAGGATGATTGATCTCATGATCATTTGTGTGGAGACACTAAAGCAAGTATGTAGGTGCTTATTGGAGAATAAGTTCACTGAACGTGGCTCGCTAAGGAATACCTAATGGAGTTTTACTTGCCTGTCAATAGGAATTTGTAATAACCCGATATTTTCTATATAAATAAATAAGAAATTTTGCATATAATTGTTTTTTTAATAAAGGTGGGAATATGTGCCAAGTAATGTGTATGTATATTTATGATAAATGAAAATTTATTTTACATGAATAATTTTAAATAATTTTATTTTAGAATTATTAATCATTATAAAGTATATTCTTATAATAATTAATTTTATAGTAGAAATGATATTATTATTTATTTTCTATGAAAATATGATTTTTATATTATTTAAATAATATATGAAATTATTATTGGGATTATTTTAATTACTATTTTGTCATATGAATTTTAGTTGATTATTAAGTTAATTATTTTAACTTAATTAATAATGTTATATATGAAAGATAAATGGATATAGAATCCAAACCCTAATTTTAGATTTTGAGTAATGAATGAGAATAATAATATTATATTAAATATAATATTATTTTTCAGATGTTATAAAATATATCTTGTATGTGTGTATTGATAATAGTTGGTCAATTATGGTGTATAATGTCAAAACCCTTATATCAATTTGTAAAACCATATTTTGCAACTCAATTATGAGTTCGAGATTGTTATGTAACTGTGTTATTATAATTAAGGTTAAGTATTTTGAATTTAATGATAATTAGGGAAACCCTAATTATTACTTATAAACCCTAATTATTAAATTAGAAATCCTAATTTTCTAATTAGGAACCCTAATGGCTAAGTTAGAAATCCTATTTATTATTTTAGTAAATTGTAATGTTAATTAAGAAACCTTAATTCATAATTTGGGAAAAACTAATAATATCAAGAAACCCTAATTATTTACAAACCCTAATTTTAATTAGTGTGTTCTAATTAAAATTTTATTAAACTTTAAACTTAATTTTTCAAACCCTAGAAATTATTTGGGAAACCTTAAGGTTTAAAATCTAGTGATTAAACCCTAGATTCAAGTACCATGGACAAGAATACCATTAAAATTACTAGCAAAATGACCACTATACCCTTTTTGTCCCATTCTTGAATTATTGCTAGCAAAATCTTGGCAAGTCACCACCCTAGTCTAGCTAGGAGCTAATAAACTCCAGCTCTCAGCCATGTAATCATCCAAATACATTGCATACAAGTTATAGATAAGATCTAAGAGAGAGAAAAGTCATTATTTGCTTCATTGGTTCATCACACTCAACCTAAAACTCTCTCAACTCAAAACCTCCGAAATATATTGCTATATCAGTCTCAGAAACAAGCCCCACCATCTCCTGTAATATATCATAAGCATAGAATCAAGAACTTGTTCATAGAAAGGTAAAAACCTAATTTGAAATCTGATCTTGAATGTCATGTTAAATGTTATGATTTTGTGTTAAAACATGTTGTATGTAGTATATATTGATGATCTGGGTTGCTAGATGTTATATTCATAACATCTAGAGGCTCGGATTTGAAGTTTTTAAAAATCTAGAAAAATTTATTTTTGTTATGTGACAATGAATGTCAGACCTCAGATCTCAGTGACTTTTAATTATTTTTGAGTTTTGAAAGTTTGTAGTTGTTGTATGCTATGAGATCTTTGATGCGAAGCGGAATCCGGCCGGATCACTTGAGCAAGGTTAAAAGTTATGGCTGGTCAAACCTAGTTGACCGAGCATGACTTTCCAAATCTGGAAAACTCATATCGTGCCCAGAAGGCTCTGACAAGATCTTCATGGGCTCGGATCTGGCAGTGGTTTGATGATCTGTTATTGTTGTTGCATCTAAGTTATAGTATGTTGTTTAGACTACATGTTTATGCTTTAAAATCTCCTAAACATCAAGTATGTTGAATACAGTGGATGGTCAAACTAGTTGGAATGATCACGAAATCTATTTTCTGGAAATTCCAGAAAATCAAGAACACTGTCTCTGCCATGGTTTGACCGGACAATAGCTGCTTGATGTGTTGTAGTTATATGTGTTTTATGTAATAGATCTGTACCCCTACATGCTGGCTACACACTGGACCCATTAGATCACTAAAACATTACATAGATTTTAAGTTGTGGAAGCCCAAATATGGCTACAGGAACACATCTTCATTTCTGGGTAACCCAGAAACAGAAATGAAGAACAGCTCTGACAGCTAGTTCAATGGCTTAGATCTTTCTGATTAATGATGTTTAGACTTGACTATTGTTCAAAACATGTTCTATGTTAGTTTATCAACACAGCCCGACGTCTAGAACACCTTTAGCATGAACAGATTGACTGCTATAAGGCCATCAATATCGTTGACTGGTCATGACCTTATTTTCTGGGCAGCCCAGAAACGTGAAGAACAACTCTGACAAGCTTTTCTGACACTTAGATCTTTCTGTTGTGATACGATTTGGTCATAGAACGTGTTTAGAGTACTACAACATTAAATCAATTTCAAACCCAGAAACATTTAGATCTGACAATTATCACCGGTCAAAGTAGGCTACTCGAACACTGACTTTGAAGATCTGGGTTTCTCAAGAATACCTTAGGCGACGGTTTCTGTCGCCAAAGGCTTTAGTGACAGACTTATTAATTTTAATTAATTTATTTTCCAAAAATTATTTATAAATAGAAATTAATTATTAAAAATTCCAAAAATAGTTTTAAGAATTATTTTAAGTTATAAAATTTACTTTTAATAATTTTACATATTTTTCATAAATATTAATATTTAATTGGATATTATTAATATTTTATTTATTTAATAAATGCATTAAATAAATTAATTAAAAATGCTTTTATTATATTAAAAATCATTTTCAATGATAAAAAGCTATTTAATAATATTTGAAGTTATAAAATATAACTTTTAATATTTTAAGACAAATTTCATTAATTGTTTAATATTAATGATATTAGATTTATTTAATAATTATATTAAATAAATTAATTAAAAATGATTTTAATATTATAAAAATCATTTTAAATGAAAATAAATAGTTTAAAAATATTTTAATTTATAAAATATAACTTTTAATATTTAAAGGTAAATTTCATTAATAATTTAATGTTAAATGATATTAGAGTTATTTAATAATTATATTAAATAAATAGTTTTAAAATGATTTTATTGAATTAAAAATTATTTAAAAAGGATATAAATTATTTAAAAATATTTTAAGTAATAATAAATGACTTTTAATATTTTGGTGAATAATACATTAATAATTAAATATTAATGATAATTATTTTAAAATGATTTTAAATGTTTTAAAAATCATTTAAGGGTAATGAAAATGTTTTAAAAATATTTTGAGTTATTATAAATAACTTTAATATTTTTGTAATGGTTTCATTAATAATTTAATATTAATTAAATATTAATGATAATAGAATTATTTAAAATTTAAATCATTTAATAATGATTCCAAAGTGTTTGAAAAATCATGATAAATTATAATAATTATTTAAAAATTATTATAAGGCTATGAAAGATAATATGACTGATATTTAAATTATCTAAACTTATATTGAACTACAGAATAGGTTTTAGACTCGATAATTACCCGATAAAGCCGTCGGTACACCAAAATATTTTAGAAATTAATTCGGACGTAGATAATTGGACTAAATAAGTGTTTGTTTGTGAATCAATGACTGTTAAACTTATGTGACAATGTGATTAGATTATGTTGATATGATATATTAATTATTCTAATCGAACGAATGATCTTATTAATAATAGGTTTCGATATAAAAGATAAAACTAAGTTGCGTCATTGTAAGCAGCAGCTCAGGCAAGTATCCTACCTTTGCATTTACTTTATGCAATGGACATGAGTAAGAATATTTCAGAAGTTATTATTATTGTGCCAGATATTTATTCTGTTTTTTAATCTCTAAATATGGTTATACAAGTGTCATCACTTGGATAATCATTGTATTTAATCATATGTTGATACATACTTATTTATTTCCAGTATGTATACGATGACTTAAAAGTCGTCTAAGCTATTTAATTCGGCTAGACATAAACTTAAAAATATTGTTGAATAAGATAGAACTTTATTGTATCCAACCAGATTGTTTTGGTTCAGATTCTCGACTAAGTATGAACATCCCGAACATGGGAAAACTTTTGTGTACCTAAGGTGGAAAAGATGAACAATAATATCATTCTTGCATGTAGTATTGATCAATACAGGGCATAACGGGCTGATCACCCCCCGTGCCTGTAAATTATGACGGCTTGCGGATGAATTTCTATATACCTTTTGAAAATAGAAAACAATATTCATAGTATGTCGACTGATCTCCAGTTATAGTCAGTACGTAGTTTCAAAAATTTGATATAGAAGTGATATGTTGTTATTATTGGTTCAACTTACTTCACAACTGTTGATTCGTTGTAGAAGTATTATTCAAAGAAAACATTTAATCTTTTCAGCTAATATGTATTGTTGCTATTACTTGCTGGGCACCCAAATGCTCATTCTTGCTTTAAATTTAAATGTTTTCAGCCAATCGTGATCAACCCGAAGGTTCGGGCAAGAACAAGGGGAAAGGAAAGCTGTTCGAATGAGTTTTATAATATTCTGTGTAATAGTTAAAGTTTATTACGACAATGATATTTATTATCTATGATGTAATGAATGTTTAAAGGTCGCGTACCTGAGATTTAGACTCTGATTTATATAAATTAAGTTTGGTATCTATATTATTGTTATTATTATTATTATTATTATTATTCCGCTCATAGAAATGGTATCATGAAGCACCGAGTTTTGGTTTCAAGTACCTGAATTTGGGGGCGTCACAGAATTCCTGAAGTGATAGTAATACAAGTGATCCTTAGACTTGAGATCATCATAGTATCCTGTGTATAATGAATTATACTTTGACTTATTCCTTAAGACCCTCAGGGTATATCAAAGGGTATACTTGGGTGTAATAAGTTATATATGGAGATAATGAATGTTCAATAAAGAATCTCATCGCTTACAGTAAAAAAGAAGCGTCTATGTGATTCGATAAATGACAACTCAAGAGATCTTGGCGATCATAATAAAATTAGAAAAGAGTTTCTAATTTATATTATTTGGAGTTGTGCATTTAAGAATCAAAATACATTTAATTAAATAAAATAAAACTTGATAGTAATTTCATGTCTTATATTTAATTGGGACATTGTATGGTGGAAGGATTGAATTGTACGGTAACTATTTAATCAAAGGTTCTTTTATGGTTAATGTTGAAATCTATATTATTTGGAAATCGTTGATCGCTGAGGCTTATCCTTATTGTAGAATAAATTCTATTTATTTAAATGAATTAATAGTTTAATTAATTTATTTAAATAATATTAGAATTGTTTTAATTGATTTATTCACAACAGGTTTAATATGGAGAACTTAAAGGATCACACCGCAAAAGGAAGAATATTTATATAAAAGCAAATGACATAATCGTAATAATAAGTTAAGTGTATTAAATTTAATCTATGGTGATAGAATAAATTAAATAGTTTAATATTTGTTAATTTAAGTGTAATATTTTTTAATATTTTAGAAATATTAAATATAAATTAATAAGATGAGTCTTATTATTATTATTATTATTTAATTCCTAAAGGAGTTTGAGATTTAATTAATAAAAGTACTCTCATATATTTCTAATACGATTAGGAGACTAATTAATTAAAAGAGTTTAATTAATTATTCTTAATAAGATTAGGAGCCTAATTAATTAAAGGAGTTTAATTAATTAAAATAAAACTCAATTCCTTAACAATTAATTGTTAAGGAGGGCTGCCTACATCTATAAATAAGAGGAGCCTTATTATGGGTGAGGGTTGATGTTTTCACAACACACGTTAATGATATTTCCAAGAGTTGGGAGAGTACACTTTTTCTATAGAGATAGAAAAACTAGGGTTTTGCCAAACACCTATTTTCTTGAATACTTTTTAAGACTATGATAATCCTTGAGTTTTAGTATTGTTTTATGCGTTCTGTTGTGTTTATATTACAGGGTTAGTTTGAGATGGCTAAGGCAGGAAATGAATGGCAAAGCAGCAAAAGAAGTGCACAAGTGAAGAATTTCCAGAGTAGATACCTGCTGGGGCAGGCATGTTAGGTTTGAAATATTCATGAACGCAATCAAATTGCATAAATAAGCGGAAACGTGTAAAAATCAGAGTTTTAAAAATTTTACAAACCATATACCCGGATCACCCTTTATGCACAATTATTAATTAAACGAAAAAATATGAAGAACAAGAATCATACCCTTGAAGATTCGAGCTTCCTCAGGTACAAGTTCACCTCCAATCCTTTTCGCGTTCAACTTGAATCCACCGGATTTGGTTCCTTCCTTTGATCAACGTTAGCCACCCAAATGTTTGGCCTCTAGAGGTGATCCACCAAGGAAGAAGAAAGATCCAAGAAGATGGGTGGTTGGCTAAACCCTAGTTTTTCTATCTCTATAGAAAAGGAGCGTACTCTCCAACCATTGGAATTATCACGTAGTCTTAATATCTGATATAAGACTCCTCTTATAAAGATATCAAGTAACCCTATTAAAATAAGGTATTATTTAATTAAACCCTTTTAATTAAAAGGGCTCCCTAATCTTATTAGGGATAATTAATTAAACTCCTTTAACTAATTTTTTTTCCTAATCCAATTAGGAATAAATGAGAGTACTTATACTAAATTAATTCCTAAACTCTTTTAGAAATTAAAATAATAATAATAATTATAATAATATTAATAAGACTCCTCTTATTAATTTATATTTAATATTTCTAAAATATTAAATAATAAATATTAAGCTATTTAATTTATTCTATCACCATAGATTTAATTAAATATACATAACATATTATTACGATTATGCCATTAACTTCTTAAATAATTATTCTTCCTTTTATGGTGTGACCCTTTAGGTTCTCCATATTAAACGGTTGTGAATAAATCAATTAGAACAATTCTAATCTTATTTAAATAAATAAATTAAACAATTAATTTATTTAAATAAATAATATTTATTCTACAATAGGGATAAGCCTCCTAGCGATCAACGACTTTCCAGATAATATAGATTTCAACATTAATCATAAAAGAACCTTTGAGTAAATAGTTACTGCATAATTCAATCCTTCCACCATACAATGTCCCAATTAAATATAAGACATGGAATTCATCAAGTCTTATTTTATTTAATTATATGTATTTCGACTCTTAAATGCACAACTCAAATAATGCAAATTAGAAACTCCTTTCTAATTTTATTACGCGCTTAGCAAAGGACTCATTGGGTTGTCATTTATCGAATCACATAGGACATTTTCTTCTTTTTAATAAGTGGTAGATTCTTTATTGATCATACATTATCTCCATGTACAACTTATTATACCCAAGCATACCCTTTGATATACCCTAAGGGTCTTAAGGAATAAGTCAAAGTATAACTCATCATACACAAGATACTATGATGATCTCAAGTCCAAGGATCACTTGATTACTATCACTACAGAATTCTATTGATGCACAAGTAAAACTCCATTAGGTATTCCTTAGCGAGCCACGTTCAAGTGAACTTATTCTCTAATAAGCACCTACATACTTGCTTTAGTGTCTCCACACAAATGATCATGAGATCAATCATCCTCATCCAATGAGCAAGTTAACGTATGTACCCAATCTATCCGGATTCACTAATCCCCAATTTAGTAATCCAATGATTGGGAACTATTTTAGTTTTAAGCTTTCTAAGAATTTAGATCTCATTAGAATGATCATCATCATTATTCTAAAAGCATTGCTTAAAACTATGGGTTTATCACATATTATAAAAGCAAAGAACATGTAGATAATTAAAAGCCTTTAATAAATTAATACTTTTATTAATAAATGAATAAGATTGTTACAAAGTATATGCTTTATCATCAAACATGATTGGCTTGTGTGCATACTACTTTCAATCTCCCACTTGCACTAAAGCCAATCGTCATGGTATCTCATACTCTTCTTCTTCTAAGTGACGATTATCCCGTTTGTTGGATAAGCTTTAGTTAATGGATATGTAATGTTGTTCATGAGAGTCCACTATCTCTATAGTGATTTCCCATCTTTCAATGATTCTAATAATCAAATGAAAGTGCCATAACACATGTTTAGATCCAAGATGAGACTTAGGAACTATTCCTAGTTCTCAGTAATGAACTTTTAATCCAAACAATCAACTTGCGACTTCATTTATAGCTATATACTTTGTCTTTATCACTAAACCAAAGAACTCTTTCTTTGTTTGGAACCTTTCAATTCTTTGCACAATTGTTCAAGATAACGCTTTACCTTAAAGTGGATTTTCGTCATCTTGGTGCGTCTCGAAAAACTTGAGTCATTAAGCCCTCTAGTTTTAATTTAGACCCACCATGAATATGATCACATCCTTAGTGCTTGGGTTAAGCACTTTAAGATGTTTTCAACGACTCATAGTGAACTTCTCC
This sequence comes from Panax quinquefolius, assembly GCA_020205615.1. Lineage (NCBI taxonomy): Eukaryota > Viridiplantae > Streptophyta > Magnoliopsida > Apiales > Araliaceae > Panax > Panax quinquefolius. The sequence goes on along the minus strand of CM035174.1, from coordinate 16,905,963 downwards.
ATAATATGATGATCAACATCGGTCTCGTACATTTCATTGCATACATGATTGTCACTCATCGCGACCTCTCTTTTCGTGAGTCCGTGGGGACTATTAAGAGAGATACACTCCATAGCTCATCGATACGAGACATCTCTTGAGTTTGCCATGCTAAACGACTTTAGCATCAAATGAATATATCGTTCACAGGGTTAAGTCGAGCATCCTGTTGTATCTATCTATATAGATTTTATCCCCAATTAAGATACTCTTCCCAAACCATTCATGGAGGAATGTTTAGACAACTTTATCATTCTTGATTGTAGCATTAGTATGTCATTCCTTATCCGTAGTATATCAACATATAATATTAGGAATGTCACGGTTCCCTAATCGTCCCTTTGTACACACTAGAACTCTTACCTCATCAGATGAATCGGATCATCATCTTCTATGATGTGTACCTCATCATCATCATCTATGATGAATCCATACCTCCTAGGTATCTTCTAGATTATTATTCATTTATGATTGATTTGTTGTGGTACAATAGTTCATCTATAGGTTCCTCTTATTTGACTTATAGTGTTTTGTGGTTCTTGAACTCTTCAAGATCTATTATCCTCCCACTAGCCCCTTCAATAATAAACACATTTATCTTAGAAGGCAACGTGTTTCATAACAAACACCTTTTGCTAAGTAGGATTATAGAACATATACCCTAAACTTACTTTAGGATGTCCCACAAATTGTACTTGTCAAATCTTGTCCCAAGCTTATCCTTTGAAACCTTTTCACATAAGTGGACAAACCCTTATCTTAACATACTTAAGATTAGAATCCTCCCCGTCCATAACTTTTATGGAGTCTTGAAATAGGATTTTGAGGTTACCATTTTCGTAGATATGCTGACCATTTCTAGGACATGACCCTGAAGGATCTTTGGAATGTCAGTAAAATCATTATGGACCGCACCATGTCCAACAAGGTACGAATTTTCCATTCAGATACATCAATCAATTATTGCGTATCAGGATGTGTCCATTATGAGAAAACCATTTAAGATGATCTAGAAACTTATTGCACAAGTATTTATTCCTTGATCCGATCAAAGAATTCTAATACTTTATCAATTTATTTCACTTATGAATTCTTTGAACCTTTCAAATAATTCACACTTGTATTTTAGCAAATACACACATTCAACTCTTTGAATGATCATCTCCTTTTCTTATACTAATTTGTTCAATATGCAAAATTATTTTCATGTAAGTCAAGTATACAAAATTTATTAAGTAATATTCCAGTTCTATACAAAACATTATTATTATAAATAGAACAACAATTGTTCTTAATTATAATACCAAAGATTTCATTATCCAACAATAAAATGGAAATAATATTTTTAATAAGAACTGGAATACAATAATAACTTGTTGACTTAATAGATTTGCCCGTAGGCATTGCTAAACTATAAGTTTCTATGGCTAATATGGCAACCTTTGCTACATTTCCCACACATAGGATTACTTATATTTGTTTAGCTTTCTATTTCTGCTTGGTCCCTTCATAAATCTATATTTATGATAACCAAAGTCGGTATCCAATACCCAAATAGAACCTTAACTTAAAGAAAAATTTATTTTAAATCATGAACAAATTTGTATTTGTAACCGAAACTTCACTAAGCTTCTTTGGTTAGCCTCTGCAAGATGCTTCTTGCAGTTTCTTTTCAGTGTCCAGGCTTATTGTAGTGGAAGCAAACTCCTTTGCTATCCGTATCAGTTTTGTTCTTATTATCCTTTGTTTTTGCCTTTCTATATACCTTCTTTGAATCGTTCTTCTTTTCAGAAGATCCTTTGGCCCCTACCAGTAAGACATGGTCTTTCTTGGTTGGAAAGTGACTCTCATCATTTTTCAACATGTTAAGCAAATCAACGAAGCTGATATCTAGCTTGTTTATATGAAAAATTCACAACAATTGTGAAAGGAGTAGGGAGTGAGTGCAAGATCAAATCTTGGCTCAACTATCCATCCATGACAAAACCGGTTGTCCTAATTGATCAATCAAATTGATTATGTTAAGAACTTTTGTGCTGCATTTATAGTGCCATTGGCCATTCTAGATCGGAAGAGCTCCTTAGATATCTCGATATCTATCGGGCCCCACTTTCCTCACCATCAACTACTTGATGTGCGGGAATATAGTAGAAGCATCCATAGTTTTATGTCGACGTTGAAGCTCGTTCGTTACTCATGGATGCGAGCATGATGCATCGAGCTAATTGTGCATCATCTTGCCACTTTCTAAAAGTAGCAATCTCTTCCTCGAGGCATTATCTCGCAACCATTGCGAGGATAGGCGATAAGGACATAAGATAGCTTTTCACGACCATGAGAACTATTCTCAAATTCCTTAACCAATCCAGAGTAATTGATTCGGTTAATTAACATCAAATATGTTTCAGTTGATAGTAATTTTAGACATTGTAAAATTTCGTAAATGAATTTGTAATTAACAACATTTTAACATACATTCTTTTATTAATTACCAAAATAATTTAGGTCTTGTTTTAAATTGGTATCTCCCACTATTTTCTTCAAACTATATTACCCTCACTTATATAGTTCGGCAAAATCTAATTAAAGATTTGCTAGTGAGAATAAGGATCCCATTTCAAATGTATATAGCCTTGTGGTGAGACAACAAACTATATATAAATAAATAGGTAGACAACTTTTGTCAATTACATCAACTATGCAACTCCTTTTCTTTTGCCTCTTAGATTATTTTGATCAAGTGGTGGCACATCCGAATCAAAATTATCCAAGTTAAGTCCGACCTAGCACTCCATATATTCAAAAAAGAAAAATATCATCCTTGTGGTGACACAACAAAACAATATTGTTCAATTTTCTTTATAAGCATCAAATGTGATAAATTAACATCTTAAATACTTAATACTTGCCTTGTGGTGACACAACAAACTCATATTAAATATTTAATACTCTATTAATTTTATCATGCTAGAAGGCGACGTTCGATATTCCAAATATCTTTGAACGCTTAGGACTTAATATAAAAATTGAGGGTTTGTTATTAATTTGTCTCATCTTGTTTAGCGCGCATGCACATATATATATATAAAATACGCGTCATATTAATGAACATGCGAAGCATGTTTGCAACTTCGGTCCCAACAATGTTGCTTCACCCACCTCGTCCCTGCATACTGGAGAATGACACTTACGTCCATACAAGCCTCGAATGGAGCCATACCTCGTCCCTGCATACTGGAGAATGACACTTACGTCCATACAAGCCTCGAATGGAGCCATACCGATACTTACTTGATAACTGTTGTTGTAGGAGAATTTCACTCTTGGCAAAACTTGTTCCAACTTCCTTGAATTCAAGGACATGTAGTCTTAATAGATCTTTAAGAGTTTGAATAGTCCTCTCCGACTGCCCATCCGTCTGAGGATGATATACCGAACTGAATCTTAAATCCGTGCCCATAGCTTTCTGCAAACTAACCCACACTACAAAAATAGACATTTGGAAATAATTTTTCGGGCAACGATTTATAAAGCAGTTGCCAAAAATGCATGTTTAGAAACGAAATTTGTCATTTTTGTTGTAGTTTATGAAAGGCTTTCATTTTTCGTAATGAAATTCATAAGTCGTTGCAAAAATTCGTTGCCAAATCGTTGGCGGAAAAAAAAATTACATCGCCTATTTTTTTTTTTGTTGCCGATGAGATTTCTCCACATTGTCGACAACAAAAACTTTTTTATTGCTATATTTCGTTGCCTAATATAGGCAACATTCATTGGCAACAATTTTTTTTCGTTGCGTATTATATACATTTTTTTGCAACGACTAGTAAATTGTTGCCCAAAATTAAGACAAACCCAATAAGCATGCCTCTTTTTCCCCCCCAAAACGCATCATTTTTCATTTAAATTTTTTTATTTATTTGGACACAATTTTATACAGTGAAATGTTTTACTCTGTCCTGTTAGGTTTGTAATATTCATGAACGCAATCAAATTGCATAAATAAGCGGAAACGTGTAAAAATCAGAGTTTAAAATTTTATACAAACCATATACCCGGATCACCCTTTATGCACAATTATTAATTAAACGAAGAATAAGAAATTATGAAATCATACCCTTGTAGAAACGAGCTTCCTCAGGTACGAGTTCACCTCCTACTTCTCCGCGATCTCCTTGAATCTCCGGGTAGACTCCTTTCTTTGATCAATGTAAGCCACCCAAGTGTATGGCCTCTAGAGGTGATCCACCAAGGAAAAAGAATTTTCAAGAAGAAGGGTATTGGCTCAAACCCTAGTTTTTCTATCTCGTATAGAAAAAGGCGCATTTAAATCCAGTAATTGGAATTTTTACGTAGTTATAAAAGTCAACAACCACCTCACCCATAATAAGACTCCTCTTATTTATAGATGTGGGCAACCCACCTTAACAATTAGGAATTGGGTTTTATTTAATTAATTAAATTCTTTTAATTAATTAAGCTCCCTAATCTTATTAGAGATAATTAATTAAACTCCTTTAACTAATTTTCCTTCCTAATCCAATTAGGAATAAATGAGAGTACTTATATTAAATTAATTCCTAAACTCTTTTAAAATTAAAATAATAATAATTGTAATAATATTAATAAGACTCCTCTTATTAATTTATATTTAATATTTCTAAAATATTAAATAATAATATTAAGTTATTTAATTTATTCTATCACCATAGATTAAATTAAATATACTTAACATATTATTACGATTATGCCATTAACTTCTTAAATAATTATTTTTCCTTTTATGGTGTGACCCTTTAGGTTCTCCATATTAAACAGGTTGTGAATAAATCAATTAGAACAATTCTAATCTTATTTAAATAAATAAATTAAACAATTAATTTATTTAAATAAATAAATAATATTTATTCTATAATAGGGATAAGCCTCCCTAGCGATCAACGACTTTCCAGATAATATAGATTTCAACATTAATCATTAAAGAACCTTTGAGTAAATAGTTACCGTACAATTCAATCCTTCCACCATACAATGTCCCAATTAAATATAAGACATGAAATTACTGTCAAGTCTTATTTTATTTAATTATATGTATTTCGATCCTTAAATGCACAACTCAAATAATGCAAATTAGAAACTCCTTTCTAATTTCATTCGCATTGCCAAGGACTCACTGGGTTGTCATTTATCGAATCACATAGGACATTTCTCTTCTTTTATTAGAAGTGGTAGATTCTTTATTGATCATACATTATCTCCATTTACAACTTATTATACCCAAGCATACCCTTTGATATACCCTAAGGGTCTTAAGAAATAAGTCAAAGTATAACTCATCATACACAAGATACTATGATGATCTCAAGTCTAAGGATCACTTCAGACTACTATCACTACAGAATTCCTATTGATGACAAGTAAAACTCCATTAGGTATTCCTTAGCGAGCCACGTTTAGTGAACTTATTCTCTAATAAGCACCTACATACTTGCTTTAGTGTCTCCACACAAATGATCATGAGATCAATCATCCTCATCCAATGAAGCAAGTTAACGTATGTACCAATCTATCCGGATTCACTAATCCCCAATTTAGTAATCCAATGATTGGGAACTATTTTAGTTTTAAGCTTTCTAAGAATTTAGATCTCATTAGAATGATCATCATCATTATTCTAAAAGCATTGCTTAAAACTATGGGTTTATCACATATTATAAAACTGCATCACGTAGATAATTAAAAGCCTTTAATAAATTAATACTTTTTATTAATAAATGAATAAGATTGTTACAAAGTATATGCTTTATCATCAAACATGATTGGCTTGTGTGCATACTACTTTCAATCTCCCACTTGCACTAAAGTCAATCGTCATGGTATCTCATACTCTTCTTCTCTAAGTGACGGTTATCCTGCTGTTGGATAAGCTTTAGTTAATGGATATGTAATGTTGTTCATGAGAGTCCACTATCTCTATAGTATTTCCCATCTTTCAATAATTCTAATAATCAAATGAAAGTGCCACAACACATGTTTAGATCCAAGATGAGACTTTAGAACTATTCCTAGTTCTCGTAATGAACTTTTAATCCAAACAATCAACTTGCAGACTTCATTTATAGCTATATACTTTGTCTTTATCACTAAACAAAGAAACTTTTCTTGCTTTGGAACCTTTCCAATTCATCGCACCTTTTTTCAAGATAACGCTTTACCTTAAAGTGGATTTTTCGTCATCTTGGTCCGTCGAAAAACTTGAGTTTGTTAAGCCCTCTAGTTTTAATTTAGACCCACCATGAATATGATCACATCCTTAGTGCTGGTTAAGCACTTTAAGATGTTTTTCACTGACTCATAGTGAACTTCTCCAGAATATGACTGATCAACATCAGGTCTCGTATATTTCATTGCATGCATACATGATAGTCACTCATGCGACCTCTCTTTTCAAGAGTCTGTGGGGACTATTAAGAGAGATACACTCCATAGCTCATCTACATGAGACATCTCTTGGAGTTTGCCATGCTAAACGACTTTAGCATCAAATGAATATCGTTCCTTGGGTTAAGTCGAGCATCCTCTTAAATCTATCTATATAGATTTATATCCCCAATTAAGATACTCTTCCCAAATCATTCGTGGAGGATTGTTTAGACAACTTTATCTTTCTTGATTGTAGCATTGGTATGTAATTCCTCATCCATAGTATATCAACATATAATACTAGAAATTTCACGGCGCTCCCATCGACCCTTTTGTACACACTAGGTTCATTCTTATTTACGATAAAATCAAACTCTTTTGATTGCCTCATCAAAAACGAATGTTCCATATTTGAGAAACTTGCTTCAATCCATTTCTCGAGTGTCTACAACACTTACCTCATCGATGTATGAATCGGATCATCATCTTCTATGATGTGTACCTCATCATCATCATCTATGATGAATCCATACCTCCTAGGTATCTTCTGTACTATTCTAGAATTACGATTGGTTGTGGTATAATAGTCTACATCTACGAGGTTCCTCTTATTTGATTTATAGTGTTTTGTGGTTCTTAAACTCTTCAAGATCTATTATCCTCCCACTAGCCCCCCTTCAATGATAAACACCTTTATCTTAGAAAGCGGCGTGTTTTCGCAACAAACACCTTTTGCTAAGTAGGATTATAGAACATATACCTTAAACTTACTTCAGGATGTCCCATAAATCGACACTTATAAAATCTTATCCCAAGCTTATCTTTTGAAACCTTTTCACGTAAGTTGGACAACCCTTATCTTAACATACTTAAGATTAGGAATCCTCCCCATCCATAACTTTTATGGAGTCTTGAAATGGATTTTGAGGTTACCATTTTTCGTAGATATTTGCCATTTCTAGGACATGATCCTGAAGGATCTTTGGAATGTTGGTAAAATCATTTTGGACCGTACCATGTTCAACAAGGTATGATTTTTCCTTTCGGATACATCAATCAATTATTACGTATCACGAGGTGTCCATTATGAGAAAAACCATTTGAGATGATTTAGAAACTTATTGCACAAGTATTTATTCCTTGATCTAATCAAAGAATCTTAATACTTTGTCAATTTGTTTCACTCTCAATTCTTTGAACCTTTCAAATAATTCACACTTGTATTTCAAAAATACATACATTCAACTCTTTGAATGATCATCTCCTTTTCTTATACTAGTTTGTTCAATTTACAAAATAATTTTTCACGTAAGTCAAGTATACAAAATTTATTAAGTAATATTCGATTTATACAAAACATTATTATTATAAATAGAACAACAATTGTTCTTTATTATAATACCAAAGATTTCATTGTCCAACAATAAAATGGAAATAATATTTTAACAAGGCGGAATACAATAACAACTTATTGACTTAATAGATTTGCCCGTAGGCATTGTTAAATTATAAGTTTCTATGGCTAATCAAAGAACCTTTGCTTCATTTCCCACACATAGATTACTTATATTTGTTTAGTTTTCTATCGCTTGGTCCCTTCATAAATCTATATTTATGATAACCAAAGTCAGATCCAATACCCAAGTAGAACCTTGACTTAAAAGAAAATTTATTTTAAATTATGAACAAAATTGTATTTGTAACTGAAACTTCACTAAGCTTCTTTTGTTAGCCTCTGCAAGATGCTTCTTGCAGTTTCTTTCCAGTGTCCAGGCATATTGTAGTGGAAGCAAACGCCTTTGCCATCCATATCAGTTTTGTTCTTACTATCCTTTGTTTACGCCTTTCTATATACCTTCTTTGAATCGTTCTTCTTTTCAGAAGATCCTTTGGCCCCTACTAGTAAGACATGGTCTTTCTTGGTTGGAAAGTGACTCTCATCATTTTTCAACATGTTAAGCAAATCAACGAAGCTGATATCTAGCTTGTTTATATGAAAAATTCACAACAATTGTGAAAGGAGTTAAAGGGAGTGAGTGCAAGATCAAATCTTGGCTCAACTCTCCATCCATGACAAAACCGGTTGTCCTAATTGATCAATCAAATTGATTATGTTAAGAACTTTTTATGCATACATATAGTGTCATTGGCCATTCTAGATCGGAAGAGCTCCTTAGATATGTCGATATCTATCGGGCCCCACTTTCCTCACCATCAACTACTTGATGTGCGGGAATATAGTAGAAGCATCCATAGTTTCATGTCGTCTGTGAAGATCGTTACTCATGGATGCGAGCATGATGCATTGAGCCAACTATGCATCATCTTGCCACTTTCTAAAAGTAGCAATCTCTTCCTCGAGGCATTATGCGCAACCATTGCAGGATAGGCGATTAAGGACATAAGATAGCTTTTCAAACCATGAGAACTATTCTCAAATTCCTTAACCAATCAAGAGTAATTTGGTGCAGTTAATTAACATCAAATATGTTTCGCAGTTGATAGTAATTTTAGACATTGTAAAATTTCGTAAATGAATTTGTAATTAACAACATTTTAACATACATTCTTTTATTAATTACCAAAATAATTTAGGTCTTGTTTTAAATTGGTATCTCCCACTATTTTCTTCAAACTATATTACCTCACTTATATAGTTCGCAAAATCTAATTAAAGATTTGCTAGTGAGAATAAGGATCTCATTTCAAATGTATATAGCCTTGTGGTGAGACAACAAACTATATATAAATAAATAGGTAGATAACTTTTGTCAATTACATCAACTATGCAACTCCTTTTCTTTTGCCTCTTAGATTATTTTGATCAAGTGGTGGCACATCCCAATCAAAATTATCCAAGTTAAGTCCAACCTAGCACTCCATATATTCAAAAAGAAAAATATCATCCTTGTGGTGACACAACAAAACAATATTGTTCAATTTTCTTTATAAGCATCAAATGTGATAAATTAACATCTTAAATACTTAATACTTGCCTTGTGGTGACACAACAAACTCATATTAAATATTTAATACTCTATTAATTTTATTATACTAGAAATGACGTTTGATATTCCAAATATCTTTGAACGCTTAGGACTTAATATAAAAAATTGAGGGGTTTGTTATTAATTTGTCTCATCTTGTTTAAGCAAGCATGCATATATATATATAAAATACGCGTTATATTAATGAACATGCGAAGCATGTTTGCATAATATATAATATATATAGTATAAGCGTGCACATATAGAATACTATATTCTACCGGATTGATTATGGACTTTTATTCTAGTTTGGTTCACTAGAGCCACCAAGTGAACCAAAAGGTCAAACCCCAGGGTGCAAGAAATAATATTTAAATATATCTATTACATTTAAACCCTGCTCCATTACAAGCGAAGTCTTCAAGCGCTCCTCGCTCCTTGATCTCCAATTTTTCAAAATTAATTCTAACTATTCCTATTACAAAACTATTTAAAATAAATAGAAACCTTGATCAGCAATCAAGGGGAAGTACATAGGAGGGAGTTAGAATTTAAATTAAGAAAAAATTAAAGAAGACGAGGTACGCAGACCCCATTTAATATAACCCATACATTCATGCATCCAACTAAAATAAAATCCAATCACATTGGTCAATAGTCCATAATCAATCCCATTTATTATCATACACATCATCATATGCATCAATAAATAACATTCATCTCATGAATAATAAACATTTAATATATATATTGATATCATTTAATGGGCAAATTTAGTTAGTATAAAATCTAATTTTGAATACAAATAAACTCCTTTGTTTTAATCCAAATTTAAATTAAAATAAAACTATTTTATTTTAATTTATCCAATTTTGAATAAAATAAACTATTTTATTTTAATCAAAACTTTTAATCAAAATAAACTCCTTTATTTTAATTAATTATGGAATCCAATTCCATGTAAAAAAAAATAAACTCCTTTATTAAAGGAAACACAGATTCTCTTTCCTATTCACAAATAAACTCCTTTATTTTGAATAATATGAAATCTTATTTCATATCTAAATAAACTCTTTTATTTAAGGAAAGATAGAATCCAATTTCAATTCCAATTAGTTAGTATGGAATCAAATTCCAACTCTAATTAGTTAGCATGAAATCTAATTTTAAAATTAAAATAAATATTTTTTATTTTAAGATTAAAATAAACTTTTATTTTAAAATTAAAATAAATATTTTATTTTAATTATAAAATTATTATATATATAAATATATATTACGTTAATATATATATATATATATAATCGCTTTTCTCCTTGAAATCGTTAACTACTTTTTTTTTATATATAACATGTTCATGATTACTTTAATCATTACATGCTAATGATTACTTTAATCATTACAAGCTAATAATTATTGTAATCATTAATGTTTATATCATATATAAATTATAAGGAGCTTTGTAGGACACTTAAAAAAAAACGTGAATCACTGAACCTTGAAAATAAAGTAAGCCACGTTGCAACAGTATAAACGCAAGGACTCAGCGAAATTAATATCCACGCCAATCACGAAATTCCCAGTTCGCGGATAATTAATTTTTTTTATTATTATTTTATTTTAAATAAATTTTATACAACAAATTATGCCCAATTAAATTGTTCTAAACACATATCAATATACATATCAAATTAAAACAATTAATAATTTGCATAAAGGTTTGGCTCTGATGCCACTATTAGGTTTGTAATATTCATGAACGCAATCAAATTGCATAAATAAGTTTTAAATGTAAAAATCAGAGTTTTAAAAATTTTACAAACCATATACCCGGATCACCCTTTATGCACAATTATTAATTAAACGAAAAAATATGAAGAACAAGAATCATACCTTTGAAGATTCGAGCTTCCTCAGGTACAAGTTCACCTCCAATCCTTTCCGCGTTCAACTTGAATCCACCGGGTTTGGTTCCTTCCTTTGATCAACGATAGCCACCCAAATGTTTGGCCTCTAGAGGTGATCCACCAAGGAAGAAGAAAGATCCAAGAAGATGGGTGGTTGGCTAAACCCTAGTTTTTCTATCTCTATAGAAAAGGAGCGTACTCTCCAACCATTGGAATTATCACGTAGTCTTAATATCTGATATAAGACTCCTCTTATAAAGATATCAAGTAACCCTATTAAAATAAGGTATTATTTAATTAAACCCTTTTAATTAAAGGGGCTCCCTAATCTTATTAGGGATAATTAATTAAACTCCTTTAACTAATTTTCCTTCCTAATCCAATTAGGAATAAATGAGAGTACTTATATTAAATTAATTCCTAAACTCTTTAGAAATTAAAATAATAATAATAATTGTAATAATATTAATAAGACTCCTCTTATTAATTTATATTTAATATTTCTAAAATATTAAATAATAATATTAAGCTATTTAATTTATTCTATCACCATAGATTAAATTAAATATACATAACATATTATTACAATTATGCCATTAACTTCTTAAATAATTATTCTTCCTTTTATGGTGTGACCCTTTAGGTTCTCCATATTAAAGGGTGTGAATAAATCAATTAGAACAATTCTAATCTTATTTAAATAAATAAATTAAATAATTAATTAATTTAAATAAATAATATTTATTCTACAATAGGATAAGCCTCCCAATGATCAACGACTTTCCGGATAATATAGATTTCAACATTAATCATAAAGGAATCTTTGAGTAAATAGTTACCGCACAATTCAATCCTTCCACCATACAATGTCCCAATTAAATATAAGACATGGAATTATGTCAAGTCTTATTTTATTTAATTATATGTATTTCGACTCTTAAATGCACAACTCAAATAATGCAAATTAGAAACTCCTTTCTAATTTCATTCTCGCTTCCGCCAAGGACTCTTTGGGTTGTCATTTATCGAATCACATAGACATTTCTCTTCTTTTAATGAAGTGGTAGATTCTTTATTGATCATACATTATCTCCATGTACAACTTATTATACCCAAGCATACCCTTTGATATACCCTAAGGGTCTTAAGGAATAAGTCAAAGTATAACTCATCATACACAAGATACTATGATGATCTCAAGTCCAAGGATCACTCAGACTACTATCACTACAGAATTCTATTGACAGCAAGTAAAACTCCATTAGGTATTCCTTAGCGAGCCACGTTCAGTGAACTTATTCTCTAATAAGCACCTACATACTTGCTTTAGTGTCTCCACACAAATGATCATGAGATCAATCATCCTCATTCAATGAGCAAGCAACGTATGTACCAATCTATCCAGATTCACTAATCCCCAATTTAGTAATCCAATGATTGGGAACTATTTTAGTTTTAAGCTTTCTAAGAATTTAGATCTCATTAGAATGATCATCATCATTATTCTAAAAGCATTGCTTAAAACTATGGGTTTATCACATATTATAAAACATCAACATGTAGATAATTAAAAGCCTTTAATAAATTAATACTTTTTATTAATAAATGATTAAGATTGTTACAAAGTATATGCTTTATCATCAAACATGATTGGATTGTGTGCATACTACTTTCAAGGCATTCCCTAAGTCAAAATACCTGCCGGGGCGGGGGTACACGTCATCAAGCAGATTTGACGCCCATCGGGGTGGGGGTACGCGACAAGTTTGGTAGTGTTCTGATGCAAATCTAACTCTGGTGATGTGAAACTGGTGGATTAAGGATATGATTAGGAGAGGATAAAAAGCTTATTCTATAGCAACCCTAACTTTGGAGTGTGGATTTTGGAGGATTGAAGTGAGGAGCTGGAGCACGAAGATTGCAAAGGGATTGAAGAAGTGCAGTGGCTCTTTTTACCGTGTTTATTCTTCAAATTCATCTTTGAATTCAGGATGCTTGTTTCTTTGTGGATTTCAGTTTTTAATTGATTCGTTATGAACCAATTTACTTTTTAAGCCTATGTTGAATCTTTCTGCGTAGTGAAGGTTGTCATGCTTCTATTTTAATTCATTGATGCTATTTTTAGTTTCGTCTATTATGGTTTATGCTTAATTTATGGAATGCTTGATCACCAATTCCTTGTGAACCTATATGAACTTGAGAGATGAAGTATGGGTTTAGACCTAATCATAGTTGTAACTCCCCCAAAATAGGTATACATCACCCATTCTGAGTCACCAAACACATGGTATATAATTTAAATTCAAACTTCATTTATACAATACGACAAAAGCGTAGCTGGGAGTTTTTACATGAATATTATCTCATAAACAATATCCAAACTCAAATGGAGTACTCATTACATTTACTATCACACTATTTCATAAAATAATGAGGACTACTATAGCTACCAATCCTGGACCATCACTCTGTTCCCCGACTCGTCCCGGCTACGTTCTCATTTCCTGAAGAGAATAATGAAAGTAAAAGGGTGAGCTCAACTAGCCCAGTAAGAAATATTATGACTAAGATAATGCATAATAAATTATCGTTAGCCTTCAACAGTGTTAAACTGATAGAATACAATAAACAAAAATTTTAACTGCAATGAAATAATCAATCCATTAGAAGAGTCAAATAGAGCATGATATCTACTATCTTCTATGATTTTAAAAATGTATCATCAATTTTATCGCTGAGACTCGACTCAATAAATCATCCATATCACTAAATTATCCATGCACTACGGGCCAATGATATTCATTAGTACGTATCACATCCACGAATTATCTATGCACCACGGGCCAAGGATATTCGTGTTATCACCAATGGTCCTGATCATGCCAACAACTGTCCATCAATGCACTACGGGCCAATGAGGACTTTTACCACATTATTTGTAACATTACAGGTCATGATTATACCGAATAATCCCTGGTCATAATCATACCAATCAACAGTCCATCTATGCACTACGAGCCAAAGATGACTTTCATCACAATATAAGCATGATGATGATGATGATAATGATATAAGAATTCAATTAAATGAGAGCAAGGATAAATTTTAAAAATTTATAATTCAATTTATCCAGAATTCAATATTGTCCAAATTGTCAATATGATACTTCTTTGTGGAGTAAAATTCAAGAATAATATTGTATCAAAAATTATTTGGACCGAAAAGAAATCAATTTTTATCATGAATAGTACCCCATGAATAATACCCCGTGAATAGTACCCTGACATAAAAAGATTAAAAATTATCAAGAATGCTTAGAATAATATTTTCATAAAAAGATACTAGATGAAGCACAAATTTCAAGGATATTCTACTAATTTCAAGGAGTATAGAAGCAATACTTTAACAAGATGAGTGTAGAATTCAGAATCTGAAATGAAATAATATTACTTATATACTACAGAGTATGGAAGAAAATATTATTTCTTATGAATATTGAACAAAAATAATATCCCTTACCTTAAGAGGAGAGTATTTCTGACTGGTAGGGCGGGGATATTCTTGAAGAAAATTTTCACTATTTTCTACACTCAAAGCTTCCTTAAACTCTAAAGAAATATGCTCAATATTATAGAAGAAGAATTCTCTAATTCTGGTGTGATTTTCATTTCTAAACTAAGCATCCTATTTTTAGGAGAATGGTAGGATACTATTTGAAAAAGAAAATCACACAAACCGCATAAAGAGAAGTTTTACCAAGACACCCCGTGAAGAATTTTTTTTGATTTTACTATGCAAACACTATACAGACACTATGCAAACACTATGTATAATAAAATATAATATATTCTATTTTTTATAAAAAAACAAAACTTATTATTATTATTATTATTATTATTATTATATAACAAAAATAGTACTCCTCCCGTGAATCATCATCCCCCCCCCCCACTTTCCTTTATTTAATATATATATATATATATATATATATATATATAACTGAGATAACTTCTCTTGATAGTTTTGAAAAATGGGTAAGTGGGGGGTCCATATAATAAGTAAAATTTATAACAAATACTTCATAAAAATCCCCTCTTTTTATCTCAATTCACTAGGCTTCAAAAAACACATTTTTAAACAACAATTATTCATCAATAATATAACTTGCAATATTAACAATCAGATCATTCCCAGGAAAAAGGGGGCTTTCCGATAAGGATTTCTCCCTATTGGCGCGCAATTAGGTGACCAAACCTCTTTCCTCGATAGAACTTTCTAGACATTGTCAATAATGCAAATTATAATATGAATTAACTTTGTCGTCTCAATTATTAATTTAATAATATAAAATATTATACAGATGATACTGTGACAATAATTGAATCAATAATGTGAGATACTATGCAAAAATTACTGTAGCAATAATTGAGTATAACTGAATGACTTCTCACGTAAGCATTAAATACCGTGTGCTACTATACAACCACACGTGTTACTGTACTTTTTTCACTGGGTATTTCAACAGTTAATGGTAAAAATTTCGCCATTATTTTTATAAAAATATATTTCTGTCGTTTTCTAACTCCGATAATAATTTTGTTGTGGGGTCCACCAATAATTGTGTCGTCATACGAATATTCCCTGTTAAAACGAATATTCTCTGACCAATCGAATATTTTATAATAACTTGCTTAATTTGCAAAATTTGTAAATATTACCCACAATTATAACATTATAACAACTTCACACCTTAATATTCAAAAATGATATTTAGAGAAAAATTCATCTTTATTCTTAAAAGTTGGGGTCTTACAACCTCACCTTCTTATGAAATTTTATCCTCGAAATTGGTGTACGTACCTGGAATGACGAAGATGTGATGATACCTTAATTTTATTTCAGATTCTAACTTTGACTTGAGGTATAACCTTGGACCGTAGAATATGTTCATTCTTATCCAAGATTTTAACAGGTACCTCTTCATACGTTAAATCTTTCGCTATCTCGTTTGGTTCTAATTCAATAATGTGGTTCGAGTCTTCCACATATTTACGTAACATAGATATGTGAAAACATTATGAACACGAGACATACTTAGCGGTAAGGCGAGCCTATAAGTCACAGTTCCTACTCGATCGAGGATTTCAAATAGGCCAATGAATCCAGTATTGAGCTTTTCTCTCTTTCAAAATCTCGTAACTCCTTTCCCATGGAGCAACACGTAACAACACGTGATCTCCAACATTGAATTCCACGTCCCGTCGATGAAGATTAGTATAACTCTTTTGTCGATCTTGTGAGATTTTTATACATTGTCGGATTATTTGAATCTTTTTTGTAGTTATACGTACCAACTTCGGTCCCAACAATGTTGCTTCACCCACCTCGTCCCTGCATACTGGAGAATGACACTTACGTCCATACAAGCCTCGAATGGAGCCATACCGATACTTACTTGATAACTGTTGTTGTAGGAGAATTTCACTACTGGCAAAAACTTGTTCCAACTTCCCTTGAATTCAAGGACACAGAGTCTTAATAGATCTTTAAGAGTTTGAATAGTCCTCTCCGACTGCCCATCCGTCTAAGGATGATATACCGAACTGAATCTTAAATCCGTGCCCATAGCTTTCTGCAAACTAACCCACACTACAAAAATAGACATTTGGAAATAATTTTTCGGGCAACGATTTATAAAGCAGTTGCCAAAAATGCATGTTTAGAAACGAAATTTGTCATTTTTGTTGTAGTTTATGAAAGGCTTTCATTTTTCGTAATGAAATTCATAAGTCGTTGCAAAAATTCGTTGCCAAATCGTTGGCGGAAAAAAAAATTACATCGCTTTTTTTTTTTTTGTTGCCGATGAGATTTCTCCACATTGTCGACAACAAAAACTTTTTTATTGCTATATTTCGTTGCCTAATATAGGCAACATTCATTGGCAACAATTTTTTTTCGTTGCGTATTATATACATTTTTTTGCAACGACTAGTAAATTGTTGCCCAAAATTAAGACAAACCCAATAAGCATGCCTCTTTTTCCCCCCCAAAACGCATCATTTTTCATTTAAATTTTTTTATTTATTTGGACACAATTTTATACAGTGAAATGTTTTACTCTGTCCTGTTAGGTTTGTAATATTCATGAACGCAATCAAATTGCATAAATAAATTAAACGATGTAAAAATCGAGAGTTTAAAATTTTATACAAACCATATACCCGGATCACCCTTTATGCACAATTATTAATTAAACGAAGAATAAGAAATTATGAAATCATACCCTTGTAGAAACGAGCTTCCTCAGGTACGAGTTCACCTCCTACTTCTCCGCGATCTCCTTGAATCTCCGGGTAGACTCCTTTCTTTGATCAATGTAAGCCACCCAAGTGTATGGCCTCTAGAGGTGATCCACCAAGGAAAAAGAATTTTCAAGAAGAAGGGGTATTGGCTCAAACCCTAGTTTTTTCTATCTGTATAGAAAAAGGGCGTACTCGTCCAACTGTTGGAATTTTTACGTAGTTATAAAAGTCAACAACCACCTCACCCATAATAAGACTCCTCTTATTTATAGATGTGGGCAACCCACCTTAACAATTAAGGAATTGGGTTTTATTTAATTAATTAAATTCTTTTAATTAATTAAGCTCCCTAATCTTATTAGAGATAATTAATTAAACTCCTTTAACTAATTTTCCTTCCTAATCCAATTAGGAATAAATGAGAGTACTTATATTAAATTAATTCCTAAACTCTTTTAGAAATTAAAATAATAATAATTGTAATAATATTAATAAGACTCCTCTTATTAATTTATATTTAATATTTCTAAAATATTAAATAATAATATTAAGTTATTTAATTTATTCTATCACCATAGATTAAATTAAATATACTTAATATATTATTACGATTATGCCATTAACTTCTTAAATAATTATTTTTCCTTTTATGGTGTGACCCTTTAGGTTCTCCATATTAAACAGGTTGTGAATAAATCAATTAGAACAATTCTAATCTTATTTAAATAAATAAATTAAACAATTAATTTATTTAAATAAATAAATAATATTTATTCTATAATAGGATAAGCCTCCCTAGCGATCAACGACTTTCCAGATAATATAGATTTCAACATTAATCATTAAAGAACCTTTGAGTAAATAGTTACCGCATAATTCAATCCTTCCACCATACAATGTCCCAATTAAATATAAGACATGGAATTTATTGTCAAGTCTTATTTTATTTAATTATATGTATTTCGATCCTTAAATGCACAACTCCAAATAATGCAAATTAGAAACTCCTTTCTAATTTCATTCTGCCTTGGCCAAGGACTACTGGGTTGTCATTTATCGAATCACATAGGACATTTCTCTTCTTTTATTAGAAGTGGTAGATTCTTTATTGATCATACATTATCTCCATGTACAACTTATTATACCCAAGCATACCCTTTGATATACCCTAAGGGTCTTAAGAAATAAGTCAAAGTATAACTCATCATATACAAGATACTATGATGATCTCAAGTCTAAGGATCACTAGTATTACTATCACTACAGAATTCCTATTGATGATAAGTAAAACTCCATTAGGTATTCCTTAGCGAGCCACGTTTAGTGAACTTATTCTCTAATAAGCACCTACATACTTGCTTTAGTGTCTCCACACAAATGATCATGAGATCAATCATCCTCATCCAATGAAAGCAAGCAACGATGTACCAATCTATCCGGATTCACTAATCCCCAATTTAGTAATCCAATGATTGGGAACTATTTTAGTTTTAAGCTTTCTAAGAATTTAGATCTCATTAGAATGATCATCATCATTATTCTAAAAGCATTGCTTAAAACTATGGGTTTATCACATATTATAAAACTGCATCACGTAGATAATTAAAAGCCTTTAATAAATTAATACTTTTTATTAATAAATGAATAAGATTGTTACAAAGTATATGCTTTATCATCAAACATGATTGGCTTGTGTGCATACTACTTTCAATCTCCCACTTGCACTAAAGTCAATCGTCATGGTATCTCATACTCTTCTTCTCTAAGTGACGGTTATCCTGCTGTTGGATAAGCTTTAGTTAATGGATATGTAATGTTGTTCATGAGAGTCCACTATCTCTATAGTATTTCCCATCTTTCAATAATTCTAATAATCAAATGAAAGTGCCACAACACATGTTTAGATCCAAGATGAGACTTAGGAACTATTCCTAGTTCTGTAATGAACTTTTAATCCAAACAATCAACTTGCAGCTTCATTTATAGCTATATACTTTGTCTTTATCACTAAACCAAAGGCAACTTTTTCTTTGTTTGGAACCTTTCCAATTCAACGCACCATTGTTCAAGATAACGCTTTACCTTAAAGTGGATTTTTTCATCATCTTGGTGCGTCGAAAAACTTGAGTTTGTTAAGCCCTCTAGTTTTAATTTAGACCCACCATGAATATGATCACATCCTTAGTGCTTGGGTTAAGCACTTTAAGATGTTTTTCAACGACTCATAGTGAACTTCTCCATAATATGGTCGATCAACATCGGGTCTCGATATATTTCATTGCATACATGATAGTCACTCATGCGACCTCTCTTTTCGAGAGTCTGTGGGGACTATTAAGAGATACACTCCATAGCTCATCTACATGAGACATCTCTTGAGTTTGCCATGCTAAACGACTTTAGCATCAAATGAATATCGTTCCTTGGGTTAAGTCGAGCATCCTCTTAAATCTATCTATATAGATTTATATCCCCAATTAAGATACTCTTCCCAAATCATTCGTGGAGGATTGTTTAGACAACTTTATCTTTCCGATTGTAGCATTGGTATGTAATTCCTCATCCATAGTATATCAACATATAATACTAGAAATTTCACGACGCGCCCCAATCGACCCTTTTGTACACACTAGGTTCATTCTTATTTTTGATAAAATCAAACTCTTTTGATTGCCTCATCAAAACGAATGTTCCATATTTGAGAAACTTGCTTCAATCCATTTCTCTGAGTGTCTACAACACTTACCTCATCGTATGTAACTGGATCATCATCTTCTATGATGTGTACCTCATCATCATCATCTATGATGAATCCATACCTCCTAGGTATCTTCGGTACTATTCTAGAATTACGATTCAGTTGTGGTATAATAGGTCTATCTACAGGTTCCTCTTATTTGATTTATAGTGTTTTGTGGTTCTTAAACTCTTCAAGATCTATTATCCTCCCACTAGCCCCTTCAATGATAAACACCTTTATCTTAGAAGGCAGCGTGTTTCGCAACAAACACCTTTTGCTAAGTAGGATTATAGAACATATACCTTAAACTTACTTCAGGATGTCCCATAAATCGACACTTATAAAATCTTATCCCAAGCTTATCTTTTGAAACCTTTTCACGTAAGTTGGACAACCCCTTATCTTAACATACTTAAGATTAGGAATCCTCCCTGTCCATAACTTTTATGGAGTCTTGGGGCCGGATTTTGAGGTTACCATTTTCGTAGATATGCTGCCATTTCTAGGACATGATCCTAGAAGGATACTGGAATGTTGGTAAAATCATTTTGGACCGTACCATGTTCAACAAGGTATGATTTTTCCTTTCAGATACATCAATCAATTATTACGTATCACGAGGTGTCCATTATGAGAAAAACCATTTGAGATGATTTAGAAACTTATTGCACAAGTATTTATTCCTTGATCTAATCAAAGAATCTTAATACTTTGTCAATTTGTTTCACTTCTGAATTCTTTGAACCTTTCAAATAATTCACACTTGTATTTCAAAAAATACATACATTCAACTCTTTGAATGATCATCTCCTTTTCTTATACTAGTTTGTTCAATTTACAAAATAATTTTTCACGTAAGTCAAGTATACAAAATTTATTAAGTAATATTCCAGTTCTATACAAAACATTATTATTATAAATAGAACAACAATTGTTCTTTATTATAATACCAAAGATTTCATTGTCCAACAATAAAATGGAAATAATATTTTTAACAAGAACTGGAATACAATAACAACTTATTGACTTAATAGATTTGCCCGTAGGCATTGTTAAATTATAAGTTTCTATGGCTAATGCAGCAACCTTTGCTTCATTTCCCACACATAGGATTACTTATATTTGTTTAGTTTTCTACTTCTGCTTGGTCCCTTCATAAATCTATATTTATGATAACCAAAGTCGGTATCCAATACCCAAGTAGAACCTTGACTTAAAGAAAAATTTATTTTAAATTATGAACAAAATTGTATTTGTAACTGAAACTTCACTAAGCTTCTTTTGTTAGCCTCTGCAAGATGCTTCTTGCAGTTTCTTTCCAGTGTCCAGGCATATTGTAGTGGAAGCAAACGCCTTTGCCATCCATATCAGTTTTGTTCTTACTATCCTTTGTTTACGCCTTTCTATATACCTTCTTTGAATCGTTCTTCTTTCGAGAAGATCCTTTGGCCCCTCTTAGTAAGACATGGTCTTTCTTG
This sequence comes from Panax quinquefolius, assembly GCA_020205615.1. Taxonomy (NCBI): domain Eukaryota; kingdom Viridiplantae; phylum Streptophyta; class Magnoliopsida; order Apiales; family Araliaceae; genus Panax; species Panax quinquefolius. Next base: position 16,884,087 of record CM035174.1, on the reverse strand, counting down.
GTTGGAAAGTGACTCTCATCATTTTTCAACATGTTAAGCAAATCAACGAAGCTGATATCTAGCTTGTTTATATGAAAAATTCACAACAATTGTGAAAGGAGTCCGGGAGTGAGTGCAAGATCAAATCTTGGCTCAACTCTCCATCCATGACAAAACCAGTTGTCCTAATTGATCAATCAAATTGATTATGTTAAGAACTTTTTATCTGCATTATATAGTGTCATTGGCCATTCTAGATCGGAAGAGCTCCTTAGATATCTCGATATCTATCGGCCCCACTTTCCTCACCATCAACTACTTGATGTGCGGGAATATAGTAGAAGCATCCATAGTTTCATGTCGATGTCAAGATCGTTACTCATGGATGCGAGCATGATCGTTCGAGCAATTGTGCATCATCTTGCCACTTTCTAAAAGTAGCAATCTCTTCCTCAGAGGCATTATCTCGCAACCATTGCAGGATAGGCGTACATAAGGACATAAGATAGCTTTTAAACCATGAGAACTATTCTCAAATTCCTTAACCAATCCGAGTAATTTGGTCTGGTTAATTAACATCAAATATGTTTCGCAGTGATAGTAATTTTAGACATTGTAAAATTCTGTAAATGAATTTGTAATTAACAACATTTTAACATACATTCTTTTATTAATTACCAAAATAATTTAGGTCTTGTTTTAAATTGGTATCTCCCACTATTTTCTTCAAACTATATTACCCTCACTTATATAGTTCGGCAAAATCTAATTAAAGATTTGCTAGTGAGAATAAGGATCTCATTTCAAATGTATATAGCCTTGTGGTGAGACAACAAACTATATATAAATAAATAGGTAGATAACTTTTGTCAATTACATCAACTATGCAACTCCTTTTCTTTTGCCTCTTAGATTATTTTGATCAAGTGGTGGCACATCCGAATCAAAATTATCCAAGTTAAGTCCGACCTAGCACTCCATATATTCAAAAAAGAAAAATATCATCCTTGTGGTGACACAACAAAACAATATTGTTCAATTTTCTTTATAAGCATCAAATGTGATAAATTAACATCTTAAATACTTAATACTTGCCTTGTGGTGACACAACAAACTCATATTAAATATTTAATACTCTATTAATTTTATTATACTGTAAATGACGTTTGATATTCCAAATATCTTTGAACGCTTAGGACTTAATATAAAAATTGAGGGGTTTGTTATTAATTTGTCTCATCTTGTTTAGCGCATGCATATATATATATAAAATATATGCGTATATTAATGAACATGCAAGCATGTTTGCATAATATATAATATATATAGTATAAGCGTGCACATATAGAATACTATATTCTACTCGGATTGATTATGGACTTTTATTCTAGTTTGGTTCACTAGAGCCACCAAGTGAACCAAAAGGTCAAACCCTAGGGTGCAAGAAATAATATTTAAATATATCTATTACATTTAAACAGGGCTCCATTACAAACGGGTCTTCAAGCGCTCCTTGCTCCTTGATCTCCAATTTTTCAAAATTAATTCTAACTATTCCTATTACAAAACTATTTAAAATAAATAGAAACCTTGATCAAAGAATCAAGGGAAGTACATAGGAGGAGTTAGAATTTAAATTAAGAAAAATTAAAGAAGACGAGGTCTGCAGACCCCATTTAATATAACCCATACATTCATGCATCCAACTAAAATAAAATCCAATCACATTGGTCGATAGTCCATAATCAATCCCATTTATTATCATACACATCATCATATGCATCAATAAATAACATTCATCTCATGAATAATAAACATTTAATATATATATTGATATCATTTAATGGGCAAATTTAGTTAGTATAAAATCTAATTTTGAATACAAATAAACTCCTTTGTTTTAATCAAATTTAAATTAAAATAAAACTATTTTATTTTAATTTATCCAATTTTGAATAAAATAAACTATTTTATTTTAATCAAAACTTTTAATCAAAATAAACTCCTTTATTTTAATTAATTATGGAATCCAATTCCATGTAAAAAAAACTTTATTAAAGGAAACATGGATTTTCTTTCCTATTCACAAATAAACTCCTTTATTTTGAATAATATGAAATCATATTTCATATCTAAATAAACACCTTTATTTAAGGAAATTAGGATTCTCTTTCCTATTCACAAATAAACTCTTTTATTTTGAATAATATGAAATCTTATTTCATATCTAAATAAACTCCTTTATTTAAGGAAAGATGAAATTCAATTTCAACTCTAATTAGTTATCATGGAATCCAATTCCAACTCTAATTAGTTAGCATGAAATTTAATTTTAATATTAAAATAAACTTTTAATTTTAAAATTAAAACAAACTTTTATTTTAAGATTAAAATAAAATTTTATTTTAATTATAAAATTATTAAGAATTAATTATATTAAGCATTTTTAAAATAAGCATTTTATATATATATATATATAAATATATATATATATATATTAAATGCCACGTAATATAATTACGTAATCCTTTCAAAAGAAATCCTGTAACTTTGATTGTTATTAGCCATCCTGAGACATCCTTGAAAAAACAAACGAACACATTTTTTTTTTTATGTTCCTTCTGGAGGACTTCCAAGTAAAGCTTACACCGTTATATATATATATATATATATATATATATATATATATATATATATATATATATATATATAATATTCAATCAAATGCATGCTCCTTTCAAAAAAAGCGTGCCATGCCATGATAAAAGCGTGAATAATATCGGCCTTTTTTTTTTTTTAATAAATTTTATACAATAAATTTTGCCCAATTAAATTATTCTAAACACATATCAATATACATATCAAATTAAAACAATTAATAATTTGCATAAAGGTTTGGCTCGATGCAATTTGTTAGGGTTTGTAATATTCATGAACGCAATCAAATTGCATAAATTTTAAAGCGTGTAAAAATCGAGTTTAAAATTTTATACAAACCATATACCCGGATCACCCTTTATGCACAATTATTAATTAAACGAAGAATAAGAAATTATGAAATCATACCCTTGTAGAAACGAGCTTCCTCATGTACGAGTTCACCTCCTACTTCTCCGCGATCTCCTTGAATCTCCGGGTAGATTCCTTTCTTTGATCAATGTAAGCCACCCAAGTGTATGGCCTCTAGAGGTGATCCACCAAGGAAAAAGAATTTTCAAGAAGAAAGGGTATTGGCTCAAACCCTAGTTTTTTCTATCTGTATAGAAAAAGGACGTACTCGTCCAACTGTTGGAATTTTTACGTAGTTGTAAAAGTCAACAACTACCTCACCCATAATAAGACTCCTCTTATTTATAGATGTGGGCAACCCACCTTAACAATTAAGGAATTGAGTTTTATTTAATTAATTAAATTCTTTTAATTAAAGGGGCTCCCTAATCTTATTAGGGATAATTAATTAAACTCCTTTAACTAATTTTCCTTCCTAATCCAATTAGGAATAAATGAGAGTACTTATATTAAATTAATTCCTAAACTCTTTTAGAAATTAAAATAATAATAATTGTAATAATATTAATAAGACTCCTCTTATTAATTTATATTTAATATTTCTAAAATATTAAATAATAAATATTAAGTTATTTAATTTATTCTATCACCATAGATTAAATTAAATATACTTAACATATTATTACGATTATGCCATTAACTTCTTAAATAATTATTCTTCCTTTTATGGTGTGACCCTTTAGGTTCTCCATATTAAACCGGTTGTGAATAAATTAATTAGAACAATTCTAATCTTATTTAAATAAATAAATTAAACAATTAATTTATTTAAATAAATAAATAATATTTATTCTACAATAGGGATAAGCCTCCCTAGCGATCAACGACTTTCCAGATAATATAGATTTCAACATTAATCATTAAATAACCTTTGAGTAAATAGTTACCGTACAATTCAATCCTTCCACCATACAATATCCCAATTAAATATAAGACATGGAATTACTGTCAAGTCTTATTTTATTTAATTATATGTATTTCGATCCTGAAATGCACAACTCCAAATAATGCAAATTAGAAACTCCTTTCTAATTTCATTCTGCCTTGGCCAAGGACAACTGGGTTGTCATTTATCGAATCACATAGGACATTTCTCTTCTTTTATTAGAAGTGGTAGATTCTTTATTGATCATACATTATCTCCATGTACAACTTATTATACCCAAGCATACCCTTTGATATACCCTAAGGGTCTTAAGGAATAAGTCAAAGTATAACTCATCATACACAAGATACTATGATGATCTCAAGTCCAAGGATCATTTGTACTACTATCACTACAGGAATTCCTATTGACATGCAAGTAAAACTCCATTAGGTATTCCTTAGCGAGCCACGTTCAGTGAACTTATTCTCTAATAAGCACCTACATACTTGCTTTAGTGTCTCCACACAAATGATCGTGAGATCAATCATCCTCATCCAATGAAGCAAGCAACGTATGTACCAATCTATCCGGATTCACTAATCCCCAATTTAATAATCCAATGATTGGGAACTATTTTAGTTTTAAGCTTTCTAAGAATTTAGATCTCATTAGAATGATCATCATCATTATTCTAAAAGCATTGCTTAAAACTATGGGTTTATCACATATTATAAAACAAAGATCATGTAGATAATTAAAAGCCTTTAATAAATTAATACTTTTTATTAATAAATGAATAAGATTGTTACAAAATATATGCTTTATCATCAAACATGATTGGCTTGTGTGCATACTACTTTCAATCCGTCTCAAACTAAATGCCTAGTTTTATTTTTTGTAAAGTTATAATTTTTGAAATTAAAATTGAGCACATATAGATATATTTTCTAATTTACAAAAAGTATAGTTTGTATTTAATTGGATGTAGTTTATAATGATCATATTCACACACTTATAATTTCGAAAAAAAAATATACTTAATTTCTAAAATAATTTATATGAATTTTTCTTGTAACTCGTTATTTTACATATATACTTTTTGACTAGGGATGGGCAAGGAATCGAAAACGCTCCCGAAATTGCACCAAAAAATTGACCAAACTGCACCGATTAAGTCGCGCCAATGGTTCCGACATAAACCAATTAAGTTGCACCAATGATGTGTAAGTTCTTTTTTAACTCCCCCTTTTCAAATTCTCCTTTTTCTTGACTTGTAATTTTTTTTATAATCAAATATTTATTTCTCTTTATATCTTAAATTAGAGGGTGTTTGACAATGACTTATAAGTTGGTCAAACTAAGTTATAAGTCATTTGTTATTATTTAGTGTTTGCCAATAACTTAAATTTTAATTTTTTTGACTTATAAGTCATTATTAAATTTTTTTTCATGCTTCATGTACTATATTTTTATGTATTAGATAAATTTTACTACCATATATATATATATATAAAGTAAATAAAATACTAAAAAAATTTCAACATTAAACTAAATATATATAAAGTAACTATGAATATTTATATATATAAATATATATATATATATATGTAAACAAATATTCATATAAATATTTATAAATTTATCTCTAAATATTCATATAAATATTTATAAAAAATAATCATATCTAAATTTTATAAATTTTAGATGAAATATTTATAAATTTATAAATAAATATTATATGAATATTTATTTATAAATATTTATATGAATATTTAGAGATAAATTTATAAATATATATATATATATATATGAAGCAAAAATATCATAGCTAGTTTTCGAACCTAAGACCTATGGGTTATTGGGTCATTAAAGTACCACAAGGCCATTCTAATTTATTAGTTAACTAAACTACCGCCATAACTTGTAGCGGTAGACAATGTAGCACATGAGCAAATGAGGGCCAAATGAGTAATTTCTCGTATCGCTACAGCCTGTAGCGGCAAGGGGAAAATCCATTTCAATCCGTGTCATCTAATGTTGCGATCAACGGTATAGATTATGGTTGTTGAAATAGTACCCGTGACAACCGATTGCCAAACATGTTAATTTCGAGCCTCCGACCCAAATAAATCCAACCTCATCAAATCAGATTATTATATCTATGCTTCCCAATATTTCCTATTCTAGATAGAAGTAGGATATAGTTACAAGTACTCCCTCACTCTGATAATGGAAGTCATGATTGATTTTATGCGAATTTAAAAAAAATGTCAAATGATAAAATTATTCATATTTAAATGCTCATCTAATTGCATATTTTTTTTATACATGACTAGTGATATTATATAAATATTTATAAATAATAAAAATTTGATATTTAATACTAAGGATATTACGCACATATTATTATAAAAAAAATAAATTATTTAATATATGTAGATATTTAACTTGAAATTACATAAAATAATAAGAATTTTTATTCTTAGGCGGAGAGGAGTAACTTAAATCATGAACATATTTTTAAGTCCAAAATAAAATATAAAATGAAGAATAGTAATGGTATATCCCTAGCTATTGCTAGTTCTCCTTTTCCTTTTTTCCAAATATATTATAAAATTAAATTATAATACTATCGGGTTCTAAGAGAAAATATAAAAGATGAAGAAAAAGTTTATTATGTTTTATGAACTAAAATGAGAATAAAGTTATTTAAAAATGACTTATAAGTCATTCCTAATAAGTTAGTTTGACCCATATTAATGTAATATCAATTTTATCCCTATTTTATTTTTATTTTTTTAAAAAAATGAATTTGTAAAAAAGAAGAGTAAGATGAAACGTAACTTTAATTGGCGTTAGAATTTTTATTTTTATTTTTTATAGCAGAAGTCTTATATACTCCTTCATTTCCAACGTCGATGATAGAGAATAAACATAAAAAAATATTGATATTTATAAACAAGTACAAGAGATCAAAGAAATTAAAAAAAAATGAAGAGAGATTCCAACGTCATTTCAAGTGATGTTACATCTTACTCTTCTTTTTTACAAATTTGCTTTATAAAAAAATTTGCAATGGTAGTTAGTTTGGCATTGGATCACATTTTTATTTTTTTCAAATTTCTTTTAAAAAATAAAATCTTTTAAAAAAAATTAAGATAATTTTTTTAAAATTCATTTTTGAAAAAAATATTTTTTAAAGTGGCGTTGGTTTCCTTTCTGATTTTTAGCCAAAACAAATATCCAAAATTTCAACGTCATTTCAAATGGCGTTCAATAGTTTTTTCCAAATTAGATGTGAGAGCCTTTACTCCAAACGACAGTCGTTGAAGTTTTTATTTTTTAAAAAACATTCGTTTAAATATATATTTTAAAAAAAAATTTTAAAGCCTTTTGTTTTAAAAAAAAATAAAGTTTTTTTTTATTTATAAAAATTGTTCATAAATTAATTAATTTGATTAAGAGAAGAGCCTATTCTAAGAAAGTTTCACTATAAGAAATTAGGGATGTAGTGAAGGAAATTTTGTGAAGGAATTTATTCCTTCACATGAGTAGTTTTCTAGCGAAGGAATTGTGAAGGAAAAAATATAGTGACAATTTAGTTATTAGCGAAAGAAACATCCTTTACAATTTACTTTTTTTTCTTTCGCAAATTTGAGGTGGTAGAAGTATATTTTGCGCCAATTTAATAAAAATTTGCAAAGAAAAAAACTATTAATGAAGGAATTATTACTCACTATATATTATTGTTCAGAGGTTTTTTGAGAGAGATAAAATTGGTCACTGTTTTGTCTTAAAATAATTTTTTTAGAATTAATTGTGGTGAATATAAATTGTAATATAAATATATTTAATTTTTAAAGTAAAAATTTATTTTTAATAATACTTTGTAAGTAACTTACAATATCGACTATTTCTTTAATCAAAGTAAATAAATTTACAATAATTTAAACTTTAAAATTTCATATATTATCCATGAAAAAAGAGAAAAAAAAAAAGATAAGGCAAGCTGTGGAATACACCACAAATTCTAAAAAAGTACTCATATTATGTACAAAGAGTTAAGTTTGAGTTTTATTCATAGTTAATTTTGGTATCCTACAACTGAAATTGTAATGTAATTAACTTTTAAAATAATTTTTTAATAAAACTTTTTAAATAATTTATAATATTAAATATTTTATTAATTAAAATATTAATTTACAATAATTTAAATTTTAAAATATTATAAATTGACAATAAAAATTATAATAATTAAGACTCTTTTTGTGGAACAAATCACAAATGTGTTAAATTATTACTTTTTACGTTTCTACAAACGAGTTATATTTCAATTTGTTATTAACTAATTTATGACATCCTAAAATTTAATTTTAATTTTAAATCTATTTTTTTAAAGAATTTACAATATTAGTTATTTTTATAAGTTAAAATTAAACTCTTTTTTTTTTTTAAAGAGAGTCCCTTATTTAATTAGGAGTTCAGTACTTCGTCTGAAAAAAGAGTTTAGAAGCAAGAAACAGAGTTTATAAGCCCCAGCTCAACATTACATTTTTATTCCCCCTTTTTGCCCAAAATTTGCTGTGCTCGCTCTATTCCCTCCCAAATGCGATTCCCTTTTCCCTATCCCTCTTCACTGGTGACTCCCTTTTTCTTCTTCATCGGCGATGATTCCCTCTCTCACATCCTTTCCCTCTTCCTCTCCATTGCCCACATATACACACACAACGAGGAGAAAATGGAGGATTTGGGCGTGAGGAGGTGAATGGAGGAGGCTTGATTTGGGCGTGAGGAGGCGAACGAAGGAGGCTTGATTTGGTTGTTTGGTAAGTTACTCTCACAACCACTGCTATACTCACACACATACACCCACCCACTACTATACTCACACACATACACATTATCACACACAATATACACACACCCATTGTCAATTAATTGTATGTCTGTGTTCGCATGTACATATGGTGATTCTTTTAGGTCCAAATTCTTGAACATAACTCAGTTTGTCCTGTATTGCTTTGAACATAACTCAGTTTCTGGGTTAGTTAACTTATTAGAATTGGACCTGGAATGATGTCCAGGGATTCACGACTGGCTTGTTCAGCTCAAAGGTTTGCTATTAGCTTGTACTCTTTCTGAGTGGTGAGCTTCTTCTTCAATGCGTATGTAAAAGTCATTAATGTATTAGTAAAATTTTTAAGCTTTCCCAAATTTATGGGGTCTTAATTTAACTATTGGTCTTGGTTTCTTAGATATTTTGATTGGTAATTTTGGCCCCAAGTATGCGTACTGGAACTAGCAACCTTAGATTTACCATATTAGCGTACTGGAGCAACTCCAAATTTTTGTACATGTTAATCATTTAAGTTTCATGCCTAAGGAGTTCTGGTAAGAGAGGTGTTGGTGCACCAATTATTTTTATATCAAGGATATTTCCTTTGTGAGGTACAAAGCTTTTGATAATTAAATCAATTGATGGAAGTTATTACTTCTGATCTTTTTTGCATTTGCAGGGTCTCGACTCGAGAACAACTGCTAGTATGTTTGTTGATGCGAGGTGCATAGGAGAAAAAAAGATCAATGGGGAGGATTGCTTCATCCTTAAACTTTGTGCTGATCGTCAGACATTGAAGGTCAGGAGTGAAGGTCCAGCAGAGATCACAAGGCATGTTCTATTTGGCTACTTCAGTCAGAAGACAGGTCTGGAGGTGGCGATGCAGTTTATTGGGAAACCACTATTAATTCGTTAATGGATGATTACCGGCCTGTGGAAGGAATCATGATTGCCCACTCTGGCCGTTCTGTGGTGACTCTTTTCAGGTTTGGGGAGATGGCAATGGGCCATACCAAAACTAGAATGGAAGAAGCTTGGACAATTGAAGAGGTTGCATTCAACGTTCTAGGCCTGTCAGTAGACTGTTTTATTCCTCCAGCAGATTTGAGATCTGGGTCCATTGGTAAGGCTCGTGAACTTGCTCACGATGGAAGGGGAAAGAGTGCAACTGCCCTCGCAGCTCATAAGGCAAAGGTGGAAGCATTGGAGAAAACACATGATAATGACATGGTATGGAAGGTGGAAGTCTAATTCAAGCATAAGATTAAATTAGAGCAATTGTTTATATGGGTAACTAATTTCTGATTGACTAACACACAAGTTACAAAGAGGAGTTAGGTTGATTAAGTAATTTTAGCTGGCATAGTCCTCTATTGATCTGTAAATAAAGCATAATTATTCACATGTTAGTCCTAAACCTGGGTGAATCTTTATACTCTCACTGCAGAATCCAACTACGGTGTTGGAGCGCTTTTTTCCTAGAAAAGGATGGAGAAAATGGAGGTTATATTTTTCTTACCTTCCATTAATATGGAGGAAGGTGGTGAAGCTTCAACATAGCACAACCACCAATCTTTTATATGCCTTCCTAATTTTCTTGCCATAACGTATACGGCTGTAGCAGCCACCAAGGAAACTGCTACATGGGTTTGGCACTAGTGTTTTATTTTCTACTGCGCTTGTATTAGTTCTGGTGTGGCTGTTTTATTAGTTTTTTTCTAGTTGGGATCAATATTGAGCCAGAGGTAACTACCTTTAGAGAGAAGATGGTAAAACTGTGTTTTTTTGCTCACCTACTATAACCTAAATATTTCTGATATGGGATATCTGGTTCATTAGCATAAAATTGTAAACAGAACATTTTCTTAAATATGATATTGAAAGCTTATGAATATCTGGATAAGCATTTATACTTGGTTTCTTTCTTTTTGGTTTCTCTGAATAATTGTACATTTCTATCTTCTTGAATGTTGATTCCTTTCACATGTTAAAGATAAAAAGCAAAACTTAGTCTTTGTTTTTGTATAAAGAATTATTTCTGCCCATCTGAATACTGAGATTTGTGTACTTAAAGCAGTCTCTTTTTTACTGGATGTTCTCTTCTTGATTTATTAGTGTCTTAAAGAGCACATCTTAAGGGTTCTTGTTAGCTTTTATTTCAGGCTTCTTTTTTGTTAAATAATCTTTTCACAAATTTATGTTAAATAATCTTTTCACAAAATTCTACCTTCTATCCTTAATGAAATTGGAACATGAGTTTATACTGCATCATTCTGTGACTGATTGTTGATTCTGTTTGCCTTTTTATAGGTTGCAGACTTATGGAAGGAAGCCCACATATTAGGTCGGCTTCATCATCCAAATATTGTGGCCTTGTATGGTGTAGTCTCGGATGGACCTGTTACCAATTGTGCAACAGTGATAGAGTACATGGTCACATGTACGTACTAAAGCTTAATTAGAAAACTGAAAATTAATTTTAATTTCAGTTTTTTCTATTGCTTTAGTTTTTTTTTGGGTTGGTTTTCAAAGTTTGTAGAATGACCAACTTTGAGAAACACATGACTTCTCCTGTCATCATGTATAGAGTAATTTTATGACCAACTTGGAGGAACACAACTTACTATTTTCTTTTGATAAACAAAAATTACTTGATAATTGAAACTGAGACCTTTTAAACAATACTATTTAATGCTATATTAACATGTGTAATAATATTATTTACTTGTGTTACTAAATAGAATACTTGGAAACAGTCTTAATAACGCGATGTCATAAAGTTACATAGGTGATTTAGGCGCACTTTGGGCGTGACATCGACAAGAGTCTCGCCCGAGCTATGAGTTTATATTTTTGGGACTAGTACTCAAACTGAATGCACCTAAAATTAAAATAGGACTATTTGAATTTCTGCTAGTATTATGACTAAATAATTGATATCTTATTAGTTTTATTTAGTACTAACATAAGCATATCATAACAGTTTGAGCACACTACGAAAATTTTCACCTTTTTTCTGTAGTGTTATCTAAAATCAAATCAAAATTCAACTTTTATGTGAATTTGCTATCACAGTAAATTCAAACCTTGTATGCTTGACGTATTTTAGAGGTATATCCTCTGAAAACCTTAAGAATCCTTGTTTGTAGGGAACAATAAATATCTTGAAGCCAAAAATTACTCGTGTCAAGATTTGTTCTACCGATTCAGATAATTTCTAACAGGATAGATGGTTTAATTAATTAATATCTTCTTTTTTTTGACTGACTTCCTATTTATTTTTTTAAATAAAAAAAAAGTCAAATTCAGATTGCTATTTAAAATAGTGAAACTATTTAAATATGGATGAGTTCCCCTAGTTGATAAATTCAATAAACATCGTTACCTGGATTTGTACCAACTTGGAGGAACACAATTTTACTTGCATTTGTAGAATGACTTAATTGTGAGAGGGACAAGAGATTTTCAAAGGTCTGTAAATTCCTTAATTAACCTCTTTATTGATGTAGTGGCTGATGTTGTTTTAATATTGACAGAATACCTGAAGGATGAACCATGGTTGAAACTCTTGTGTAAGCTTAAGTATTGTTTCCTATTATAAACATTCCTTTCTTGATTTTTTTTTTCATATATGGCACTAGTGTTAACCTCTTGATGGCAGATAGTGTCAACTAAGACGAGCTTTGTAGTTTTCAGTCGTATGAAGTTTGATTGTAAAGATTATGAATGATAATGTATCAGATGATTTTATTTATTTAATAATATTATAGTTTTTTTTTTGTATTTCTGTCATAATTTGTTATGGGGTTATTGAGACATAATTTTTCTTGTTTATAAATAATTTTGACATTCGTTACATAACAAAAGAAAAGGCAATATTTATATTGTTGCAAATCATAACAAATTTCATTGCACATGAAAAGTAAACGATAACGTATAGTGTCGTTGCTAATTGACAATAACTTTTGTTGCTCTTTAAAAACAATAACCTTCGAATAGTATCGTTGCTAATTCATCATAATTATCCATAAAAAAACTAACGGCAACGCAAAATTTTGTTGCAAATTAATATATAATTGGTTTATTTTGTACATTTAGCAACAAACATCGTTACCAAAAAGTACACAATTAGCAACAAAAACCAATTAAGGCAACAATTTCTATATTGTTCAGTAACGGAAAATTTCGTTGGCAAATGTGTAGCAAATGCATAGAATTTTATCTCCGTTGGAAAATAAAAAGATTCTTTTCGTTGCCAATTACGAAAATTGTTTTCAGTAACAATTTCTTAATAAATTTGCTACAAAATATTTCGTTGCTAAATGATTTATGATTTTACACGAAAACAAAATTTCATTGCGAAATATACTACTTTCTGCAACAAAATATATTTTCGTTGCTAGACAATTAGCAACGCCCATTTCGCAACGAAATGTCCAACGACCGAAAAATCGTTGCAAATGGCATTTGGCAATGAAATTTCGCACATTTAGCAACGAAAATTGTTTATTGCAAAATCACCATTTTTTTCTAGTGCCAAAATCGTGAAGTGAATCTTGGGTCTTGATCAGAAACTATGGATACTAGCATACCATGCAGTCTTATAATCTCATTTATGTATATACGAGCAAGACGTTCAAGTGAATAAGTTTCTCGTATAGGTAAGAAATGAGCAGACTTAGTCAATCTATAAAGAATGACCCAAATTGCATCTATGTCTTGAGAAACCTTAGGAAAACCAGTAACAAAATCCATGGTAATGTGTTCCCACTTCCATTCTGGAATTTCAAGTGGTTGCAATGGACATTTTGACACTTTATGCTCCGCCTTGACACGTTGACAAGTTAGACACCTTGAGATAAACTCTGCGATCTCTTTTCATATTGCTCCACCAAAATGTATGTCGAAGATCACGATACATTTTGGTACTCTCAGGATGGATTGAAATTGGAGTGTTGTGCGCCTCCATCATGATTTTATATTTCAAATCAGAATCGTTAGGAACACAAAGTCTAGAGTTGACTTGAAGTATTCTTTCTTCATCGATTCTTGCTTCCGGAATATCACCTTCTTGTACTTTCTTCTTCATACGCATCAGCTCCAGGTCTGTAGCTTGAGCAGCTTTAACTTTATCGATTAAAGTCGATTCTAGTCGTATATTTGCCATCATCACATGGGTCCCTAGAGTCTTTAACTCTATCTCCATCCTTTGTAAGTTATACAAAATGGGCTTTTGCGTTAACAATATCGCACTCGTACCCGCATGGTTCCTCCATAAAACTTTGACTTGTGGTATAACCTTTGTGCGTAGGACATACTCCTTTCTATCCAAGATCTTGACAGGTAACTCCTCGTACGTTAAATCTTCGGTTATCTCGTCTGGTTCTAACTCAATAATGTGGTTTGGCTCTTTCACATATTTATGACGCACAGATATGTGAAAAACATTATGAACACGAGACATGCTTGGAGGTAATACGAGTCTATAGGCCATATTTCCTACTATGTCAAGAATCTCAAATGGACCAACATATCGTGGATTGAGATTTCCTCTCTTCCCGAATCTTGTAACTCCATTCTATGGAGCAATACGTAACAATACATGATCCCCAATATTAAATTACACGTCCTTTCGATGAAGATCCGTATAACTCTTTTGTCGATCATGTGCTGTTTGTATACATTACCGGATCATTTGAATCTTTTTCGTAGTCATACGTACCAACTCTAGTCCCAACAACGTTGCTTCTCCCACCTCATCACAACATGTTGGAGAGCGACACTTTCGTCCATATAATGCTTCGAATGGAGCCACACCTATACTTGCCTGATAACTGTTGTTGTAGAAGAATTCCACCAATGGTAGGTACTTATCCCAACTCTCTTTGAAATCTAGGACACAGAGTCTTAATAGATCTTCAAGAGTTTGAATAGTCCTTTTTGATTGCCTGTCCGTTTGAGGATGGTATGCCGAACTGAATCGTAAATCCGTGCCCATAGCTTTCTATAAACTAAACCAAAATCGTGAAGTGAATCTTAGGTCACGATCCGAAACTATGGATACTGGCATGCCATGAAGGGAATGTCACGATCCGAAACTATGGATACTGGCATGTCACGATCCGTTCAAGGGAATAAGTCTCTCACATCGGCAAGAAATGAGCAGACTTGGTTAACCTATCAACAATAACCCAAATCGCATCTATGCCTTGAGAAACCTTGGGAAGATCCGTAACAAAATCCATGGTAATGTGTTCCTACTTCCATTTCAGAATCTCAAGTGGTTGCAATGGACCCTTTGGCACTTGATGCTCCTCCTTTACACGTTGACAAGTTAAACACCTCGAGATAAACTCTACGATCTCTCTCTTCATATTGCTCCACCAAAATGTATGTTGAAGATCATGATACATTTTGGTACTCCCGGGATGGATTGCAAACGGTGTGTTGTGTGCCTCCATCATGATTCTATGCTTCAAGTCAGAATCATTAGGAATGCAAAATCTAGAGTTGACTCGAAGTATTCCTTCTTCATCGATTCTTGCTTCTAGAATAACACCTTCTTGTACTTTCTTCTTCATACGCATCAGCTCCGGATCTGTGGCTTGAGCAGCTTTAACTTTATCGATTAAAGTCGGTTCTACTCGTATATTTGATATCATTACGTGGGTACTTGGAGCCTTTAACTCTATCTCTATTCTTTGTAAGTCATACAAAATGGGTCTTTATGTTAATAAAATCGCACTCGTACCCGCATACGATCTTCTACTCAATGCGTCAGCTACCACGTTTGCTTTTCCAGGATGATATTGAATGGTATTGTCGTAATCTTTCAACAGCTCGAGCCAACGTCATTACCGCATGTTGAGTTCCTTTTGGGTGAAGAAATATTTGAGGCTTTTATTATCTGTATGGATCTCCACCTTCTCCTCATACAGGTAATGTCTCCAGATCTTAAGTGAGAAAATGAATGCTGCTAACTCTAGATCATGAGTAGGATAATTCCTCTCATATTCTTTGAGTTGTCGTGAGACATAAGCTATGACTTTACCATGTTGCATGAGAACACATCCTAACCCTCTGCCCGAAGCATCGTTGTAGATGACAAATCCCTCTGAACCAGATGGTTTGTCAGAACAGGTGATGAAATGAGTCTCCTCTTGAGTTCTTGAAAACTCTTCTCACAATCCTCGCTCCAACCGAATTTTATATCTTTCCGAATCAGCTGAGTTAATGGAGTAGCGATTCGAGAAATCCTTCCACGAATCTCTGATAATAACCAGCTAAGCCCAGAAAGCTACGTACTTCGATCACTGACTTAGGTTGCTCCTAGCTTTGTATTTCTTCAATCTTCGCTAGGTCAACAGATATTCTGTGATTTGATATCACATGCCCAAGGAATGCTACTTCCTCAAGCCAGAACTTGCATTTCTTTAACTTGGCATAAAGCTTGTTTTCACGAAACTTTTGAAGTATCAGCCTCAAGTGTTGCTCATGATCTTCACGAATTTTGGAGTATATGAGGATGTCATCAATAAAGACAACCACAAAATGATCCAAATATTCCTTGAATACTCGGTTCATCATATCTATGAAGGCAGCATGAGCATTAGTCAATCCAAAAGACATGACTATTAATTCATAATGCCCGTACCCAGTTCTGAAAGAAGTCTTTGGAATGTCATCGGTTTTAATCTTTAACTGATGATATCTGGAACAAAGATTGATCTTTGAAAAGAATTTGGACTTGCAACTGGTAAAACAGGTCATCAATTCGAGGCAACGGGTACCTATTTTTGACGGTGACATGATTCAACTCCCGATAATCAATACAAAGTTGCATACTTCCATCTTTCTTCTTTACGAATAGAACAGGAGCACACCAAGGAGACGTACTAGGACGAATGAAACTGATGTCTAACAATTCCTGTAGTTGGGTTTTTAACTCTTGAAGTTCAATAGGAGCCATTCGATATGAGGCTTTGGAAATGGGTTTTGTACCGGGTTCAAGGTCGATACAAAATTCGATTTCACGCTATGGAGGTAGGCCATAAAGTTCTTCAAGGAATATGTCAGGAAATTTATTAACAATAGAAATATCATTCAAATCTGACGTATTTTTGTTTAAATATGTTACATGGGCTAAGAAAGCTTGACATCCGTTTTTCAATAAACGAATGGCTTTATGGCTTGATATGACAGTGATTGACTTTAGTGGGTTGGTTGCTTGAATTCGCATAATAGGTTGGTTAGGAATATGAAAGCTAACAACCTTACAAAAATAATCAATTTTAGCATGATGAGTAGTTAACCAACCAATCCCTAAAATCACATCAAATGCAAGTATTTTCAAAAAGATAAGATCGACAGGTAATGTGAGGGTACCGATTTGAATCAAACAAGACTTATAAACAGTGGATGTAATGAAGGTTTCTCCCAACAGAGTTTCAACATATAAGTCAAAGTCTAATTTCTCCGGAGTTAAATTTAAACGTTGAGCGCAAGTAGGAGAAATAAAAGAATGGGTAGAACCGGTATCAAATAAGGTGTAGACTTCACAAGAGTTTATGATTAGCTTACTCGTGATAACTGTAACAATCCAGAATTTTATTTATAATTTCAAATATTTATTGAATTAAATAAATATTTTTAATTGATGTGTTTGTTGTTTAGTAGATATTTATTGGATTATTTATTAGTAAGTAAATAATTCACGAGTTATAGAAAATAACTTAATTAAGATAAAAGAGTGATGAATTAAATTTATGAGATAATACTCTAATTTAACTTAATAACTAAATTAGAGAGTTATTAAGGATTATATGGTTTGTGATAATGTTATTTAATTTGATTTTTGTAATTAAAGTGATGTGTTAATTTATTAAATAAAATTATAATTATAATAAAAATTATAATTCAATTGTATTTGTAACATTACAGGTCATAATTATACTGAATAATCCCTGATCATAATCATACCAATCAACAGTCCACCTATGCACTACATGCCAAATATGACTTTCATCACAATATAAGCATGAGGATGATGACAATGAAATAAGAATTCAATTAAATGAGAGCAAAGATAAATTTTAAAGATTTATAATTCAATTTATCCAGAATTCAATAATGTCCAAATTGTCAACATGATACTGCTTTGTGGAGTAAAATTCAAGAATAATATTATATCAAAAATTATTTGGACCGAAAAGAAATCAATTTTTGTGATGAATAGTATCTCGGGTGAATAGTATCCAAGTAAATAGTATTTTGGGAATAGTACCCTGGCTTGAAAAGATTAAAAATTATCAAGAATGCTCAGAATAATATTTTTATGAAAAGATACTAGATGAAGTACAAATTTTAAGGATATTCTACTAATTTCAAGGAGTATAGAAGCAATAATTTAACAAGATGAGTGTAGAATTCGGAAACCGAAACGAAATAATATTACTTACATATTACAAAGTATGGAAAAAAATATTATTTCTTACGAATATTGAACAAAAATAATATCTCTTACCTTAAAAAGAGAGTATTTTTGACTAGTAGGGCGAATATATTCTTAAAAAAAACTTTTACTGTTTTCTACTCAAAGCTTCCTTAAATTCTAAAGAAATACGCTCAATATTATAAAAAAAGAATTCTCTGATTCTGGTGTGATTTTCATTTCTAAACTAAGCATCCTATTTATAGGAGAATGACAGTATACTATTTGAAAAAGAAAATCACGGACTGCATAGTAGAAGTTTCACGGGCGCACACCGATGATTTGTTTTTTGATTTTACTATGCAAATACTATGCATAATAAAATTTAATATATTCTATTTTTCATAAAAAAACATATTATAATATATATATATATATATATATATATATTAAATAAAGGAAAGTGGGGGGAAATGATGATTCACAAGATTATTTTTGTTATATACATATATATATATATATATATATACATATAAATATATAAAATTGAGATAAGTTCTCCCGACAGTTTTAAAAAATGGATAAGTGGGGGTCCATATAATAAGAAAAATTTATAACAAATACTTTATAAAAATTCCCTCTATTTATCTTAATTCACTAGGCTTTACAAAACACATTTTTAAACAACAATTATTCATCAATAATATAACTTGCAATATTAACAACCAGATCATTCCCAGGGAAAAAAGGGGCTTTCCGATAAGGATTTCTCCCTATTGGCGCGTAATTAGGTGACCAATTCCCTTTCCTCGACAGAACTTTTTAGACATTGTAAATAATACAAATAATAATATGAATAACTTTGTCGTCTCAATTATTAATTTAATAATATAAAATATTGTGCAGATGATACTGTGACAATAATTGAATCAATAATGTGAGATACTATACAATAATTACTATAGCAATAATTGAGTATAACTGAGTGACTTCTCACATAAGCATCAAATACCGTGTGCTACTATGCAACCACACGTATTACTGTACTTTTATCACTGGGTATTTCAACAGTTAACGGTAAAACTTTCGCCGTTATTTTTATAAAAAGATATTTTTGTCGTTTTCTAACTCCGATAATAATTTCGTTGTGGGCTCCACCAATGATTGTGCCGTCGTACAAATATTTCCTGTTAAAACGAATATTCCCCGACCAATCGAATATTTTATAACAACTTGCTTACTTTGCAAAATTTATAAATATTACCCACAACTATAACATTATAACAAATTCACACCTTAATATTCAAAAATAATATTTAGAGAAAAATTCATCTTTATTCATAAAAGTTGGGGTCTTACAATAGTAGCATGCATTTGTGATTTTTGCGTATTGTTGGGATTCATAATTTATGTCTAGGATAGAGATATACCTATACATCACGCGTAATCTTATGAGAACTTGTGATTAAACCTTCTTTAATTGTAATTCACATAGAGATATAGTGAATTCGTTAAGTAGGGTATTCTGTTTAATTCTATCATATGTGGATTTAAGTTGATATGAGTATAGTTCATTGAGAGATGGTTATATTTGATTTCGTGTTCTTGATTAACGAACTGAAATAGTTAATTTGAATTAAAAAGAAGTGTGTCAGTCTAAGTGAAGCATCAAGTGAAATTGTAGGCTTAATTCTCCAATATTTGATTAAAGTTTGTGGTAGTTAGTTGATTTTTCTTTATTTAGTAGTTTTTCATAAATTCCATCATTTAATCATTAGTTTAATAAAATTGAGATAATACAAGATTAGTAATTGTTAGGATAAAATTCAATATTTTTTCCCTGTGGGAACGATACTCTACTTATCACTTTATTACTTGTTGACCACGTATACTTGCGTGTTGTGTGTATTTAGCTTTTACCCAACAAGTTTTTGGCTCCATTGCCGGGGATAGATTATTGAGTTTATTACTTTCAATATCATTTAATTATATCAGTTTTAGTTAAATATTTTTTGTTTTTGTTTTTGTTTTATTTCTTGTTTCAGGTTCTCTTGAATAGTGCATGCAAACTCGATCGAGGAAGCAAAACTAAGCACTTTACGAGGAAGATATCGAGAAAAAGTTTTAGCGGTTGAGTAAGTGGATAAATTAGACTAGAGAGAACTTCGAATAATAAGAGCATTATGGGACTATGCCACACCAAGGGTTATTGAGATTAAGTCGAGTATTACCATACCTGCTATTACTACTAATAACTTTAAGATAAAGCCTGGTACAATGCAGATGATTCAGAACTCGGTGCAGTTTGGGGTTTTGGCTAATGATGATCCGAATGAGCACCTTGTGAGATTTCTAGAAATATGTGATACCTTCAAGTATAATGGAATATCGGATGATGCAGTGAGGCTTCGTTTGTTCCCATTCACACTTAGAGATAAGGCAAAGAGTTGGCTCCGTTCATTACTAGCAGGGTCAATTACTACTTGGGATGATCTGGCTCAGAAGTTCTTAACAAGATTCTTCCCACTGGAGAAAACAACAAAAATGAGGAATGAGATTACTACGTTTGAGCAACAACATGTGGAGTCACTGTATGAAGCTTGGGAGAGGTATAAAACGTTATTGAGGAAATTTCCACATCACGGATTGCCCAAGTGGTTGCAGATGAACACCTTTTATAATGGGTTGAATAGTAATCTTCGGACTAGCATAGATGCAGCATCGGGAGGAGCATTTATAGCTAAGAGGTTTGAGGAGGCATACGATTTGATTGAAACTATGGCAGCTAATAACTACCAGTGGCCAACTGCAAGGATGACTCAACCTAAGGCAACTGGAGTGTTAGAAGTGGATGGAGTTATAGCTTTAGCAGCTCAGATATCTAACACTATCGAAGAAAATGGATTCCCTCACGGGAGTAAAGGTTCAGCAGGTAACATATGTATGTGAGTTGTGTGCAGGGGAACATCCGACAGATCAATGTGCAATAAATCCGGTAGCAGTTTAGTTTTTGGGTAGTTACAATCGGCCACCAAACCCATATCAGAATACCTATAATTCGGGGGCAAGGAACCATCCCAATTTTTCATGGAGCAATAATCAGAATCAACAACAAGCTCCACAACAATTGTACCCCCCCCCCCCCCAGTTTTCAAAATCAACACCAACAGTTAGCTTCGCAACATGAGAAGAAGTCAGATTTAGAGGAGCTACTTTTGAAATACATATCAGGTAATGAGGCGGCAATGAAAACTCAAGCGGCTTTAATTAAAAATCTAGAAAATCAAATGGGACATCTTGCAATTTCCTTGAACAATAGACCTCAAGGGTCTTTGCCAAGTGACACCGAAAAGAATCCCAGGGAAAATCAAGAGCAAAGTTAAGCAATTACACTCTCGAGTGGAAAATAGTTAGATGGGCATAGTGCAAAAAATTCGCCAAAGAAAGATGTTAAAGAAAGTGAAGAACAAGTAGTTGAAGAGAAAAGGGTGAAGAAAGACAAGTGTCTAAGGAACAGGCAGATGTTGTACTGGTTGTTTATCCTCCACAACCATTTCAACAAAGGGTTTAAAAGCAAAAGTTAGATAAACAGTTCGCTTAATTCCTGGAAATCTTTAAAAAACTACAGATAAACATTCCATTTATAAAAGCCCTAGAACAGATGTCGAGTTATGTTAAGTTTATGAAGGGTATTTTTTCAAGGAAGAAGAAATTGGAGGATTATGAGACACTAACATTGACTGATGAATGTAGCGCGGTATTGCAAAGGAAGTTGCCTCCAAAGTTGAAGGATCTGGGTAGCTTCACTATTCCTTGAACTATTGGAAGTATGTCCTTCAACAAATGTTTATGTGATTTGGGTGCAAGTGTGAATCTTATGTCGTTATCAGTTTACACTCAGTTGGGTTTGCCAGCACCTAAACCAACAAACATCTCATTACAGCTTATGGATAGGTCAATTACTTACCTGAGGGGAATTGTGAAAGATATATTAGTTAAAGTGGACAAGTTTATATTTCCAATGGAATTCATTATCCTTGATTACGAAGAAGACAAGAACATTCCAATTATTTTAGGGAGACCATTCTTAGCAACTGGGAGGACTCTCATTGATGTGCAAAAAGGACAATTAACTATGAGAGTTCAAGATGAAGAAGTCACGTTTAATTTTTTCAAAGCTATGAAATTCCCTATAGATGAGGAAGAATATTTTAGGATGGATGTGATAGAGAAAATGGTTAGGGAAGATTTGATTCGAGGTATGGACAGGGACCCGTTGGAAAACACATTGTTGGGAGATTTTGACCTGGATGATCTCGAGTTGATTGATTATTTGCACATGTTGGATGCGTTACCTAGAGCGAGTAGATTCAAGATTCCGTTTGAGCCATTAGAAACTGCAGAAAAATCATCGGTACAGATGAAACCTTCACTAAAGGAACCACCCACACTTGAACTTAAACCTCTTCCTACATACCTTAGGTATGCATTTTTGGGTAATTCATCTACTTTACCTGTTATTATTGCATCTACACTTAACGAATTGTAGGAAATTAAAGTAAGCTGCTGAGGGATCCCCGATAGTATAAATCTGCTATAGGATGGACCATTGCCAATATCAAGGGGATAAGCCCTTCATTCTGTGTGCACAAGATACTTCTGGAAGATGATGCAAAACCCATAGTAGAACAACAACGGAGGCTCAACCCGATCATGAAAGAGGTAGTGAGGAAGTAAATTATGAAATGGCTTGATACTAGGATAATTTATCATTTCTCAAATAGCTCATGGGTGAGCCCAGAACAGTGTGTCCCAAAGAAAGAAGGTATGACAGTCATGACAAATGAAGACAATGAGCCGATACCGACTTAGATAGTGACCGGATGGAGGGTATGCATGGATTACAAGAAACTTAACAAGGCAACCCAAAAGGATCACTTTTGCTTACCTTTCATTGATCAGATGTTGGATAAATTGGTGGGACATGATTACTACTGTTTGTTGGATGGCTGTTCGGGTTACAATCATATTGTAATTGCAACGGAAGACCAAGAGAAGACTACGTTCATATGCCCATATGACACCTTTGCCTCTAGGGGGATGTCATTTTGACTGTGTAACGCACCGATAACTTTTTAGAGATGCATGATGGCAATATTTTTAGATATGGTAGAACACAAAGTAGAGGTTTTCATGGATGACTTTTCGGTGTATGGGGATACATTTGACAGTAGTTTAGAGAATCTGGTCATGGTACTTAAACAATTTGTGGAAACTAATCTGGTGCTTAACTAGGAAAAATGTGACTTCATGGTTGAAGAAGGAATCATCTTTGGGCATAAATTCTCTGCAAAGGGGTTGGAGGTAGGCCGTGTAAAATTAAAAACAATTGAAAATCATCCACCACCGACATCAGTAAAGGGAATTCGCAGTTTTCTCGGTCATGCTAAATTCTACCGCCGGTTTATAAAAGACTTCTCCAAGATTGCCAAACCATTATGAAGTTTATTGAAGAAAGATGTAATTTTCAGATTTGATGAAGAGTGTTTATCGGCGTTTGAGCAGCTAAAGAAGAAATTGATGACAACACCTGTGATCGTAGAACCGGATTGGACCATGCCATTTGAACTGATGTGTGATGCTAGTGATTATAAAGTATGGGCTATTTTGGGACAACGCCGAGATAAAAAATTTCACGCAATCTACTACGCAAGTAAAACTCTGATGGATGCTCAACAGAATTACACAACCACCGAGAAGGAATTACTTGCGGTCGTCTATGCCTTTGACAAATTTCGCTTATATATGATTGGAGTAAAGGTTGTAGTGTATATCGACCATTCTGCTATCAAGTACCTAATTTCCAAGAAAGATGCAAAGCCTAGACTAATTCGTTGGATTCTACTACTTCAAGAGTTTAACTTAGAAATCAAAGATAGGAAGGGGACATAAAATCAGGTAGCTAACCATCTTTCGAGATTGGAGAATTCGGACAAAGACAAGGTAGATAAAGTAGTGATCAATGAATCATTTCCGGATAAACAGTTATTTGGGATTAGTTCTGAATTTCCATGGTATGCAAATTTTGCCAACTACTTGGTGAGCTACCTCCAGACTTGACACGTCAGCAAAAGAAGAAATTCCTACATAATGTAAAATGGTATATGTGGGATGAGCTGTATTTGTTTATACAGTGTGTAGATAAAATGATTCGTCGGTGCGTGCAACAAAGCGAAGTGAATAGTATCTTGCACGCATGCCACACATCCTTATATGAGGGACACTATGGAAGTGAAAGAACGACAGCCAAAGTACTTCAAGCAGGATTTTATTGGCCTAACTTGTTCAAAGACGCACATCAGTTTGTGAGAAATTGTGATCGATGTCAAAGGGTGGGCAACATATCCAAACGAAATGAGATGCCACTCAACATGATTCTAGAAGTGGAAGTTTTTGATGTATGGGGGATAGATTTCATGGGACCTTTTCTGCCTTCATTCAACAATTTATATATCTTCTTGGCAGTAGACAACGTGTCTAAGTGGGTTGAAGCTGTAGCACTCCCGACGAATGATGCCAAAGTCATCTTGAAATTTCTGCAAAAGAACATCTTCACAAGATTTGGCACCCCAAGAACGAATATTAATGATGAAGTCACTTTTGCAATAATTACTTCACAGCTCTCTTAGCTAAATATGGGCCCAACCATAGAATTGTTACTGCTTATCATCCCCAAACTAGTGGCCAAGCAGAAGTTTCGAATAGAGAGGTGAAAATAATTTTAGACAAAATTATGAATCCGAACAAAAAAATTTGTCTCTGAAATTGGATGATGCTTTATGGGCATATCACACAACATACAAGACACCGATCGGTATATCTCCATATCAGCTTATCTACGGAAAAACGTGTCACCTCCTAGTCGAACTTAAGCATAAAGCATATTGGTCCATATAGAAGTTAAATTTTGATCTCACAGCAGCGGGGGAGAAAAAACTTCTACAACTTAACGAGTTAGATGAATTCCGCCTGCAAGCATATGAGAATTCTAAATTATATAAAGAAAAGGTCAAGAAGTGGCACGACCAAAAAATTGTGAATAAGAAGTTCGAACCGGGCCAAACAGTGTTATTATACAACTCTCGACTGAGACTGTTCCCCGGGAAACTCAAATCCAGATGGTCGGGGTCATTCACAATCAAAACAGTCTTTTTCCACATGGCGCCATTGAATTATATAGCAATAATCTGATGGAAACCTTCAAAGTAAACAGACAACATTTAAAGCATTATTGGGGTGGTGACCTCGATCACCAAGTAACCTCAATTACTCTTGCTGAATCGCCATGAAACAGGGATTAGTCAGGCTGAAAGACTTAAAATCAAGCGCTTACTAGGAGGCAACCCAATTTTTACGTTATTTCAGTATTTAGTTTACAATTATACAATTCATTAGATTAGTTATCAATGTCAATACTTAGTTGTCAATTTTTTACAATTTATAGGATTGTTAGTTAGTTAGTTAGTAAATTTGTGTTAATATAAGCTTTCTTTCTCATTCTCTATAAGTTTCGATCTAATTTAGATTTATATATGATTTCAGGTACTAAGAATGAGGCTAACGTGCGTGTAGGGAAAAATCAGAAGTAGAAAAAGTTTCTGGCAAGAAAGCATAGCCCGCCCCGGTGGGCCAATCAAACCTACAAAACTTGCCCCAGCGGGGGTAGTATGTAACGCCCCCAGAATAGGTCCACACAACCCATTCTGGGTCGCCAGATATACGGTACAGAATTCAAATACAAACTTCATTTATACAACTATTAAATTGTCGTGCAAAATACAATAACACATAAGCTGTGAGTTTCAATATAAATAACAGTACTCACACTCCAAACGAATGATACTTTACATAAAGGTATAGTTGATAACTGTTTTAGGAATTAAAATCTTTGGAAAATGCTCAAGGAATCCTTTATACATGGGAGGCCATGCATCTAAGTTATAATAGATATTATAGGACTTGAGCATTAACCCTGGTTAACCCAATAGACCCCGAAGAAGAACGAGAAGATTACCATCCTATTCATTCCAATGGTGTGTATTTTGATGCTTTCGAAGTCGGGTTCTCATCACCCTATTGTTGTTCACCAAAATCAATTATTAAGTGACGTATAAAATATGACACACACATCTTAAGTCCTCAATACAATTATATATTGTCATGCTATTTTATAATGTATTGAGAAACTTCAACAGCCTCAGACCATTACACTATTCCCCTGTTATCCCTGCTCGACCCAGCTACACTCTTACTACCTGAAAAGAATTGTGAAGGAAAAGGGTAAGCTCAACTAGCCCGGTAAAAAATATTATAACTAAGATAATATAGAACAAATTATCCTTAGTCCTCAACAGGGAAAAATCTGATAGAATACAATAGACAACAAGTTTTAGATCAACAACTGCAGTAGAACCAACAATCCATCTGAAGAGTCAAGTAGAACATAATGTCTACGATCTCTTCCAAATTAAAAGTCCATCATTAATATTTCATCCCTGTAATACCCATCAACAGTTCTTTGTTGTACCCAAGATAGAGAAATTTCATCACTTGTCTTCACCTGAACCACCAAAGATTATAGTTAAATTCATAATTCATGTTTATAATAATGTAAATCAACAGTTTCTCATTATCACAAAGGCTTAATAGAACTTTCACTCCATGTCCTTGCCCCAAAGGCTAAAGACATTCAAATGTAATAACAATGATCATACCTATCAATTGTCTCTCTTTGCACTACGGGCTAAAGATATTCAATTATAAAACCAATGGTCAAGATCATGCCAATCAATTGTTTGTCAGTACACTACAGCCAAAGACATTCAATTGTTAACTAATGGTCATGATCCTACCAAACAATAGTCTATCTTTGCACCACGGGCCAAATATATTTATTTGTATCATCAGTGGTCATGATCATGTCATACATTTGTCTATCTTTGCACTACGGGCCAAAGCTATCAATCAACAGTTCATCTTTTCACTACGACCAAAGATATAAATCAATAGTTCTTCTTTGCACTACGTGACAAAGACATACAACTGTAAAACCAATAATCAACAATCCATCTTTGCACTATAGGCTAAAGACATACAACTGTAAAATGTTGATATATCATATATATAGTAGTAAATCAGAATTAATCAAAACCCTAATCTAATTAAAATAAAATTCAAATTTATATATATATTATATCTTAATTAAGTCTTACTTAATTAATATACGTATAAATACAAATCGTCCTTTTAATTTAAATTCGTGATTTAAATATTATCAATCATATTGATATATTTAAATCCTTACAATTTAAATTAGTTCCCTTTTTAATAACGTTTTATATGTGTGACCCTATAGGTTATTATTACGTTGGCAATAATTTTAAAATCATATTACAAAATTATAAACAGTGAGCGACGTCTAGTAATGCATCACTGCTACCCAAGTAATAATAAGATCGATGATTCGATGTAACCTTTTCGTGACCAATATTTCAATGTAATTTAATCCTTTTAACCTTAATATCCTAGATTAAACTCGAGTCATGGAATGTGTCATACTCTTCATAATTTAATCTGAGTTTTTCTTGATTAATGAGTAGACTATATGAAACAAATCACTATTTGAGCATGACCATGCATTTCATAGTCCTACTCAATCAAGAGGCCTATGGATATCACTTCCTAATAAATAGGAGGGTTAAATTCCATCTAGATCACTCATATTCCTCACACGATTCATGATATACCCAATAATCACCTTTATAGTCCACCCTATTAAAGGTGACCTTTGATGGTATCAAAGTACATAAATTCTCGTGTAGTAATATAGTGATTTCAGGCCAGAGGACCATTACATCATAGTCACAATGAGAATCGCTAATGGCACTTTGCATAATGTTCCACGTAGAATTCTCATGGTGGGTCTATCCAGCACATCGTTCTCTAACATGTACCTATACATTAACTTAATATCTCATATATTTATGACCAATGAGATTTGTTCATCAGTCAATCCACATACTAGTCTCAATGCATCATTGTTGTCCCATCAACAATGATACTCGACTAGGGACATTTAAGAGCAATGATATTAATTGTAATTATATAATCTCATGTTCAAGTAACATACTTGAAACTATATAATTTGTATCACTATTCTATGGAATTTTATTTATGTTAACATTTATATAATGCAGTAAATAAAGTTATAATAAAATCATTCATTTATTCAATCAAATATAATATCAAAATATTAAGCAAATATATCAAATAATTGGCCTCTAGGGCACAAACTCTAACAGTCTCCCACTTAAACTAGAGCCAATCACTCATGTATCTAATACCCATAGAACTAGTGTGACCGTCGTGCTTCTGCTACGACAAATCCTTGATCAATGGATCTGCAACATTATCATATGTTGGCACTCTTCCTATATGTACATCTCCTCTATCAATGATTTCACGGATGAGATGGTACCGCCTAAGTATATGTTTGGATCGTTGGTGAGATCTGGGTTCCTTAGCCTGTGCAATGGCTCCATTATTATCACAATATAGCTTAACCAGATCAACAATGGTTGGAACAACACCAAGTTCAGTGATGAACTTTTTAATCCATCTGACTTCCTGCCGCACTTAGAAAAAGCAATATACTCAGCCTCTGTTGTAGAATCGGCTACTGTCTCTTGCTTCGGACTCTTCCAGCTAACAACGCCACTATTAAGGCAAAACATAAAACCTGACTGAGACTTATAGTCATCATTGTCAGTCTGGAAACTAGCATCTGTGTAACCCTTTACTGCCAGTTCGTCTTCACCTCCATATACCAAGAATGAATCCTTAGTCCTTTTAGGTACTTCGAGGATATTCTTAATCTTTGTCGATGACCTTCACACGGATTCGATTCGATCATGTCTCGTCGTCATGTTCAAAGCATACGAGACATCCGGACGAGTACATATCATTTCATGCATGATAGATCCAATTACCAAAGCATAAGGGATTTTTCTCATACGCTCCTCATCATCTTGTGATTTAGGACATTAGGCCTTAGAGATCTTTATACCATGAGTCACGGGCAAGTGTCATCTATTCACTTCTTGCATGCTGAACCATTTCATCACTTTATCAATATATGTACTTTGACTTAGGCCGAGCATTTTTCTCGATCTATCTCTATAGATCCTGATACCTAAAATGTAGGCAGCATCGCCCAAATCTTTCATGGAGAAACATTTTCCTAACCATGTTTTTATAGTCTATAAGGAAGGAATGTCATTCCCAATAATTAATATGTCATCAACATATAATACTAGGAATACAATGTGACTCCCACTAACCTTCTTATATACACATGGTTCATCTTCATTTTTTATAAAGCCAAACTCTTTGACTGCTTCATCAAATCGAAGATTCCAACTCCGAGAGGCTTGCTTTAATCCATAAATGGATCACTGCAGTTACATACCTTTCCAGCATCCTTTGGAGTGACAAAACCCTCAGGTTGTGTCATGTACACATCCTCAAGGAGATTTCCGAAGAAAAATAGTTTTGACATCCATCTACCAGATTTCATAATCATAAAAGGCTGCAATAGCAAGTAATATCCTGATGGATTTAACCATTGCCATTGGAGAGAAGGTTTCATCATAGTCAACACCTTGAACTTGTTTGAAACCTTTTGCTACCAGTCGGCCTTTATAGGTTTGTACGTTACCATCCATGTCGGTTTTCTTCTTGAAAATCCACTTGCACCCGATTGGTTTTACACCTTCGGGTGGATCAACCAGAGTCCATACTTGGTTAGTATACATGGATTCCATCTCAGATTTCATGGCTTCAAGCCATTTCTCAGAATCTGGTCCATTCATAGCTTCTTGGTAGGAAGCAGGCTCATCTTGATCTATGAGCATCACATCGCCGTTTTGAGTCACAAGATATCCATAATATCTCTCGGGCTCTTGGCGTGTCCTACCAGATCTACGAATGCCTTGTGTAATTTGAGCAGGTTCACTTTCCACAATATTTTGTGGTTCCTGCTCACGTTCCAACTCAGGTTCAATGATATTTTGTGGTTCTCTAATTTCTTCGAGTTCTACTTTCCTCCCACTGTTTCCTTTAGAGACAAATTCTCTTTCTAGAAAAATACCAGTTCGAGCAACAAACACTTTGTTCTCAGAAGGTTTGTAGAAATAATACCTTTTTGTTTACTTTGGGTATCCCACAAAATTACATTTGTCAGATTTGGGTCCGAGCTTTTCAGAATCCAGACGTTTTACAAACGCCTCGCAATCCCAAATCTTCATGAACGACATACTAGGACGTTTCCCAATCCACATCTCATATGGTGTCTTCTGAACCGTCTTTGTAGGAACACAGTTAAGTGTGAATGCAGCTGTCTCTAGGGCATGACCCCAAAAGCTTATTAGAAGATCTGCATGACTCATCATTGATCGTACCATGTCCAATACGGTGTGATTCCTCCTCTCAGATACACCATTCCATTGTGGTGTTCCAGGTGGAGTGAGTTGTGATATAATACCACACTCCTTTAGAAGGTCATCAAAGTCTTGACTTAAGTATTCACCTCCTCGATCGGATTGAAGGGCTTTTAAGCTTTTGCCAAATTGGTTTTGAACTTCATTCTTGAATTCCTTGAACTTTTCAAAAGTTTCGGATTTGTGTCTCATAAGATAAACATATCCATATCTACTGAAGTCATCAGTAAATGTAATGAAGTAATAAAACCTACCTCTTGCTAACGAACTCATGGGTCCACATACATCACTATGTATAAGTTTCAATACATCGCTAGCCCGTTCACTGTGTCTAGTGAAAGGGGCTTTAGTCATCTTCCCTAATAAACAAGACTCGCATATCTCATATGATTCAAAATCAAATGAATCCAAAAACCCATCTTTATGGAGTTTGGATATGCGTTTCTCATTTATATGGCCTAAACGACAGTGCCAGAGATATGTCGGATTTGAAACATTTGATTTAAATCGTTTTGTATTTATGTTATAGATAGACATTTCTAAATCAAGAATATAAAGACCGTTAAACAATTGTGCAACACCATAGCATATATCATTTAAGTAAAACGAACAATGGTTGTTCTTTAGTATAAATGAAAAACCTTTCTTGTCCAAACAAGAAACAGAAATAATGTTTTTGTTTATAGCAGACACATAATAAGAATCCTCTAATTCTAATACTAGCCTAGTGGTCAAAGATAAATGATAAGTTCCTACGGCCAATGCAACAACTTTTGCTCCATTCCCAACTCGTAGGTCAACCTCTCCTTTTGCCAAAGTCCTACTCCTTCGGAGTTCCTGCACATTAACACAAATATGAGAACCACATCCAGTATCCAATACCCATGATGTAGAAGTAGACAAATTGACTTCTATAACATATATACCTGAATCAGAAGTCGCACTTCCTTTCCTTTTCTTCACTTCATCCAAATAAGGGTGACAATTCCTCTTCCAGTGTCCAGGTTTTCCATAGAAGTGACAATCACCTTTTTTAGCCACTCCACCTTTAGGTTTTAAAGCCTGTTTGGTTTTTGAATTGGGTTTGGCACCAGATTTAAATCCTATCTTTTTCTTGCCTTTCCAATTTCCCTTAGCATTTCCCTTTTGCACCATCATTATGGGAACGGGTCCTGCCTTTTTCATGTTGTTCTCGGCAGTTCTTAACATGCTCAACAACTTAGTAAGTGGTTTCTCAATTTCATTCATGAGATAATTCATAACAAATTGAGAGTAGCTGTTGTTCAAAGATTTCAAAACAAGATCCGTTTGGGCTTCCGAAGTGATTGGAAAACCCAACCTATCAAGGTACTCAATACCCAATCATTTTCAGCACATGTGGACCTACTGGATCACGTTCACCCATCTTGCAGTGATACAACACTTTTCTTGTATCATACCTTTCCTTTCGAGCATGCCCTTCGAACAATTTCTTGAGATGCTCGATCATCTCATAAGCATCCATCAACTCATGTTGATTTTTAAGCTCAGCGTTCATAAGCATCCATCTTGATGCTTCTTGTAAGCATTATGCTCTGCACGTGGTGCAGTGTCAACTAGTACTGCAGGAATGGGCTTTTCAATGACATATAGCGTGCGCTCTTGTTTGAGGACAATCCTCAAGTTCTTATGCCAGTGAAGGAAATTAATTCCACTTAACTTGTCCTTCTCAAGGACTGATCGTAGTGAAATACTACTTGTGTTGTTGTTGTTTACCATTGATATCTACAATTTATAAGTGCAAAAAAAAGAAGTCAAATTGTAGAGTTTTTGATATTATGTAATTGATAATAGTACATTAAAAATATACCTCCCACTATTTTATTCAAATTAATAGCCCTCACCATCAATTCGGAAAGCATTTTCTATTAAATCTTTCTAGTGAGCCAAGATCCATATTTTATTATGCCTTAAGTTAGCTTTGGCTATTCTCTCAAAACATAATTATTTAGGTAGACAACCCCTTGTCAATTATATCATATATAACTCCTGGATAGTTTGGTAAACAGCATTTGTTTCTAGTCAATCTAATGGTACCTACCAAACTCCATGCCTCTAAGTCCACAATCCTATTGAGATAACTTAGTTAAGTCGGGCCCAATGATTTTAACAGTTTGGATATCACAATTATCCTATCACATCTTACCTAGATAAATAGGGTACTCTGCTTTGGCAAACCTACATCCATTGATCAAGGTCTTGACAAGTGTTAGTCATTGGAAGACATCTGATTTAGACTTAAAAATTTAATGAGGGATTTTATAAATAAATTTAGATCTCACCAATTTTAATCTTATTAAGCATGCACATTATTTATCATATCATATCGCATACACGCATAAATAAAGTGCAAAATTAAATGTGTCACAGTTATGGCCCAATCCACTGTCAATCTTTTCAAGCTAATGAAAGATTGAAGGTCAATCTAAGGTGGTAAAAGATCGCAAAATAGTAGCTTCCTTGGATCTTTCTCATGCAAGTGCCTCATCTCCATCATCATCTTTCCATCGTGTTCTCCATCTTGTCATCGATTATAGAATATTACATGACATAAAGAAACCTCGAGTTACATTCAAGGGGATTTAGATGAGAAGAGAATATTACATTAGAATTTATAGAAAGGCACGACATGCAAGCCGTATTTCAAAACCAAAAACCACTAACCTATGGGTCAAAAGGCCATAACTGTGCACCATGCATATCACAATAATCAAATAACAATTAATATATAATTAAAGAAAACTATATATAACATATTGGGGTCACAACCATCGTACGCTACGACGGGGGGGAGGGGCAAGGGGGTCTCCCCCTAGCAAATCTCTGAAACAATTCCAGAATCATATCAAATCCCCAAAATACTCACAATAACTGTACACCCAAAACATATCATATATATTCAGTTTCAATTAATCATATTAAACCTTCATGCTTCTAATCCAATTAGAACAGAAGTTGTATACTGTTATAACACCATTTAAGATACAATTAACATAATATCAAATACATGCATATCTATTACTGATATTCATAATACCAGAATATGTCGACAAATAGAATATAATATATTCAATTTCAGATCGGCAAAATTGTATCATCATATATCATATATATCGAAAACAATATAATCAATTTCAGATCGGTAAAATTGTAACATCATATATCATATATATCGAAAACAATAAAACACGTAATCTGAATTAATCGTTTCGCAAGTAACTCTGATACCATTGTTGGGTTTCGGCACATAAAACGCAGCGGGAAATAAACAATTTAAAGTGCAATTTTAAAACCCTAAAACAAGATCCATGCAAAAACCAAATTAATTCAGTGGTTAGAAATTTATACTGATTATTTAAGGTGAAATTGATGCAATCGAATCTCCAGCGCAATCCAAATGAATCGCGCCTCTACGGTATCCACACGAACGCCCCGCGAATCATCGTACGATCTGCAGTAAAAGGAACTGCGATACTAGCCACCAAGGATGAGGATCTTGA
This sequence comes from Panax quinquefolius, assembly GCA_020205615.1. NCBI lineage: Eukaryota > Viridiplantae > Streptophyta > Magnoliopsida > Apiales > Araliaceae > Panax > Panax quinquefolius. Next base: position 16,849,808 of record CM035174.1, on the reverse strand, counting down.
AACTGTTTCTCTCTAGTCTCTCTCTAAGAGCGGCTAGTATTTTTGGTTATGATTAACTTCCCTAAAATGATGATATATCATATATATAGTAGTAAATCAGAATTAATCAAAACCCTAATCTAATTAAAATAAAATCCAAATTTATATATATATATATATCTTAATTAAGTCTTACTTAATTAATATACGTATAAATACAAATCGTCCTTTTAATTTAAATTGCGTGATTTAAATATTATCAATCATATTGATATATTTAAATCTTACAATTTAAATTAATTCCCTTTAATAACGTTATATGTGTGTGACCCTATAGGTTATTATTACGTTGGCAATAATTTTAAAATCATATTACAAAATTATAAACAATGAGCGACATCTAGTAATGCATCACTGCTACCCAAGTAATAATAAGATCGATGATTCGATGTAACCTTTTCGTGACCAATGTTTCAATGTAATTTAATCCTTTTAACCTTAATATCCTAGATTAAACTCGAGTCATGGAATGTGTCATACTCTTCATAATTTAATCTGAGTTTTTCTTGATCAATGAGTAGACTATATAAAACAAATCACTATTTGAGCATGACCATGCATTTCATAGTCCTACTCAATTAAGAGGCCTATGGATATCACTTCCTAATAAATAAGAGGGTTAAATTCCATCTAGATCACTCATATTCCTCACACGATTCATGATGTACCCAATAATCACCTTTATAGTCCACCCTATTAAAGGTGATCTTTGATGATATCAAAGTACATAAATTCTCGTATAGTAATATAGTGATTTCAGGTCGGAGGACCATTACATCATAGTCACAATGAGAATTGCTAATTACACTTTGTATACTGTTCCACGTAGAATACTCATGGTGGGTCTGTCCAGCACATCGTTCTCTAACATGTACCTATGCATTGACTTAATATCTCATATATTTATGACCAATGAGATTTTGTCATCAGTCAATCCACATACTAGTCTCAATGCATCATTGTTGTCCCATCAACAATGATACTCGACTAGGGACATTTAAGAGCAATGATATTAGTTGTAATTATTGATATGTAGGATTTACACCAACTTATGGAGTACCAATTCATGCGAACTATGCCCATCTCAAGTACATTTTAGTAGGTTTTAGCTGCATTTCATGATAATTTGCATTTCGCATACTTAAAACTCCTTTTGGTGAATAAGTGCAGGAATCGGCCTATTTTGGTGGTGTTATTGAGCACAAGGCTAATGGATGCTTGAGACGAGGCAAAAGATGGGATATGCATGGCATGAAGGTGCAATGGAGCAAGGAGATTAAGCCTGAATGAACAAGTAGCAGCAACAATAGCATGACAGAATCAGAACAAGAACCAGGATCTGCAGATTGCAAGCTGCGAGGCAGAATAGCCTTAAGAGCGTACGCCCGTGTGAGTACCCAGCCAAACCTTAGAACCTACTGCAAGTTATGCGTCCGCGAGAAGGATAATGCTAGGGAGCGCGCGCCCGCGCGAGAGACCGGATGAACATAAGAACCTACTGCAAGTCTCGCGACCGCGAGCATAACAAGCTAGAGGAGCACGCGGCCGCGCGTGAGGCCTGAAGCTGCTGACTTGTTTTATTTTATTTCCAATTTTTAAGGGTTGTAATTGATTAAAACGATTCCTGACTGTTGTCAGGGGTATCACTTGACATTTTATTCAACTTTAGTTTTATTCTTTACGTGGTAATTAGGGTTTATCCTGAGGGAGAGATTCCAATGTAGAAGGAGGCCACAACTCTACTTTTCTACTCCTTCTTGGGATTTTCTACCAGAGTGGATTATTATTATTAGTTTTGCTGGATTCTTATGTGGATTTGAATATTGATTTATATTCAGCAATTGGGTTTGATAGTTTCATCTTTCATCTTTTAATTGTCGTTTATTAACCATGTTTAGATTTGATCCCATAATGGCTTTTGGTTCAGTCATGAACTAAACTCCATTATAGGATTCTAACAGATTTTAATATGTAGTTTGATTGCATGCTTAAATGCTGGATTGTTTTACATATCATATGGGATGTCTATCATGATTGTTTTGCATGTATGAATGCTTGATCACCATTCGTTTCAGTATTTGTATGGAATTGACAATGAACATGCGAGTATGGATTGTAATCATGATGGTATACGTATATAGGGCTGTGTTATATGGCTTGTATATTTCGTGAACCAGATAGACATATATTGTTTCACCGTATAAGTTATAATAAGGGCTTGAACTTAAAATCAATATAGTTGCAATTTCACATAGACATATAGTGATTTTGGTTATATTGATGATTACATAGAGTCTATCATATGTGGATGTTGTGTAAGTAGGTCTTAGTGCATTGAAAAATGGCTAATACTCTTTTACTGCTCTTGGCTACTTTTCTGTGATATGTGAACGAGTCATGCATGATAGTGGTAATTGAATGAAGTATTAAATGAAGTTAGGATCCCGTTAGTTCCAATATCATTTATTTCATCGTTATTATTGTTTTAGTTGTTATTTGCAATTCGGGAACAAACCAAGTTTAATCATTAGTTTGAGCATATAAATATAGTGATTCAATTAATGAATAGTAATCTTAGTTAAACAACTTTCTCTGTGGGATCGATACTTTACTTACTCTGTATTGCTTGTTAACACATGTATGCTTGCATGAGTTAGAGCTCTTTTGTTAAGACTAAAAAAGAGGCAACAATTATATAATCTCATGTTCAAGTCATATACTTGAAACTATATAATTTGTATCACTATTCTAAGGAATTTTATTATGTTAACATTTATATAACGCAGTAAATAAAATTATAATAAAAGCATTCATTTATTCAATCAAATATAATATCAAAATGTTAAGCAATTATATCAAATAATTGGCCTCTAGGGCACAAACTCTAACAATATTTACCCCAAATCACTTATCTTTAATAAACATATTTTTAATCTTTTAACAATTATTCATCATTAATATTATAACTCACAATATTAACAACCAGATCATTCCCAAGAAAGAGGGGGCTTTCCGATAAAGATTTCTCCTTATTGGCGCGCAATTAAATAACCTAACCCCTTTACTCGACAGAACATTCTAGACATTGTCAATAATGCAAATAATAATATGAATAAATGTGTTGTCTTAATTATTGATTTAATAATATAAAATATTGTGTAGAAGAGACTATGACAATAATTGAATCAATAATATAAGATACTATGCAGCAACTACTGTTGCAATAATTGAATAAAATTGAGTGACTTCTTACGTAAGCATCAATAAAAGAGATATTGTACAATACTGTGTGCTACTGTGCAACCACACGTATTACTATACTTTCATCACCAGGTATTTCAAAAGTTTAACGGTAAAAGTTTTGCCGTTATTTTTATAAAAAGGTTATTTCTGTCACTTTCTATATCTGATAGTTATTCCATTGTGAGGTCCACCAATGATTGTGTCGTCGTACGAATATTCCCCGATAAAAATTATACTTCCCGACCAAACGAATATTTTATGACCACTTGTTTACTTTGTAAAATTTTCAAATATCACCCTTAACTTTAACCTTTTATCAATTTAACTATTTACTGATAGAAAAAATGAATACTTATATTTCATAAAACTTAGGGTGTTACAATATCCCCTCCTTATGAAATTTCATCCCCGAAATTTACGTACCTGATAGTTCGAAGAGGTGAGAATACCTTGCTTTCATTTCAGATTCTATCTTCCCGGTCATTTCCTCTATATCATGATTTCTCCATTGCTCATCTCTTGGATTTTAGATATCATTCCAGAATACAGCTTCAAAACAAAGGTTAATTGACATATCACAATTTGTCAACTCATTAAGTTAGAAAATTCAGCTTAGGTATGACACACATTAGCGAAGGATATTACTCGTCTCTCCCCTCCTAGTTCTAATCTTAGATCTCCGCCAGAGACCATATCCCTAAGCTTTGATACCATTTGTGACGTCCCCATAATAGGACCACACGACCCATTCTGTGTCGCCAGATATACGGTACAGAATTCAAATACAAACTTCATTTATAAAACAATTAAATTGTCGTGCAAAATACAATAACACATAAGCTGTGAGTTTCAATATAAATAACAGTACTCACACTCCAAACCAATGATACTTTACATAAAGATATAGTTGATAACTGTTTTAGGAATTAAAATCTTTGGAAAATACTCAAGGAATCCTTCATACATGGGAGGACATGCATCTAAGTTATAATAGATATTACAGGACTTGAGAATTAACCCTGGTTAATCCAATAGACCCCAAAGAAGAACGAGAAGATTACTATCATGTTCATTCCAATAGTGTGTATTTTAACACTTTCAAAGTTGGGTTCTCATCACCCTATTGATGTTCACCAAAATTAATTATTAAGTGACGTATAAAATACGACACACACATCTTAAGTCCTCAATACAATTATATATTGTCATGCTGTTTTATAATGTATTAAGAAACTTCAAAAGTCTCAGACCATTACACTATTCCCTTGTTATCCCCGCTCGACCCAACTACACTCTTACTACTTGAAAGGAATTATGAAGCAAAATGGTGAGTTCAACTAGCCCGATAAAGAATATTATAACTAAGATAATATAGAACACATTATCCTTAGTCCTCAACAGGGAAAAATCTAATAGAATACAATAGACATAAAGTTTTAGATCAACAACTGCAACGGAAGCAACAATCCATTAGAAGATTCAAGTAGAACATAATGTCTACGATCTCTTCCAAATTGAAAGTCCATCATTAGTATCTCATCCCTGTAATACCCATCAACAGTTCTTTGTTGTACCCAAGATAAAGGGAAATTTCATCACGTCTTCACCTGAACCACCAAAGATTATAGTTAAATTCATAATTCATGTTTATAATAATGCAAATCAACAGTTTCTCCTTATCACAAAGGTTTAATAGAACTTTCATTCCATGTCCTTGCCCCAAAAGCTAAAGACATTCAAATGTAATAACAATGATCATACCAATCAATTGTTTATCTTTGCACTACGGGCCAAAGATATATAATTATAAAACCAATGGCCAAGATCATGCCAAACAATTGTCTATCAGTGCACTACGGCCAAAGACATTCAACTATTAACTAATGGTCATGATATTACCAAACAATAGTCTATCTTTGCACTACGTGCCAAAGATATTTATTTGTATCATCAGTGGTTATGATCATGTCATACACTTGTCCATCTTTGCACTACGGGCCAAAGCTATCAAGCAACAATTCATCTTTGCACTATGACCAAAGATATAAATCAACAGTTCTTTTTTCCACTACGGGACAAAGACATACAACTATAAAATAAATAATCAACAGTCTATCTTTGCACTATGGGCCAAAGATATACAACTGTAAAATCAATAATCATCGGTCTATCTTTGTACTACGGGCCAAAGACGACTTTCAACATAATATAAGCATGCGAATGATGACAATGATATAAAGAATCAATCAAGTGAGACCAAGGATAAATATTAGAGATTTATAATTAAATTTATCCTGAATTCAAGAATGTTCAAATTGTCAACATGATATTTAATTGTGGAGTAAAATTCAATAATGATATTCATGTTTCAGAAATAATTTGGACAGAAAAGAAATCAATTTTATCGTGAATAGTAACTGAGTGAATATTATCTCGAGTGAATGGTACCCCGTGAATAGTATCCCGAGTGAATGGTACCTGAGTGAATAGTACTCCGAGTGAATAGTACCCCGTGAATAGTACCCCGAAGGAAAATATTAAAATTTAATAAGAAAGTTCAGACCAATATTCCAATGAAACGATACTAGATGAAGCGCAAAACTCAAGGATATTCTACTAATTTCAGGGATTATAGAAGCAATACTTACCATAGTAAGTTTAGATTTAAGAATATGAAAAGAAATAATATACGAAACTGCAAATGGATTTTCACCCGTCATGCGGTAATTAGCGTAGACATGTTATTCCCATAGATTAAAGTATGAATATGAAAAATAATATCCCTTACGAAAAAGAAAAGTAATATCCCTTACGAATACAAAAGAAATAACACCCCTTACCATACGAAAATAACAACCTTTACCTTAGCAGAAGATTGGATACTGCAATAGTGAAGTAGCAGAATACTCTTATTCTTTCTCTCTATAGTTTCTCTCTCTATAGTTTCTCTTGTGAGTCTTAGTGAATTGGTGAGAATGAAAGAAGAAATAGGCTTCTATTTATAGGAGAATGGACTAAATAATGGCGATTCACTGGACGGTCAGATTGATTTACTATTAAAACGGACGGTCCATATTGATTTACTATTAAAACCACAACCGACGGTCCATATTGATTTACTATTAAAATCACAACCAACGGTCCAGATTGATTTACTATTAAAACCACCACCACCGACGGTCTAGATTGATTTACTATTAAAACCACCACCGACGGTCCAGATTGATTTACTATTAAAACCACAACCGACGGTCCATCAAATTAGTACATCTTTCAATGGAATAATAAGTCAAACTTACAACAAACGCCTCATGACAAACCCCTCTATTTATATAAAAAAATTGAATAAATATTTACCACAAATCACTTATCTTTATTAAATACATTTTTAATCTTTTAACAATTATTCATCATTAATATTATAACTCACAATATTAACAACCAGATCATTCCCAAGAAAGAGGCGGCTTTCTGATAAGGATTTCTCCTTATTGGTGTGCAATTAAATAATCTAACCTCTTTCCTCGACAAAACTTTCTAGACACTGTCAATAATGTAAATAATAATATAAATAAATGTGTTATCTCAATTATTGATTTAATAATATAAAATATTGTGCAGAAGATACTGTGACAATAATTGAATCAATAATATGAGATACTATGCAATAACTAATGTTGCAATAATTGAATAAAATTGAGTAACTTTTTACGTAAGCATCAATAATTAGATATATTGTACAATATTGTGTGCTACTGTGCAACCACGCGTATTATTTTACTTTTATCACCGGGTATTTCAAAAGTTTAACGGTAAAAGTTTTGCCGTCATTTTTATAAAAAGGTTATTTTTGTCACTTTCTATATCCGACCAAACAAATATTTCCCGACCAAATGAATATTTTATGACCACTTGCTTACTTTGTAAAATATTCAAATATCACCATTAACTTTAACCTTTTATCAATTTAACCATTTACTGAATAGAAAAATTAAATACTTTTTTTTTCATAAAATTTGGGGTCTTACATGGTCTCTGTCCTAACCCGCTCCGGTGGCATCCCAAATAACAAATTCACCTGCCCTGGTGGGGGGGAAAGTCCTCTACCAAAGCCCACTGTAGCGGGACATCACGAAATATAATTTTTTTAAAACCCCCAACTCAGTCGCGACTTTCCCATTCCTATCACACATAACCGACCCCTAACCCACAAAATCTCCCCTCAACTCCCATTCCCCACCAAAATCTTCCCTCAATCAACCTTCTATACATTACCCACTTCCAATTTCATCAATCTACACCAATTGTAGCATTCCTTCACAAAAACTAGGGTTTTTTACACACCATTGTTAAGCTCTCAAGCATAAGCAACTAGAGTAAGGGTTTTTGCACAGATTGGAAAACATCATTACCTAGCAATAACAAAGAGCCAAAATTAGGTAAGCATTCAAACTTGGTAGTTGTTAGTGAGTTTGGGGGTAGGTATTGGTACTCATTGGTCTTACACACACCACGTAGTTGATAAAAAACCTAAGTGAATAAGTTTTGGGGAAATCGTTGAATTTCTACGGTCTAGCTCCTAAAACACCAGTAAAGCGACAAAGGGGCGAGAGCTCATCGCCACCTGTAAGAAGTTTTGACAAAAGAAAGTTTGTGAGTGCCGCGGCGGCGGACAAGTTCGATTATTTGGCCCCGAAGGCACTTACACCTGAGTGTGGACTGAGGCCCGAGTCTTTTGACAGGCATAGGAGGACGCAAATTCATGAACAGGGCTGGGATACCTTCATTGATCAACCTGAACGGATAGTAGTGACAGTGGTTAAAGAGTTCTATGCGAATGCTGAGGACAAAGCCCCATTTATGGCATTTGTATGAGGCAAGATGGTGCCATTTAGTGTTGAGGCAATACATTAGTTCTATGATGTGAGGGCTCTATCAGTGTGTCAATATGCCCAGTTACGAGACGAAAATCCTGATTATGATTAGATTTTGAAAGAGATTACAAAGCCAGACACTACGTGGGTGAAGGGAAAGAAAGGAGACACCTTATTCATAAGCAATGACTTGAGTTTATACGAAAAGATATGGTATGCCTTCTTTTGCGTGAAGCTATTTCCATCTCAGCACATTAGCGAGGTGACAAAAGAAAAGGTTTTATTGATGTATTTAATAGTCAAGGATTTTGATATTAACATTGGGGAAGTTATCAGCTTTTCTATCAGACGTTTTCTGCGGGGACCTTTTTAGGGGGCTGCCTCATTCAACGCTTATATGTGGTTTATGTCTCCAGGCAGGAGTGAGGTGGACTACTGATGAGCCTGTGCAGTAACCTCTGTAGCTGTTGAACCCGAGGCTCATTGCTAGATATTTTGTCTGGCCAGGACGTAAATCTCATCCACTAGGATTTAAGTTTATATTTCTAGAGGCTCTAAAGGAGGAGGAGGAAGAAGCCGATTATAAGGATGATGAGTTTAGAGCTGATGAACTTTCTGGAGGTGAGGAAGCTGCTGCGTCAAGTGCCTCTCGCAAGACAAAGTACATGTTTAGTACTCAGTTTCAAAGCCTTCAGCTACATATGGATGTAAAGGATAAGATTGAGGATAGAAAGGTTAAGAGGATTGCAGTGAGGCAGGATCATGCCTTTGCAACATAGAACACATTCAATGCATCCTTGGCGGAAACATTTTCCCTACTGAATCCAACTGTTGAGCCATTTCAGTTCTCTGTTCCACAACCGTTGCCTGCCTATCCACCCTCTGACTCTGATGTTGAGGAGGTGCAACCTGATGCTTAGCAATTTAATGGAAGTCCTCTGTACTTCATTTCAGTTATTTTTCACAATGAGGACATTGTTTACTTTTAAGTTTGGGGTGTCATTTGCATTTGCATTTTTAATTTTGAATGCTTAGTTTATAGTTAAGGTAATTTTGCATTTAGTCTGTATAGCATGTTAGTTGTTTATGTTTAGTGTAGTTTTCATGTAGTTTTTGTAAATAATTTTCATTTTTAGTTATTTATTTGCTAAAAAAACTTGAAAATAGAAAATCCCAAAAATAGTAATTAAAGTTAAATGTTAATAGTAGTTAAATAGTAGTTTTCATTTATTCTGCATGATTCCAGCTTATTAGATAATTAAAGTTAATTTGGCCGATGATGAGACTGGAGTTGCTTAAATAAGAATTAGTATTGATAACTAGGGCATATAAGTAATTTTATACCATGGACCAAGTCTTTGCCTATTTAAAACTGATGTAATCGGATAACACAATAGAATGACCGTGTTGACTGACTTAGTTTAAATATACACATAATTGACTTCTTGAGGAAAATTGAGGTTTAATGAAAGATAGTCAGTGAATTAGTGGTGAAGGCTAGGATGAGGCAGAGACCTAAGTTTGGGGGAAGATATGGGATCAATTTACATGAAAAAAAGGAAAAAAAAGAAAAAGAGTGAAATGAAAAAAAAAAGTGAAAAAAGAAATGGAAAAAGAAAAAAATGAATAAACATCGTGACTAGTTTAGTTTTGTGTCCTTTGTTACTTGAGTAAGTACGCCCTAGGGGGTGTCTCTTCACCCAGCGCCCTAAAGCCATCTGGTTTGAGAGTCTTTGGTCGAAAGCTCACTAATGGATAGCACTGAAAAGCCTAAGAGGACTAGACATTGCACAATCATGTTTAAGTAAAAAATTGCAGAACAAAAGAGCAAAATGCTCCCGTGAATGAATAAGAAAGCAAAAATATCCCATATTGACTTCTAATTTGGTATCTACTGAGTTTTAGCTGGATCTTTGCTTATTTACAGATTTCTTTAAGTTAACCTATGTTTTTCCTTTAAAGAAGCAAATTATGTGACATATTTGATTTACAGCCGATTTTCATGGTTGTTGAGCACACACTCTACGTCAGTGATAAAAAGAGTTAATTTAGAGATTGATATGAGGTTATTAATGTGTCTTGGTGTGATTTACTGTTCATGTCTATTGTGATTTCTCTGAGGCAATTTGATTAAACATTATATTGTCTGGCAGCTGGTCTAAACTGGTCTAAGTAGGCATTTAGGTAGTTTGCATTGCATTACATTATGTTGTGCTTGAGGACAAATATGGTCTAAGTTTGGGGGAATTTGATGAGTGAGTTTTATACCTATGAATTGGATATTTTTCGGACATAAACAGTTGATAATCCTTGTGTTTTAGTATTGTTTTATGCGTTGTGTTGTGTTTGTATTGTAGGGTTAGTTTGAGATGGCTAAGGCAGGAAATGAATGGCAAAGCAGCAAAAGCAGTGAAAAAGTGGAGAATTTCCAGAGTAGATACCTGTCGGGGCAGGCATTCCCTAAGTCAAAATGCCCGTCGGGGCAGGGGTACACGTCATCAGGAAAATTTGATGCCAGCCGGGGCGAGGGTACGCGGCAGGTTTGGTAGTGTTATGATGCAAATTTAACTCTGGTGCTGTGAAGCTGGTGGATTCAGGCTGTGATTAGGAAAGGATAACATGCTTATTCAGTAGCAGAGAAGGAGAATTATTGATCATAATCATCATCAATCAAGACTATTAGCAACCCTAACTTTGGAGTGTGGATTTTGGAGGATTGAAGTGAGGAGCTAGAGCACGAAGATTGCAAAGGGATTGAAGAAGTTCAGTGGTTCTTTTTACTATTTTTGTCCTTCAAATTCATCTTTGTATCCAGGATTCTTGTTTCTTTGTGGATTTCAGTTTTTAATTCATTCGTTATGAACTAATTTATTTTTTAAGCCTATGATGGATCTTTTTGCGTAGTGAAGGTTGTCATGCTTCTATTTTAATTCATTGATGCTATTTTCAGTTTCGTCTATTATGGTTTATGCTTAATTTATGGATTGCTTGATCACCAATTCCTTGTGAACCTATATGAACTCGAGAGATGAAGTATGGGTTTAGACCTAATCATAGTAGCGTGTGTTTGTGATTTTAGCATATTGTTGGGATTCATAATTTATGTCTAGGATAGAGATTTACCTTTACATCACGTGTAATCTTATGAGAACTTGTGATTAAACCTTCTTTAATTATAATTCACATAGAGATATAGTGAATTAGTTAATTAGGATGTTCTGCTTAATTCTATCATCTGTGGATTTAAGTTGATATGGGTATAGTGCATTGAGAGATGGATCTGCTTTTGTGTTCTTGATTAACGAACTGAAATAGTTAATTTGAATTAAAAAGAAGTGTGTTAGTCTAAGTGAAGCATCAAGTGAAATTGTAGGCTTAATTCTCCAATAATTGATTAAAGTTTGTGGTAGTTAGTTGGTTTTTCTTTATTTAGTAGTTTTTCATAAATTCCATTATTTAATCATTAGTTTAATAAAATTGAGATAATACAAGATTAGTAATTGTTAGGATAAAATTCAATATTTTTCTCTGTGAGAATGATACTCTACTTATCACTTTATTACTTGTTGACCACGTATATTTGCGTGTTGTGCGTAATTAGATTTTACCCAACAAAAGGTTCGATTGAAATGTTAGGTCACATTATAAATAAAGATATTAATTATTTATCAATGAAGTGAATACCTTATTGTAAGACCCCAACTTATTATAAATAAAATCGAATTTCCTCTAATTATTATTGTGAATAATAAGGTATTAATTTGATATAATTCTCTGGTTATGGGTGAAATGTGCAAATTTTGCAAAATAAGCAAGTGGTTATAAAATAATCATTGTTGTGGGGAATATTCGTTTTGGTCGTGGAATATTCTTGTTGTCGGGAATATTAATATGCATGCAGCCATGATCATTTGTTGGCCCATAATGTAAGAATAAGCTGTCGGATGAAGAAAAGCGACAAGTTTAAGTTTTTATAAATAACGGCGTAGTTGTTATTGAATTAACATTGTTGGAATACCCGGTGGTTAAAATACGATGTCTGGCGTGGATGCACGAGTATTGATGAATTATTGATCCTTACGTAAGAAGGCACTACTCAATAATTATTACGATGAATTCTTTATTTGATATTTTATTTTATTGATTCAATAATTCTTTGCGTTGATATTTTATATTATTGTTGTTTCAATAATTGTCCTTTGCAGTATTTCTATTATCGGATCAATAATTCATATTATTTGAATAATATTATTAGATAGCATTATTGGCAATGTCTAGAAAGTTACATCGAGGAGAGGTTTGGTCACCTAATTGCGGCGCCCAAGATAAGGAGAAATTCTTATTGAAAGCCCCTCTTTCACAGGAGCAGTGCGGTTGTCATAAATGTGATTACGTAATATTATTTGTGAATAATTAATTATTGATTCATATGATAAGAAAATATTTATTTTATGTGGATATAAATGTTGGATATATTTATTGTGGTTAAAAAATGAAGGAGTTAATGTTGAGGTGTTTTATCAGTATTTTTGTCGGAAAGGAGGTATTAAAAATTAAACCAGTATTTTTGAGATATATTGTGTGAGTTATAATTTTTAATCCGACCGTTGGATCGTTGTAATTTTTGGATATGTTATACATATATAAGTTAAGTATATGTCCACAAATTTTGAACCGTTAAAAATGAACGTATGATTTGTTATGGATTTTAAGAGGTGACTGATTCAAAAATTAGGTTTATAAATTATTTTGGTGGAAAATTCTAGAATTGGTGGGCCCCACTTGTGGTTGGTGAAGAAATGTGCTGAATTTTATTTCAAATGTGGTGGATGAGAATAGTAGCATGTAAAGCCATCAGGTTGCAGGTCAAGTCTGCTAACATTTTCTTATAAATAGAGGGCTAAGTTAGAATTAAAAATCACACCACAAACATAAGCTTTCTCTCTTTCTCTCTCTAGATTATTGAGTGTATTTTGTGAGTATTTAGATACTTTGTGAGTTTTTATTCATCAGTGCAATTTTCCTTCAGCCTTATACCGATATTTCGATCGAAATCTGCGATATTTTGAGGTAAAGGATGTTATTTTCTTCATATATGATATTATTTCTTCAATATCATTATCTTTGAAGTATTGATCGATATTTTATCAAATTTGGAACTTTTTGTGTCTAGGGTTACTATTCACGATATCACGGCACTATTCACGATATGAAGACTATTCATAGAAAAATGAAATTTTCTTCTTTTTGTCCAAGATGTCTATTATGGTTACTATCTTTGATTGTATCCATATTTTGATCTTTATTCTTGAATTTTGCTTCAAAATTGGTTATTATGGAGTATTATTGATCTTCGATAAACTGTTATACGAATCCCTACTATTTCTCCTTCTGTCTCACTAGATTCGTTTTCTTTAAAATATTTTTCATCATCCTGAGTTCTAAATGATGATATTACTAAATATCTTTGGCCTGTAGTGCAAAGATAAATGATTAACTGATGAATATTTTTGGCCCGTAGTGCAAAAATGAACAGGTGTTGAGATGAACATGACCAACCGGTGATACAAATGAATATCTTTGGCCTGTAGTGCAAAGATGAATATTTGATTAAAGATGTATATTGATTGTTATTACTGAGGATAAAATATTGATGATGGACTTTTAAATCTTAGAAGATAGTAGAACTCATTCTCTACTTGACTCTTCTAATGGATTGTTGTTTCCATTGCGATTGTTGATCTAAAACTTGTTGTCTATTATATTTTATCGATTTCTCCTGTTGAAGACTAACGATAATTTGTTGTATATTATCTTAGTCATAATATTCTTTACTGGGCTAGTTGAGCTCACCCTTTTCCTTTTGTTCTATTTTCTCAGGAGGTGAGAACATAGCAGGAACTAGTCGGGGTACGGAGTGATGGTTCTAGAAAGATATTTTAGCAGTCCTCACTATTTTTGTAAAATAGTGTTTGAATAATTGTAATGAGGACTTATTTGAGTGTGGATATTATCTAGAAGACAAGATTTGTATTTAAACTCACAGTATGTGTTGTCGTATTTTGCACGACAATTGTATTATTGAAGTTATAGTTTGCTTTCTGTACCATGTATTTGGCGACTCAGAATGGGTGTTGTATACCTATTTTGGGGGCGTCACAGTTGGTATCAGAGCTTAGGGATATGGTCTCTGGCGGAGATCGATGAATAGAACTAGGAGGGGAGAGATGAGTAAATTCTTCACTAGTGTGTCCTATCTAAGCTCATTTGTTGGTCGGTCATAATATAGGGAAATTATATGATATGTTAATTTGTTTAATTAACCATTTTTTTATGGCAGTATTTAAGAATGGCTGCTGAGAACGTTAACAATGGAGTGTATGAGACTGTGGAACAACCTTTAGTCACAAACCGGGAGAAGCGTGCAGCAGAAGACAATATTCCTCATGTAAACAACACTACCGAGCAAGCGATGAATGATAGAATGTTTAGGAGCTTTTTGCGGTTCATGCAAAACCGCAGACGAGGAAACTCGTTCACGAATCTGGTGGAAATGCTAAGTAATGCGCGACTTGTCAATGACCAAGCGATTCAAAGAGTTGGGACCACGAATTTAAGGGAAAGCCGGATCCGATCATGGCGGAAACGTGGGTGAAGCAAATTACCAAGATATTCGATGTCTTGGGATGCACGGAGGAATAGAAGGTTCCATTCGCCACCTTTATGTTCCGCGGTGAGGCAGACTACTAGTGGGAGTCTGTGAAGCGTACCCAGCCAGCCGAACTAAGCATGTCTTGGGAAACATTTCAGAAACTATTCAATGACAAGTACTTTCACGAAAGTATTCGCTATATGAAGGAGGTGGAGTTTATCGATTTGGAACAAAACAACATGACGGTGTCCCGGTACGAGGCGAAGTTTGCAGAGTTATCCAGGTTTGCACCTCATTTGGTCAAAAATGAGGAACGAACGACAAGGATGTTTCTGAGAGGTCTAAAGCCCGAGATTCGATAATATCTTATATCTCATAAATTTTCTTTATATTCGGATGTTGTAAACAAGGCTCAATTATTAGAAGCGAGATAATGAGTATGTACAATGAGGGACCATAACCGAGGTCATCAAGGTGTGGCGATCATCATAGCGATGATAACCAACGAGGAGGGAAAAATCTGAACAAAGGCGGTAACCACTCGGGTGGTCATCGTGGCCGTGATAATAGGAGAGGTGAGTCAGTGGAAATTTGGAAAGAGGAAATTCAACAATGATGGGAAGACATCAATGACATCACCAACAACAAATTCTGGGGAGGAGAACGACCGCCAATTAGATGTTACAAATGCACGGAAAGAGGGACATATCATTGGTTGTCCACAACAATCCAAGGTATGTTCATAATTTGTGGAAAAGAAGGCCACATAGCTCGGGATTGTTCAGCAAAACCAAGTTCAAGCGGGGATGGTGACTCAAAGGTTGTCCGGATAAGTCAAAATCACGGTTCCTAGAAGAAGCGTTTGTCGTGACTGGCCAAAACGCGAGAAACCCGAACGAGGTGATTACGGGTAAGCTAATCTTGAATTCTTGCGAAGTTTATATGTTACTAGATACTGGTTCTACCCATTCTTTTATCTCTCCTTCTTGTGCTCAACGTTTAAACTTGACTCCGGAGAAATTGGACTTTGACTTATCTGTTGAAACTCCGTTAGGTGAAACCTTCGTTACATCTACAATTTATAAATTTTGCATGATCCAAGTTGGCACTATCACATTACCTGTTGATCTTATCTCTTTAAAGATACTTGTTTTTGATGTGATTTTAGGAATTGATTGGTTAACCACTCATCATGCCAAAATTGATTGTTTTCGTAAGGTTGTTAGTTTTCATATTCCTAACCAACCTATCATACGAATTCAAACAACTAAACCACTAAAATCAGTCACTGTCATATCAAGCCATAAAACTATTCGTTTATTGAAAAACGGATGCCAAGCTTTCTTAGCCCATGTTATGGATTCGTTTATTGAGTGTATTTTGTGAGTATTTAGATACTTTGTGAGTTTCTATTCATCAGTGCAAGTTTCCTTCAGCCTTATACCTATATTCCGATCAAAAGTACTGATATTTTGAGGTAAGGATGTTATTTTCTTCATATATGATATTATTTCTTCAATATCATTATGCCAAGTATTGATCTGAATTTTATCAAATTTGGAACTTTTTGTGTGGGGTTACTATTCACGTGTCTGACTTTATTCACGTATCTAAGACTATTCACGTATACGACACTTTATTCACGAATACTTAAGTACTATTCAATAGAAAATGAAATTTTCTTCTTTTTGTCCAAGATGTCTATTATGGTTACTATCTTTGATTGTATCCATGTTTTGATCTTTATTCTTGAATTTTGCTTCAAAATTGGTTATTATGGAGTATTATTGATCTTGGATAAACCGTTATACTGAATCCCTACTATTTGTCCTTTTGTCTCTTTGGATTCGCTTTTCTTTAAAATATTTTCATCATCCTCGGTCCTAAATGATGATATTACTAAATATTTTTGGCGAGAGTGCAAAGATAAATGATTAATCGATGAATATCTTTGGCCCATAGTGCAAAAGATGAGCAGTGTTGAGATGAACATGACCAACTAGTGATACAAATGAATATCTTTGGCTGTAGTGCAAAGATGAATATTTGATTAAAGATCTATATTGATTGTTGTTACGGAGGATAAAATATTGATGATGGACTTTTAAATCTTAGAAGATAGTAGAACTCATTCTCTACTTGACTCTTCTAATGGATTCTTTATTTCATTGTAGTTGTTGATCTAAAACTTGTTGTCTATTATATTTTATCGATTTCTCCTGTTGAAGACTAACGATAATTTGTTGTATATTATCTTAGTCATAATATTCTTTCTTGGGCTAGTTGAGCTCACCCTTTTCCTTTTTGTTCCATTTTTCTCGGGAGGTGAGAACATAAAGAGAACTAGTCGAGTGCTTGAGTGATGGTTCTAGAAAGATATTTTTAGCGATCCTCACTATTTACGTAAAATAGTGTTTGAATAATTGTAATGAGGACTTATTTGAGTGTGGATATTGTCTAGAAGACAAGATTTGTATTTAAACTCACAGTATGTGTTGTCGTATTTTGTACGACAATTGTATTATTGAAGTTGTAGTTTGTTTTCTGTACCATGTATTTGGCGACTCAGAATGGGTGTTGTATACCTATTTTGGGGGCGTCACACTTGTGACTTATGTATAGTGTGATTGAATGAATATATATAATAAGTATGTATATATTTATTTATCATATAATGAACAATGGAAAGGAAAAGGTTTGAAACCTATTTATATATGTTGAGGATTAACTAACCTAGGTGTTATATTTATTAAAGAGTCCAAGTATTTAATTATATACTAAGTGGATTAACCTAAGAGATTCATTTTAATATCTCAACCTAATTATTATTTTAACTCATTTATTAGCAAGTTTAATTTGGTTATATAATTAAATCAATACGAGTAATTATTTAAAGTCCAAAATAAGTGGACTAGTAACCCTAATTAAATAGCAAGGGTAAGGAATTTTATGTGTTGGGCATGTGCTAGCCTTAATTGGCACAAATATATTTATTGTGAGCCCAAATGAGTAAATTGTTAGCCCAAACCCTAGCCCAAATTTGTGTGGACTTTCTAGATGAATTCATGTGTAAATAAAGCTTTAAATAAAAATCAAAATGGGGAAAAAATAAAGAGCATGTGGTCTGGTATATAGAGAGATATAGAGCACATGAGAATTTTTAGTGCTATCTCACCCACTAACTAGCTTATGTTCCCTAAATCCTAGCTTAATTAAAACAAGATCCACAAAATGGGGCAAGACGAAGAAAATGCAAGATATGTAATAATATTATGTAGATATATATGTTATATCTATACTTTTCCTATCCTATAAATAAGAACCATCTCATTTGCTAGCAAGAGTTTGGTTTCATTTTCTTTTCCTAAGTTCTAAAGATTTGAGAGCAAAAATACATGAAAGCTTAGGGGAAGGGGGCTTCCGAGCACTCTAAGGAGGGTGTTGGGTCATGATATTTCTCCTATTGGACCTTGTGGATTGGGATTATTTATTTAATCAGTCCATTGGGTCTCCACTATTGGGTCTTAAAGTTATTGGGCCTAATCCTTACATTATATCTCCTTAATATTGGACCGGGTCAATGGACTGATCCATCAGATCTTTTAATATCTAAGTCTTTGACTTGTAATGATGAAAAAGGAAGGTTGTTGACCAAAAGTCTGCAGATCATTAATGTGGATGGAATTATATCCGGCCGGCGGTATGTATAGTGGGAAAAAGGTCACAACCTGCATGCATCCGGCTGGGATCAGGGAGAAGTAAGGGGCTGTGTCAGATAAGAGTTGGTGGCACGGTAAACTAGGCAAGAGAGTATAACCTAACAAGGAAGTCTCCAAGAAAAGGTATGCATACACACAACATACAATTTTTATCTCTCTAAGAACACTAGATATTTTATCCTCCATTGTTCACCCCTTAGCGGCTGTCTTGACTCTCACGCTTGAAGTTATCCCCGACGATTGGCCGTCCAAGCTTTTGGTGTTGATCGTGTTTACTGTGCAGGATCAGGACGTCTTACGTGATTGGGACGTGGTAAAAGATCTTGGCGTTAACATTGGCGCTAGAAGGAGGGCTGAGTTCTAGTGTCATTGAGTTTTCAATCACATTCATTTAATCTACTTCGGAAGATGGTGAGGAGTAGGGATGGTACACCCGAAGGGCAGGCGATGGTTGTGAGCTCGTCGTTGCCCCGTGTTTCAGTAAAGGATCGTCTGGGTCCTTCTAAAAGTGGTCATGATAGTACGACCTCCAAGCATGATTCGGAAGATCTTCGTCCGAAGATTCATGGCGGAGCCAGACGGAGGCTGGTCTTTGATACAGATAAAGAGCGGGATCATGGTCGAGGGCGAGCAGAAGGTTCACCAACCAAGACTCATCGCCGAAGTGGTCAGGAGGACAGAGTTGCCAAGTTGGCGAGGATGGCGGACGAAGCGGATAAGGCCTTAGAAGTCCTTTTAAAACAGAGGGAAGATATAGCCGAACAGATGCTTCGGGTGGCCGAATTAAGGGATGAAGCATCCAGTCATGTCCAGTCCGAAAGACGGAGTAAGCATAAGGAGATGCAACGGCGAGAGGGGAAAGAGCCGGAGCATTCTCATACTGCGTGTTCAAGGATTGTTCTGACGAAGGAGGAGGTCGAGGAGCAGAATCGCCGTGGCCTCGAAGAAGGCACTGATGGTCGTTGGTTCTCAGCATTGAGACGACGACAGGAAAATGAGCAGGTCAAGGGAGATCGTGCCAGAAACCAGAAGGAGAGAGCATCAGCGTGAGTATTCTCGTCATGAGGATAGAGTTGTACGCCGGAGTAGATCCAGAAGTCTAACAAAGGCAGTAGGGTCAGATAGAAGAGGTCAGTCTGTTCGGGAGCAGAAGTTTGTCCAGGAGAGAGAAGTCTCCTCACGGCCAGAAGGTGTGGATTTTTCGGTGAAAGAATCAAGGAGCTTAAGAAATTAAAGTTAGGCGAGGTGCAACAGGTGAAGGACACTCCGGGAAAGAAGGCGTCAGCTTTTTCCTCGGATATTCTTAAGGAGAAGGCAGATATCACCAAGAAGTTGCCTCGGATGGAGAGTTACGATGGGTCTGGGGACCCTTATGACCATAGCCAGGCGTTCGACCGGCTGATGGATTATTATGATTTTACCGATGCTGCCAAGTGTCACACGTTTGTCACCACGTTGAGAAAGGATGCGAGACAGTGGATGGGGACTTTACCGTTAGATTCAATTTCCTCTTGGACCGAGCTTTGTGACAAGTTCCATGCCCGCTTTGGGAGCAATCAAAGAAGGGGGAAGCCTACAGGTTCTTTAGCACAGGTCAGATAGTTCACTAACGAGTCTTTAGGCCAGTATGTGAAGAGGTTCAGGGAAGAAGTTGGTCAGGTGTCCGACCTCAACGATCTCTAAGCTGTAGGGTTGTTTCAGAATGGTCTAGATCTTGTGAAGTCGGAAAAGCTGGTGAAGAAGTTGATGTTCCACCACCCGAAGAGCTTAGCAGAAGCTTTTGACAAGGCAGAAGGTTATATTGTCGTGGAGGAGGCTATGAATAGCCTGAAACGCCCTTCTTCGGACCAAATGAAAGAGGCAGATACGCCTAAGGCTGAAGGCGATCAGAGAAAGACGGGGGGGGGGGGGGAGGGGGGTATAATGATCGGCCAGAGGGTAGTTCAAAAAAGTACAACAATTCATGGCGACATGGAAGTAGTCGTCCACCTGCTTCCGCCCCGAAGGTGAATAAGGTTTACACCAAACTGAATACGGATAGGTCGGTGATTTTGGACCAGATCAGGAACCAGCCATTCTATGAGCCACCTCGTGATAACTATAAGACAGGGAAAGGCAACTCTCGGAAATTTTGTGGCTATCACAAAGCCGCAGGTCACGACACTAATGAGTGTTGCAATTTGAAAGACTTCGTGGAGAAGAAGATTCAAAGTGGTTTGTTGGTTCAGTATGTGGCCGAGAGGGACCAACAAGATCAACAAAATGACAACCGTACTGTTCAGACGGTCCAAACGGTTCCACCCATCCAAAATGCTCCAATACCACTGCCGAGGCACGTCGTTGATGTAATAACCGGTGGGACAGCAGGGAAGTTGGTAGGGAAGAAGAGGAGAGGATACCTAGATTCGGTCATGCCCGTGGCGGGTGCTCCCCCGAATGCCGACAGACCATTTCCGGGGACTGTCATATCCTTCACCGATGCAGATTATCCTTCGGAGCCCATCGAACCCCACGAAGGAGCGTTGGTGATCACGGCACAAGTGGGTTCGGTAGATGTGAAATGAATGATGATAGATAATGGGTCTTCTGTGGATATTCTGTATGCTCATGCTTATCATAGGATGCATCTTGATGGGCGAAAGATGGAGGTCGGGCAGGAGGCTCCTTTATACGGCTTTAGCAACGATCCAGTCAAAGTTGCAGGCACTATTGAACTCTCAGTGGTCTTCGGCACAGCTCCTCGGAAGGTAGAAATAACATATAAATTTTATGTTGTGCATGTAGATTCGGCTTACAACGCCAAACTGGGAAGGCCTACACTGACCGCTCTCCAAGCTGTGACTTCCATTCCTCACTTCAAGATCAAGTTCCCCACAGCACACGGAGTCGGAGAGGTAACAGGGGACTTGATCTAGCCCGACGTCATTATCGAATCTTGTCATTTCCTCGGGAGTAGGAAGTAGGGTCGAAGCGAAGCAAACCATGGCAATTGAGATCGAGCCCTTTACTGAAAGCAGTTCGGAGCCATTGGTTATTCCTATAGGAGAGATAGAGGAGATCGGGCTGGTTCTTGGAAAGAAAGACAAGACAGTGAAGATTGGTTCAGGTTTACCGGAACCTCTCCGGACAAATCTTAAGGAACTTCTTTGCTGCTATGCGGATATCTTTGCATGGGAGCCACAGGACATGCCTGGGATTAGTCGAAAGATTGTCGAGCATCGACTGGATGTAGATCCGTCAAAGAAACCAGTCCGACAGAAAAGGCGGATCTTTTCACCTGAACGTCAAAGAATCATTGATGAAGAGATCGCGAAGCTGATAGCTGCTGATTTCATCTTCGAGATCGACTATCCGGAGTGGATGGCAAATGTAGTGCTGGTACAGAAGCAGAATAGGAAATGGCGGGTTTGCATCGACGACCCCGACCTGAATAAAGCTTGTCCGAAGGACTTCTATCCTTTACCCCATATTGACCAACTTATTGATGTGACTTCGGGGTATGCACTGATAAGCTTTATGGATGCTTTTTCAAGTTATCATCAAATTTTTATGTGCAAGGAGGACATTCCAAAGACAGCATTCATCACACACCGTTCGGTGTACGCCTATAAGAAGATGACCTTCGGCCTGTAAATGCTGGAGCCACCTATCAGAGGATGATGAACTTTGTCTTCCAGAAGCAGTTGGGAAAGAACATGGAGGTATACGTGGATGATATGATAGTGAAAAGCACGATGATTCAGAAGCATTTGGATGATCTGGAGGAATGCTTTCAGACAGTCCGCCATCACAAATTAAGGCTCAATCCTACAAAGTGTACCTTCGGACTCGGTGCAAGGAAGTTCCTGGGTTACCTGGTTAGTCAAAGGGGCATTGAGGCCAATCCGGAAAAGATCCAGGCCATTCTAGACATGAAGACTCCTTAGTCATTTAAAGACGTTCAACGTCTGATGGGTAGGATTGCAGCTTTGAGGAGATTCATGTCCAAATCCACAGAGAGATGCTTACCATTCTTCGACACATTGAAGGGACCGAAGAATGTGAAGACATTCCAATGGACTTCGGAGTGTGAAGACGCCTTCCAGGGCATAAAGACATATCTGTCTTCTGCTCCTCTATTGGTGAAGCCTGCCCCAGCAGAGACCTTGTATTTTTACCTTGCAGCGAGCTCGTTGGTGGTTGGAGCAATCTTTGGTTTGGGAGGTCGATGGGAAGCGAAAGATCCCGGTTTATTATGTCAGTCACGTCCTACGAGATGCTGAAACCAGGTACCCAAATATTGAAAAATTTGCCTTTGCTTTGATAACTGCTAGCCGAAAGCTTCGACAATATTTTCAAGGTCGGCTCCTGGTCATCTACACGGATCAGCCATTGAAGAAGGTGATGAGCAAGCCAGAAATTTCGGGGAGGTTAACAACATGGACTATGGAATTATCCCAATTTTTTATCGAATACCATCCCCGAACCGCTATCAAGGGTCAGGCCTTGGCCGATTTTATGGTGGAATGTTCGTTCACCGAAGCAGATGCCGAGCTGCCAGAGGCTGAGAAGTCCGATCGAAGCGATTGTCGTTCTTCTTAAGATGGTCGAGAATGCATGGACCTTTCAGATGCGATGGGTCCTCTACGGTGAATGTTAGTGGGGCAGGGATTATCTTGACAAGTCCGGAGGGATTCAAGGTGCAGCAAGCAATCAGATTTGGGTTCAAAGCAACAAACAACGAGGCCGAGTATGAAGCAGTGCTAGCAAGAGTTCGACTGGCGAAGAGTCTAGAAGTCCAGAAGCTGATCATTTACAGTGACTCTCAGTTGGTCGTCAAACAACTGTCGGGAGATTATGAAGCTCGTGGGACCAGGATGATTAAGTATTTGGCAGAATTGAAAGACAGACTTCAGTACTTTGTTTTTTATGAGTTTCAGGGCATAGAGCGTAACGATAATTCCATTGTCGATGCACTATCGAAGCTGGCCACTACGGATGCAGATGTTTTCAATGGATCGGTTTATTTGGAAGTTTTTGCGATGGCGAAAGTATCCAAAGATGAAGCGGTGATGTGTATCGAACGATCTAACTGCTGGATGACTCCCTACATCGAATATTTGGCAGATGGCGTCCTTCCTTCAGATCAGATGCTGACAAAGAAGATCAAGTACAAGAGTGCCAACTTTGTTCTTATTAATGGGGATCTTTATCGAAGGGCATTTTCGTCACCATTATTGAAGTGTCTGGTTCCGTCTGAAGCTGAGTATGCTCTTCAGAAAGTCCACGAGGGTATTTGTGGTGATCATATGGCTGCCAAATCTTTGGCTTATAAAGTACTTTGACAGGGATACTATTGGCCTATAATTTTCAAGGAAGCTACAAAGTATGTCAAGAAGTGTGAAAAATGTCATCTCAACAGTCCGATCCCACATCAGCCACCAGAAGAGCTATACTCAATTTTATCTCCTATACCCTTTGCTGTTTGGGGGGTTGATATATTGGGTCCGTTGCCGAAAGCAAAAGGTCAAGTCAGTTTTGTCATAGTTGCTATTGATTACATGACCAAGTGGGTAGAGGCGAAGCCACTTCGGTTGATAACGGAGCAAGAGTGCTTGAAGTTCATGAAAGAGTCCGTAGTATTTCGCTTCGGAATTCCTAAAGTAGTGATATCGGACAATGGACGCCAGTTCGTGGGATCAAAATTTGAAGGATTTTTAAGGAGCTGGGGGTTCAGCATAAGAAGACTTCGGTGGCTCATCCACAGTCAAACGGGCAAGTTGAGGTGACAAACAGAATACTGTTGAATGGGATCAAGCGCAGACTGGACGAAGCTAAAGGAAGATGGCCAGAGGAGCTGCTCAGTGTGCTATGGGCTTATCGGACCACACCGAGGACTACCATAGGGGATTCACCTTTTCGATTGGCCTATGGTACTGATGCCTTAGTCCCAGTCGAAATTGGATCTCCAAGTCTTCGGGTCAGTCAATTCAAAGAGATCTACAACGACGAAGGACTGAAGGCCAACTTGGATCTGTTAGAAGAAGTCAGAGAAGTGGCTTTGGTCAAGTTTGGCAAACTCAACGAAGAGTAGCTAAGCATTACAACAAGGGAGTCAAGTCTGCATTTGAAGTGGGGACTTTCGTCCTCGGAGAAGCCGAAGCATCTACGCCCGTAACACGAAAAAGGCGATGCCGAATCGAGAAGGGCCGTATGAGGTGAATCGACGTATCAAAGCCGTGGACTTATCGATTAAAGGCATTAGATGGGTCCGAGATCAAGAACACTTGGCATGCTGGAAGACTTCGGAAATATTTCCAGTAGAGATCGAATCAGTTTACCGGAAGTCTGTATATGATTATTCAGCATCAATAAAAATTCACTTTTTCACAACTGATCTTATTCCTATTTTGTACTATGTTTACAATGGTGTAAAGAGGTATGGTCGGACTCGCTGGCCATTCGATGGTAGCCTATTTATTTGTTACCCCGTGTGGTAGACGAATCCTATGGTCCTTTTTATATTGCTTTTACCGAGGGCGGTAAATCAATAGGCACCGAAGTAAGGAGGACGGGGTGGACTCGCTGACCATTCGATGGTAGCCTCTTCGGCAAGAGTGTCCTTATGGTTTTGTTATACCCTGCGTGGTAGACAAATTCCATGGTCCTTTTTAATCTTGATTTATCGCGAGTGGTAAACAAAAAGACATCAAGTAAGGAGGTATGGTCGAACTTGCTGACCATTCGATGATGAAATTTTATTGTGAGAGTGTCCTTATGAATTTGTTACCCCGTGTGGTAGACAAATTCCATGGCGCTTATAAAATTGTTCTACCCCGAGTGGTAAACAAATGTCCTTATATACTTGTTCTACCCCGAACGGTAAACAAGATCTTGATGGTGCAAGGAGGATCAGCCGAATTCACCTTACACATGACCTATCTCACACTTCGGAAACGATAAGTATACATTACTTTGTTTTGTTCTAGTGTTGAGTTCGGTTCATTCAGTTCAGTTCATTAAATTCCATTCATTACGTTTCTCAACTTAATTGTCATAGTCAGATCTGAGTCACAATTTAAGTTAAAATTCGTAAAGAGCTTATACATTTTTCAAATTGATTGATATTGAAACACTGATAGAAAGCAATTGCACAAAAGTCATAAGGGACAGAATTAACTATTCATTAATACTTAATCGTTTACAGAAAAAGATGGAAATTTTTACATAAAATTCTAAAGATAAAAAACAGTACAATCCCGTTCACACATTATTTTCATCTTCGGAGTCAAGCAAGGCCGGATCCAATTGGGCTGCAACCAGTTTTTCCTTGCCTCGACTTCGACAAAATTCATATCCATCTGAATACATCTGAAGTATTTATGCACTTAACTCCTCGGACGCCCTGTATTCAGACTGGATTTGCTTGCGCAGCTCTTCAGTTAAGGGAGGACTTCGTCCCCTTAAGGCTTTCAGTTTGTGACAAAACTTTCGACGCTTAGAGGAGTGTTTTTCTTTTTCTTCACGGACTTTCACCTGAAGACTGTCGACTTGTATTGTCAAGCTGTGATTGGCTATAGCAAGCCCCTCATTGGTAATCTTCAAAGCTTCGGTCTCTGCAACAAAACTGACATTCATGTTAGCCAATTTTTGTTCGCTGGCTTTTGTCGTCCTCAGTTCCTCTCTGGCCGAGCTCAGCACATCATAGGTTTCCCTCAGATTCTCCTTGGTTTGGGCCAATTCCCTCTGAAGGCCTTCATTAGCATGAAGAATGGCTTCGTGTTCATCTCTCTCCCGAGCCAATGTAGCCTTCAACATGTTGTTCTCCCTTCTCATAGTCTCCTCTCATCGACTCAAAGATTTATGTGTATGCAGGACGAAGTAAGCGCCTTAGATCGCATTTGCTCGCATATATTCAAACAATATCCAATCAATTTAAGATACTTAAACAAGAAAAGAAATGCATAACCAAGAAAACGGTCACTTACCTTTGCAAGATAGCTCATGCCTTCATCAAGAAAATTCCTATTCGAATGGTTATCGAAGCGGTGGTTGTCGGCTTCCTGAACGAAGGCATCAAAGAGCTGAAAGGGAAAATTGACATTGAACCGAGGCCACAAGGTCGGTGCTCCGGTAGCCTCATCGTGGAATTTTTGTGATGAAGGCCTCGGGGGGGGGGTGGGAAGACATAGGTTGGTCGCGAGTAGGAGAAGGATCTGTGTATATATTTTCAGGGGAGGGAGATCGAGCTGGAGTAGGGTCGCGGACAGGTGAAAGTACAGGTGTTAGGCTTGGATGGCTGTCAGATGGTTATTTTCTCTTTCGAGATGGCACTGCAGTGGGTTCAGGTTGTTCTTCTTCATTGACAGTTCGAGTCTCCATTGGGGCTGTTGGGGGATGAACACTCGAAGAAGGTACTCTAAGCTCCTCGGGGGTTAAAGGAATGATTTTGGTTCTTAACTTCTTCATCCGAAGAAGTTGATTCCGTGCATCTACGGGTAGGTCTAATAAACTTCCTCGAACTTGTGTTGGTTCGACAGTGGGTGGTGTTAGTTTGACAGTTGGTGATATTGGGTTGACAGTTGGTTCAGATTCAGAAAGGGCCTTGGAGTCTGATGGGATGGAAATTGGTCGAGGTCTGCGGGTAGCTCTTCTCTTTCGACGAGGCTGGAGGACGTCTTCCGAGAGAATGGGTTCATCATCTACGGGTGCATGGGTTTGAGGTTCAACAGGGCGTGTTTCAGCAGTTGGTATCTTAGTAGGTGATTTGAATTTGGAGGAGGCTTCCGATTGAGAAGGAACAGCATCGACCTCTGAAGATTTTCCGACTACATTATCTTCGGATGGGACTTCCTGTTGTGAGGAGTCGGCGGTGGCTTCTACCGACTTCCCAGTTATAAAATCCTCTAAGTCATTCACCTCCGAAGACGACGGTTTAATCAAAGTTACTACAGAAGATTAACAGTTCTACATCAGAATTCATATCACATAAATTTTCAAATATTCACAAAATAAATCCGTACTTACGTTTGTGGTCGTATAACCACGCTTGTTTGGAAAGAAGTCTATAGTTCCACTCCTCCCTCGGGAAATTGTCAAAAAGTTTTATCATCTCGGCCTCACGTTCTTCAGAGATGTCTCCGAAGTCAGTAGATATCTTCTCATCTGTGGCCCAGTTTGGTAAAGAGATGATTTCGGGTCCTTTGACGAAAAACCACCTCTCATGCCATCCTCTGTTACTCGAAGGGAGTATTTACCAACGAACGTCTCTCTAACTTCTCTCCTGTTTTTGAAGAATACTTGCTTATGGTCTTAAATCCTTTCTCTCTAGACTGGCCGACCTTGTACACAGTAAAGAAGAAGTCAAGTTTAGGTTCAACACCCAGCTCGTGGCAAAGGGCTATGAATGCTAGAATATGAATGTAAGAATTCGGCATCAATTGGGCAAACCCAACACCCAGAAACCCTAAGATAGTCACTATAAAAGCATGGAGAGGGAACCGAACTCCCTTCTCCAAGATGGTCATCGTAACAGCCATCCATCATTCAGGGCGTTGATACATCCGTTCTTCAGACCTAGGAGCTCTCACCAAATGGGTATCTGGAATATGGCAACGAGTTCGAAGTTTCTCAAATCAATCTCTGTGACTTTTCAGGGAGTGTTGGCGTGGAAATACTGTTCCCTACTCCTATAGAATATAGAAGGATTAGGAAGGGGTTTCGTTGTCGCTTCTTTTAGTAGTAGTTTACGTGATCGGATCGAGCTTGAAGCGTCTTTGTTGGGGTTTGGGCTTGGAGGAACGGCGTTGATCGGTGTCACTAGCAGGGGACGACCTTGCTCAGAATCTTGAGAAGCCATTGTTAACGATTTGCAGAGAAGAGAAAGAAAGCTCGAGAGGTAAGAAGAAAGCTCAAAGGTCCGAAATTCAAATTGGCAGGTAAAACTGTCAAATTTGGTAAAATTTACCTTTTATACTGACGGTTACATAGTAATCAAGGGCGGCACATTAAATTGACATTCATGATCACGAATTCGAAAGGGTTGCGTCAGGATTGAGTTCTAAACATTTAGCGGGTTGGGCTCTCCAATTGGGTTTTCGATTTTTAAATTACCTCATGATTTTCCGTTTGGGCTTTGGTAAGTCTCATCTTGGGCTTATTTCAATCCTATCAAACCCAATAAAGTCATGGACCACTTATAGTTTTCCATTAAATATCCTATTTGATAGAAAACTAGGGGGCAATGTTGGGTCAAGATATTTCTCCTATTGGGCCTTGTGGATTGGGCTTATTTATTTAATCAGTCCATTGGGTCTCCACTATTGGGTCTTAAAGTTTTTGGGCCTAATCCTTACATTATATCTCCTTAATATTGGATCGGGTCAATGGACTGATCCATTAGATCTTTTAATATCTAAGTCTTTGACTTGTAATGATGAAAAAGGAAGGTTGTTAACCAAAAGTCTGCAGATCATTAATGTGGATGGGATTATATCCGGCCGGCGGTATGTACAATAGGAAAAAGGTGACAACCTGCATGCATCCGACTGGGATCAAGGAGAAGTAGGGGGCTGTGTTAGATAAGAGTTGGTGGCACGGTAAACCAGGTAAGAGAGTATAACCTAGCAAGGAAGTCTCCAAGAAAAGGTACGCATACACAACATACAATTTTTATCTCTCTAAGAACACTAGATATTTTATCCTCCATTGTTAACCCTTGTAACGCTTGTCTTCGACTTTCACGCTGAGCTATCCTGACGGACGGCCCGGCCATCAAGCTTTTGGTCTTGATCGTGTTCTTCGCATGCGAGGATCGGGGACGTCTTACGTGATTGGGACGTGGCAAAAGATCTTGGCGTTAACAGAGGGAGAGGAGTATTTTTTTCTAGTTGATGTCTTCTAGTTTCATCATATAATTTGGAAGGAGGAGAAAGAAAGCAACCGAGACAAAAAGGTTTAAATGTTTTTTTTTATCTCAAACCCTAACTTGTTTATGGTTTGTTTATGTAGTTGTTTTGAAATCAATTAATGAGTTTATTTTTTAAGCCATATGATAGTAGATCTATGGGTCTATGGGTTATAGGATGTGTTATGGTTATATGTAGCCGTTTTAAGGGTTAATGAGCTTAGATGTCAAAGATGAACAAAAACTATTTTTAACCTAAGAACCCTAGAATTTCAGTTCACTTTGGACAAGCACCATTTTTGATCCATAACTTATTTTTGAGATCCTTCAAGGCCATGATTTATATATATGAGTTATCTAATGAACCCAACTGGAATCACTTAAAAATGTTAAACCAGCCGATCGTAGCTCAATTTTTAGCAAAACAGTTTTCTGCCGAAAAATCTGGAAAACCCTTAAAACCCCCTGGCTTGTTTCTTTAGTGGGCTGTTTTAACCAGTTAAAAGGCTCTAAAAATTTTGGTCATTTTTGGTATCTTAATATATGAAGTTATCTAGTTGCTGTCCAAAATTGAGAATTTTTCGATGTCGTGAGACGGAGTTATGGTTCGTGAAAAATTTTACAATTTTTGAAAGAAACTGTTATAACCCGAGATATAGAGCCCATAAAATTATGAAATTTTCTAGAGTTAGTGTTTGATGTTATAAGTGTTAGGTTTGTATTATTCATAACGCAATCAAAATTGCAAAAATAATGCGGAAGCGTGTAAAATCAGAGTTTAAAAATTTACAAACCATATACCCGGATCACCCTTTATGCATAATTATTAATTAAACGAAAAAGATAAAGAATAAAATCATACCCTCGAAGATCGAGCTTCCTCAGGTACAAGTTCACCTCCAATCCTTTTCGCGTTCAACTTGAACCCACCGGGTTTGGTTCCTTCCTTTGATCAACGTTAGCCACCCATGTGTTTGGCCTCTAGAGGTGATCCACCAAGGAAGAATAGGAATTCAAGAAGAAGGGTGGTTGGCTAAACCCTAGTTTTTCTATCTCTATAGAAAGAGTGTACTCTCCCAACAATTGGAATTATGTCGTATGTTGAAAAAGTCAACAACCCCCTACACCCATAATAAGACTCCTCTTATTAATAGATGTGGGCAACCCACCTTAACAATTAAGGAATTTGGTTTTAATTAATTAATTAAATTCTTTTAATTAATTAGGCTCCCTAATCTTATTAGGGATAATTAATTAAACTCTTTTAATTAATTTAACCTCCTAATCTTATTAGGAATAAATGAGAGTACTTATATTAAATTAATTCCTAAACTCTTTTAGAAATTAAAATAATAATAATTGTAATAATATTAATAAGACTCCTCTTATTAATTTATATTTAATATTTCTAAAATATTAAATAATAAATATTAAGCTATTTAATTTATTCTATCATCATAGATTAAATTAAATATACATAATATATTATTACGATTATGCCATTAACTTCTTAAATAATTATTCTTCCTTTTATGGTGTGACCCTTTAGGTTCTCCATATTAAACAGGTTGTGAATAAATCAATTAGAACAATTCTAATCTTATTTAAATAAATAAATTAAATAATTAATTTATTTAAATAATATTTATTCTACAATAGGATAAGCCTCCTAGCGATCAACGACTTTCCAGATAATATAGATTTCAACATTAATCATTAAAGAACCTTTGAGTAAATAGTTACTGTGCATAATTCAATCCTTCCACCATACAATGTCCCAATTAAATATAAGACATGGAATTCTTTGTCAAGTCTTATTTTATTTAATTATATGTATTTCGATCCTTAAATGCACAACTCCAAATAATGCAAATTAGAAACTCCTTTTTAATTTCATTATTCGCCGCCAAGGACTCTTTGGGTTGTCATTTATCGAATCACATAGGACATTTCTCTTCTTTTATTAGAAGTGGTAGATTCTTTATTGATCATACATTATCTCCATGTACAACTTATTATACCCAAGCATACCCTTTGATATACCCTAAGGGTCTTAAGGAATAAGTCAAAGTATAACTCATCATACACAAGATACTATGATGATCTCAAGTCCAAGGATTAATTGTACTACTATCACTACAGGAATTCCTATTGACAGCAAATAAAACTCCATTAGGTATTCCTTAGCGAGCCAACGTTCAATTGAACTTATTCTCTAATAAGCACCTACATACTTGCTTTAGTGTCTCCACACAAATGATCATGAGATCAATCATCCTCATCCAATGAGCAGAAGAACGTATGTACCAATCTATCCGGATTCACTAATCC
Source organism: Panax quinquefolius (assembly GCA_020205615.1). Taxonomy (NCBI): domain Eukaryota; kingdom Viridiplantae; phylum Streptophyta; class Magnoliopsida; order Apiales; family Araliaceae; genus Panax; species Panax quinquefolius. The sequence continues at coordinate 16,818,065 of CM035174.1, read as the reverse complement.
CCAATTTAGTAATCCAATGATTGGAAACTATTTTAGTTTTAAGCTTTCTAAGAATTTAGATCTCATTAGAATGATCATCATCATTATTCTAAAAGCATTGCTTAAAACTATGGGTTTATCACATATTATAAAACAAAGATCATGTAGATAATTAAAAGCCTTTAATAAATTAATACTTTTTATTAATAAATGAATAAGATTGTTACAAAGTATATGCTTTATCATCAAACATGATTGGCTTGTGTGCATACTACTTTCAATCTCCCACTTGCACTAAAGCCAATCGTCATGGTATCTTATACTCTTCTTCTCTAAGTGACGATTATCCTGGCATTGTTGGAAGCTTTAGTTAATGGATATGTAATGTTGTTCTTAAGAGTCCACTATCTCTATAGTGATTTCCCATCTTTTAATGATTCTAATAATCAAATGAAAGTGCCACAACACATGTTTAGATCCAAGATGAGACTTAGGAACTATTCCTAGTTTTGTAATGAACTTTTAATCCAAACAATCAACTTGCAGCTTCATTTATAGCTATATACTTTGTCTTTATCACTAAACCAAAGAACTCTTTCTTTGTTTGGAACCTTTCCAATTCACTGCACCACTGTTCAAGGTAACACTTTACCTTAAAGTGGATTTTTTCGTCGTCTTGGTTCCGTCGAAAAACTTGAGTCCTGTTAAGCCCTCTAGTTTTAATTAAGACCCACCATGAATATGATCACATCCTTAGTGCTTGGGTTAAGCACTTTAAGATGTTTTTCACCGACTCATAGTGAACTTCTCCATAATATGATGATCAACATCGGTCTCGTACATTTCATTGCATACATGATTGTCACTCATGCGACCTCTCTTTCGTGAGAGTCGTGGGGACTATTAAGAGAGATACACTCCATAGCTCATCGCCATGAGACATCTCTTGGAGTTTGCCATGATAAACGACTTTAGCATCAAATGAATATACGTTCCTTGGGTTAAGTCGAGCATCCTCTTAAATCTATCTATATAGATTTTATCCCCAATTAAGATACTCTTCCAAATCATTCATGGAGGAATGTTTAGACAACTTTATCTTCTTGATTGTAGCATTGGTATGTCATTCTTTATCCGTAGTATATCAACATATAGTACTAGGAATGTCACGATGCTCCCAATCGACCCTTTTGTACACACTAGGTTCATTCTTATTTTGATAAAATCAAACTCTTTTGATTTCCTCATCAAAACGAATGTTCCATATTTGAGAAACTTGCTTCAATCCATTTCTCGAGTGTCTACACAACACTTACCTCATCGATATGTATCTGGATCATCATCTTCATGATGTGTACCTCATCATCATCATCTATGATGAATCCATACCTCCGGTATCTTCGGTACTATTCGCATTTACAATTAGGTTGTGGTATAATAGGAATTACATCTCTCGTGTTCCTCTTATTTGACTTATAGTATTTTGTGGTTCTTGAACTCTTCAAGATCTATTATCCTCCCACTAGCCCCTTCAATGATAAACACCTTTATCTTAGAAAGCGCGTGTTTCATAACAAACACCTTTTGCTAAGTAGAATTATAGAACATATACCCTAAACTTACTTTTAGGATGTCCCACAAATCGACATTTGTCAAATCTTGTCCCAAGCTTATCTTTTGAAACCTTTTCACATAAGTTGGACAACCCTTATCTTAACATACTTAAGATTAGGAATCCTCCCCATCCATAACTTTTATGGAGTCTTGGGGTAGGATTTTGAGGTTACCATTTTCGTAGATATGCGACCATTTCTAGGACATTATCCTGAAGGATCTTTGGAATGTCAGTAAAATCATTATAGGACCGCATCATGTCCAACAAGGTATGATTTTTCCTTTTAGATACATCAATCAATTATTCACGTATCATGAGGCGTCCATTATGAGAAAACCATTTGAGATGATCTAAAACTTATTGCACAAGTATTTATTCCTTGATCTAATCAAAGAATCTTAATACTTTGTCAATTTGTTTCATTTTCAATTCTTTGAACCTTTCAAATAATTCACACTTGTATTCAACAAATACATACATTCAACTCTTTGAATGATCATCTCCTTTTCTTATACTAGTTTGTTCAATTTATAAAATAATTTTTCACGTAAGTCAAGTATACAAAATTTATTAAGTAATATTCCAGTTCTATACAAAACATTATTATTATAAATAGAACAACAATTGTTCTTAATTATAATACCAAAAATTTTATTGTCCAACAATAAAATGGAAATAATGTTTCCAACAAGAATTGTGAATACAACAATAACAACTTAATGACTTAATAGATTTTTCCGTAGGCATTGCTAAACTATAAGTTTCTATGGCTAATGCAGCAACCTTTGCTTCATTTTCCACACATAGGATTACTTATATTTGTTTAGCTTTCTACTTCTGCTTGGTCCCTTCATAAATCTATATTTATGATAACCAAAGTCGGTATCCAATACCCAAGTAGAACCTTGACTTAAAGAAAATTTTATTTTAAATCATGAATAAATTTGTATTGTAATCGAAACTTCACTAAGCTTCTTTGGTTAGCCTCTGCAAGATGCTTCTCGCAGTTTCTTTCCAGTGTCCAGGCTTATTGTAGTGGAAGCAAACTCCTTTGCTATCCGTATCAATTTTGCTCTTATTATCCTTTGTTTACGCCTTTCTATTTACCTTCTTTGAATCGTTCTTCTTTTCAGAAGATCCTTTGGCCCCTACCAAGAAGACATGGTCTTTCTTGGTCGAAAGTGACTCTCATCATTTTTCAACATGTTAAGCAAATCAATGAGGTCGATATCTAGCTTATTCATACGAAAAATTCACAACAATTGTGAAGGAAGTCCAAGAGTGAGTGCAAGATCAAATCTTGGCTCAACTCTCCATCCATGACAAAACCAGTTGTCTAATTGATCAATCAAATTGATTATGTTAAGAACCTTTTATGCGTACTATAGTGCTTATTGGTCATTCTAGATCGGAAGAGCTCCTTAGAGATTCGATATCTATCGGCCCCACTTTCCTCACCATCAACTACTTGATGTGCGGGAATATAGTAGAAGCATCCATAGTTTCATGCCGACGTCAAGCTCGTTACTTTCATGGATGCGAGCATGATCGCATCGAGCCAATGTGCATCATCTTGCCACTTTCTAAAAGTAGTAATCTCTTCCTCGAGGCATTATGCGCAAAACTATTGCGAGGATAGGCGTATTAAGGACATAAGATAGCTTTTTGACTATGAGAACTATTTCAAATTCCTTAACCAATCCGTTTAATTGGCCCGTTAACTTAGCATCTAATATGCTTCGCAGATGATAGTAATTTTAGACATTGTAAAATTTCGTAAATGAATTTGTAATTAACAATATTTTAACATACATTCTTTTATTAATTACCAAAATAATTTAGGTCTTGTTTTAAATTGGTATCTCCCACTATTTTCTTCAAACTATATTACCCTCACTTATATAGTCGGGCAAAATCTAATTAAAGATTTGCTAGTGAGAATAAGGATCCCATTTCAAATGTATATAGCCTTGTGGTGACACAACAAACTATATATAAATAAATAGGTAGACAACTTTTGTCAATTACATCAACTATGCAACTCCTCAGATTTTGCCTCTTAGATTATTTTGATCAAGTGGTGGCACATCCGAATCAAAATTATCCAAGTTAAGTCCAACCTAGCACTCCATATATTCAAAAAGAAAATATCATCCTTGTGGTGACACAACAAAACAATATTGTTCAATTTTCTTTATAAGCATCAAATGTGATAAATTAACATCTTAAATACTTAATACTTGCCTTGTGGTGACACAACAAACTCATATTAAATATTTAATACTCTATTAATTTTATCATGCTGAAGGCGACGTTCGATATTCCAAATATCTTTTAAACGCTTAGGACTTAATATAAAAAATTGAGGGGTTTGTTATTAATTTGTCTCATCTTGTTTTAGCGGCATGCATATATATATATAAAATACGCATTATATTAATGAACACGCGAAGCATGTTTGCATAATATATATATATATATAGTATAAGCATATGCATATAGAATACTATATTCTACTACGGATTGATTATGGACTTTTATTCTAGTTTGGTTCACTAGAGCCACCAAGTGAACCAAAAGGTCAAACCCTAGGGGTGCAAGAAATAATATTTAAATATAACTATTACATTTAAACCCGGGCTCTATTACAACGGGTCTTCAAGTCGCTCTTGCTCCTTGATCTCCAATTTTCAAAATTAATTCTAACTATTCCTATTACAAAACTATTTAAAATAAATAGAAACCTTGATCGTGATCGAGGGGAAGTACATAGGAGGAGATAGAATTTACATTAAGAAAAAATTAGAGAAATTTATGCACGCAGACCCCATTTAATAAAACCATACATTCATGCATCCAACTAAAATAAAATCCAATCGCATCGGTGATAGTCCATAATCAATCCCATTTATTATCATACACATCACCATACGCATCAATAAATAACATTCATCTTATGAATAATAAACATTTAATATATATATTGATATCATTTAATGGGCAAATTTAATTAGTATAAAATCTATTTTTGAATCAAAATAAACTCCTTTATTTTAATCCAAATTTAAATCAAAATAAAATTATTTTATTTTAATTTATCCAATTTTGAATAAAATAAACTATTTTATTTTAATCAAAATTTTAATCAAAATAAACTCCTTTATTTTAATTAATTATGGAATCCAATTCCATATATATATATATATATATATATATATATAAAAATCTTTAATTAAAATAAACTCTTTTATTTTAATTAATTATGGAATCCAATTCCATATTTAAAAAAATCTTTATTAAAGGAAACACGGATATTCTTTTCCTATTCACAAATAAACTCCTTTATTTTAAATAATATGAAATCTTATTCCATATTTAAATAAACTCCTTTATTTAAGGAAACATGGATTCTCTTTCCTATTCACAAATAAACTCTTTTATTTTGAATAATATGAAATCCTATTTCATATCTAAATAAACTCCTTTATTTAAGAAAATTATAGAATCCAATTTCAACTCCAATTAGTTAGCATGGAATCCAATTCCAACTCTAATTAGTTAGCATGAAATCTAATTTTAAAATTAAAATAAATCTTTTATTTTAATATTAAAATAAACCTTTTATTTTAAGATTAAAATAAACCTTTTATTTTAATTATAAAATTATTAAAATTAAAATAAAACTTTATATTTTAATATTAAAATAAACCTTTTATTTTAAAATTAAAATAAACTTTTATTTTAATTATATAATAATTAAGAATATATATATAACTATTATATATATATAATAACAAAGAATATATATATATATATAACTATATATATATATATATATAATTATATATATATATATATATAGTTTAGTTATATATATATATATTATATATATTATATAACTAAAATATATCATATATATATATATTATATCCGGTTTTGGTGCACCGTTGAACAAAAAAAAAAACGCTAACTTGATCTCCTGTTATATATATATATATATATATATATATATATAGTAATCACAGTATATATATATATATATATATATAATACTTCATTGCTTTTTTCTTCATTCAATAAATGAATCACGTGACCCACTTTCACTTTCGCTTTCCTTCCTTAATAAAAAAAAATCCAAATGTAAAAGGGAAAAAAAGAATTAGAATTTTTTTTTTTTTTTTTATTTAATAAATTTTATATAATAAATTATGCCCAATTAAATTGTTCTAAACACATATCAATATACATATCAAATTAAAATAATTAATAATTTACATAAAGGTTTGGCTCTGATGCCACTGTTAGGTTTGTATTATTCATAACGCAATCAAAATTGCAAAAATAATGCGGAAGCGTGTAAAATCAGAGTTTAAAAATTTACAAACCATATACCCGGATCACCCTTTATGCATAATTATTAATTAAACGAAAAAGATAAAGAATAAAATCATATCCTCGAAGATCGAGCTTCCTCAGGTACAAGTTCACCTCCAATCCTTTTCGCGTTCAACTTGAATCCACCGGGTTTGGTTCCTTCCTTTGATCAACGTTAGCCACCCATGTGTTTGGCTCTCAGAGGTGATCCACCAAGGAAGAATAGAATTCAAGAAGAAGGGTGGTTGGCTAAACCCTAGTTTTTCTATCTCTATAGAAAAGGTGTACTCTCCCAACAATTGGAATTATGTCGTATGTTGAAAAAGTCAACAACCCCTACACCCATAATAAGACTCCTCTTATTAATAGATGTGGGCAACCCACCTTAACAATTAAGAATTTGGTTTTAATTAATTAATTAAATTCTTTTAATTAATTAAGCTCCCTAATCTTATTAGGATAATTAATTAAACTCTTTAATTAATTTAACCTCCTAATCTTATTAGGAATAAATGAGAGTACTTATATTAAATTAATTCCTAAACTCTTTTAGAAATTAAAATAATAATAATTGTAATAATATTAATAAGACCCTCTTATTAATTTATATTTAATATTTCTAAAATATTAAATAATAAATATTAAGCTATTTAATTTATTCTATCACCATAGATTAAATTAAATATACATAACATATTATTACGATTATGCCATTAACTTCTTAAATAATTATTCTTCCTTTTATGGTGTGACCCTTTAGGTTCTCCATATTAAATAGGTTGTGAATAAATCAATTAGAACAATTCTAATCTTATTTAAATAAATAAATTAAATAATTAATTTATTTAAATAATATTTATTCTACAATAGGATAAGCCTCCCTAGCGATCAACGACTTTCCGGATAATATAGATTTCAACATTAATCATTAAAGAACCTTTGAGTAAATAGTTACCGTACAATTCAATCCTTCCACCCACTAATGTCCCAATTAAATATAAGACATGGAATTCTTGTCAAGTCTTATTTTATTTAATTATATGTATTTCGATCCTTAAATGCACAACTCCAAATAATGCAAATTAGAAACTCCTTTTTAATTTCATTTCGCCGCCAAGGACTCTTTGGGTTGTCATTTATCGAATCACATAGGACATTTCTTCTTTTATTAGAAGTGGTAGATTCTTTATTGATCATACATTATCTCCATACGCACAACTTATTATACCCAAGCATACCCTTTGATATACCCTAAGGGTCTTAAGGAATAAGTCAAAGTATAACTCATCATACACAAGATACTATGATGATCTCAAGTCCAAGGATTACTTTCAGACTACTATCACTACAGAATTCCTATCGACAGCAAATAAAACTCCATTAGGTATTCCTTAATGAGCCACGTCAAATTGAACTTATTCTCTAATAAGCACCTACATACATACTTGTTTTAGTGTCTCCACACAAATGATCATGAGATCAATCATCCTCATCCAATGAGCAAGTTAACGATGTACCAATCTATCCGGATTCACTAATCCCCAATTTAGTAATCCAATGATTGGGAACTATTTTAGTTTTAAGCTTTCTAAGAATTTAGATCTCATTAGAATGATCATCATCATTATTCTAAAAGCATCGCTTAAAACTATGGGTTTATCACATATTATAAAACAAAGATCATGTAGATAATTAAAAGCCTTTAATAAATTAATACTTTTTATTAATAAATGAATAAGATTGTTACAAAGTATATGCTTTATCATCAAACATGATTGGCTTGTGTGCATACTACTTTCAATAAGGCTAGTGTATAAATTTCAAAATTTTTGGATAAAAGGATAATCTATAATAAATGTGGCAATTTTGTACTATTTTGGCCTATTTAAAAATAGGAAATGAGCTTGGAAAATTGCAAGAAAATTATTTTGTGACTAAAATATTATATATTAAGTTTTTCGTAAGATATAAAAATAATATGTTGATTAGGTATTTTTAATGCCTATGGATGAGTTAAGAATAATTGAGGAAATTAAATTTTATTAAGTTATAAAATTTGATAATGTAATTTTGTTGACTAATAATCATTAATATGATGTATATTTTCTCAATTTTATTCTTCAAAATTTCTATCTTTCATATTACTTTTCTTTACATTGCTAATTTTTATTATCAAACCATATAGGTTTTTAAATATATATTTTTAATTAGTACTCTATTTTCAATCTAGGTTTTATTCTGTAACCTTATTTAATCATTCAAGATTTTATTTATAAATTTTATAAATCTTTGGGTTGTCACATTAGATAAAGACATACTGTAATAATATTATAATTACATTTATGTCTGTAAGATTTTATATGTGATGCAAGTCACAAGTGTAGATGAAGGTAGTACAGTGACGCACCAGGTCTGAGGTTCAAGGGACCCAGATTAGAGGGCATTACAGCTTCCATTTCCTATTCCTACAAAAAAAATCATAAAAACACATAAAAAGGAACGAAAAATACCCAAAAACTCACAATTTAATCAAGCTAAAAGTACTCAATTTATAGGTATAAAAATCATTCATCACCTTTTGAGAATTAAATAGCTACACATTTGTTCTTATTTTTCATCATTTTCTGAAAAAAGAATGGTTGGTCAAGGATCTCCTGCTACGAACAATGGAGGAAATGGTTGGAGAAAATCAATGTTTGAACATCTCGTACCAGAAGTAGTCAATTTTTTTGAACTTGGGACTTGGCACTGACGACCGAAACCGTGTACGGGAGCGCAGAGAATAGATTCAAGATATTAAAGATCCGGACCCATCAGATCTACGACTTACACTCAATGAGAGAAGGGCTCTCCATGAACATTAAGATCTCCATCATCATTCTCGGGAAAATGACCTCGAGAAGGAGGCGAGAGAAGACACGCGCTTGGTCGTGCTGGTTGAACAAAGAAGAGCAACCATTAAAGAGATGGTTCTAATTGAAGTTAAAAGGTTTGAAAGGCAGATAATGGATTGGGAGATAACCCTTAAGAGTTGTCAGGATCACACAAGAGAATCCCAAGGAGTAGATCCCGCCAAGATCCTGAATCAGATTGAACAACCCCAGCAATGACAGAACGGGATCTGTAATATCCGTAAATTTTAATAAATAATTTTAATATTGAGAATAATAATTATGTGAATATTTATTTGAATATAAATATATATATATTGGTGGCATGAGTTTGTGATCATTCATTTAATTGAATAAACATATGATAATTGAGTAATATGGTAGAATTAATGAAAAGCTTAATTTAAAGCTTATGAGAATTGCCTAGTGTGGCGTTACGCTCTGTTTCTGAGTTTTAAAATAGACAGAAAAGAAAAGAAATTGACGAAAAATTTAAGTTTTTTTTCCAATTAACATGTTTACGAGTTTTTTAATAAACGGAAAAGAAAAGAAATGAATAGAAAACTTGCCACTTTTTCTCGCTAAAGTTTTTCGTCCAAAATTGGCATGATTTGGACTTTAAAAGAAATTAGAATAAGTAATATTTTATAATTCTCATATTATCCTCAACTTTTAATATAATAAATTTTAAATTACATTTCGTGTCCTCAATTTTAAATTTTCTATCCTTTTTCATTAAAAACTCGAGGAAATAACAAAGGAAAACTTTAAGTTTTCTATTCTTTTCTTTTACATTCTAATTTAAGTTTTCTATTCTTTTCTTTTCTATTCATTGGCTTAAAAGCAGAGTGTAAGAGATTCATTAAGTAAATTAATGAAGGAATGAGTTAATAATGAGATTAATTACCATTATTATATTAAATTAATGAGTAAATAATTAAATGGTGTGATAAACTAATTTTTATTATTTTTAATTATTTGTTAGGTGCAATAACATGTATTATGTGACCATAGCTAATAAAACCACTACATCCATTTAATGTAAAATAAGGTGCGACATTGGTACGTGAATATATGATATATAAAAATATATGATAAAAGTAAGTGAATCATATAATTTTACTAAGTTACATAAAGGAGCTTATGTGATATCATGATGTGTGGTGGGACAGTTGTGTATTTTTAAATATATGGGAGAAAATAAATTTGAGTAAATAAATATTTATTTCAATATTTATGTGGATTTGAAATAATAAGTTTTATGAAAATTATGGGTTGATAGTACTCAACCATATTATATTTCAGTATTATCTGGACTAACCCAATGTATATGGATTATATGATTATAGGGTAAAATGCAAAGTAGACCACTGAACTTTAGATGTTTTTGGATATTGAGCCCTTTTATTTTGGTCAACGCAAATTGAGCTCCTTTCAATTAAAAAATTTGGACTTCAAGCCCCAGACGTCACATATGCGTTGACCTGCATACGTGTTGCACAGATTCAAACAAGGAACCTCCAATTTAAAACTTTGGTACAATGACCAACTGAGCAACCAAGACTAGTCATTATAATTTTGCAAGGATTAATCTTTGGACTAAAAAAAACAGAAAAGAATTTTAACAATGCATCAACAGATCTCAACCTAATCGGAGTATCATTTTTTCCCGCCCCCCTTTTTTAGTTCCAACTGGGGAAAAAAGAAGAAAAAACAAAAAGTTTTACCCTAATAATAATAATAATAATAATAATAATAATAATAGTACTAATAATAACAGTAATACTAATAATAATAGTACTAATAACAATAATAATAATAACAATAATAAATATAATAATAATAATAATAATAATAATAATAATAACAATAATATTAACAATAATAATAATAATAATATTAACGATAATAATAATAATAATAATAATAATAATAATAATAATATTAACAATAATAATAAAAATAAAAATAAAATAAAATACTAATACTAATAATAATATTATTATTAACAATAATAATAATACAAAATAATAATAATATAAAATAATAATAATAAATATTTCTATTTTAGAGTCCAAGGCCTATTATGAAAAAATAATTATACATAAACAAAATTGAAATTGTATAATTATACGAATATCACATGCGGTTCAATTTTATTCTTTTCAATTACCACCCGAATTGTCCAACAAATAATGGCCAGAAGCTTCAATTGGTTTTTATCGAAAATATTAAATATAATATTTAATATTTTACCGGAAATATATTTAATATTTGAATTAATGATTAATTAAAATATATTTAGGTAAATTAAAAAATATTTACCGAAAATTATGTAATATTTAAATAACAAAATTGGCTAAAAATATTAAATATAATATTTAATATTTTACCGAAATATATGTAAATATATTTCGGTAAAATATATTTAATATTAAATATATTTTACCGAAAATTATATAATATTAAATTAATGTAATATTCAATATATTTTAATTAAAATATATTTTAGGTAAATTAAAAATATATTTTAGGTAATATATTTAATTAAAATATTTTTCCATTAAATATATCCTCAAAGTTTGCTAAAAATGTTGTAGTAGTGACATTATATTTAATTTACCTAAAATATATTTTAATAAAATATATTTTAGGTAAATTTAAAAAATATTTACCTAAAAATTATGTAAAATTTAAAAAACAAATTTGGGGCTAAAATATTAAATATAATATTTAATATTTTACCGAAAATATATGTAAATATATTTTGGGTAAAATATATTTAATATTTTAGGTAAATTAAAAATATATTTTAGGTAATATATTTAATTAAAATATTTTTTTCCGGTAAATATATCCTCAAGGTTTGCTATGGGAACTGTTTGGGTTGGGAAGTAAAGGTAAAATTTGTGACGCCCCCAAAATTAGGTATACATCACCCATCTTAGGTAGTCAGATACATGGTACAGAATTTAAATACAACTTACTAATATAACTGTTGTGTACAATACCACATAAACTGTGAGTTTGAATACAAATATTGTTTACTAGATATTATACAAACTCAAAAGGAGTCCTCATTACAATTATTATCACTTATTTCACGAGAATAGTGAGGACTACTAATGCTATCCTCTCGGACCATTACTCCGTTCCCGACTCGTCCCGCTATATTCTCATTTCCGAAGAAAACGGTGAAAGAAAGGGTGAGCTCAACTAGCTCAAGAAGAAATATTATGACTAAGATAATGCGTAATAAATTATCATTATCATTACACAACAAAAAGTTAAAGCGATAAAATATAATGAACATCAAGTTTAACTACGGTGAACCAAAGAATCCATTAAAAGAGTCAGTAGAAAATAAAATCTACTATCTTTTATGATTTAAAAGGTTTTTCATCCTTTGTTATATTTGAGACTCGACTTTAATAAATATTCCACATCATCGAATCACCCTTACGAACTACGGCCAAGGATATTCTTTAGTATCACGACCACAATTATTCATGCACTACGGGCCAAGAATAGTTGTGTATTCATTAATGGTCATGATCATGCCAACAATTTGTCCATCAATGCACTACTACCAATCGAGGATTTTTATCACATCATTTGTAACATTACGGCCATGATTACACCGAATAGTCTCGGTCATAATCATACCAAGTCCATCTATGCACTACAAAGCCACGAGATGACTTTCAACATAATATAAACATGAGGATGATGACAATGATATAAGAATTCAATAAAACAAGTTCAAGAATTATTTTATCCAGAATTATTAACGCCCAAATTGTCAACATGATCTTTGTTTTGTAGAGTAAAATTCAAGAATGATCGGAAGAATATTTCCATGAAAAGATATTGGATAAAATGCAAATATCAAGGATATTCTACTAATTTCATGGAGTATAAGTCAAAGTTTTAACCAATTGGGTATAATAAAGAATGGAATAACAAAAGAAATCACCATGCATGCGATAGACCCTTTGCAGTGCAAAAGTTATTTCAATGAATAATAAATAACGGAACCAGTCCCAGGCATAAAACGCATGCATGTGATGTTCCAATGAGAATAATAATAAAGAGGCGGAACCAGTCCGGTGTAAAACACATGACGAGGATATTCCAGCGTAATAATAATAAAGAAGGAACCAGTTAGGTGTAAAACACATGCACAGGATGTTCCAAATGAATAATAATAATAAAGGCGGAACCAGTCCGGTGTAAAACACATGCATGCAGGATGTTCAAATGAATAATCGAAGAATGTCACCAAGTATAGGGTAAATCAGCGTGATACTGAGTTATTCCAATAGAATAATAAGCAATGGAATAACAACGGTTACATGGACGCCCCAAAATAGGTATACATCACCTATACGAAGTTGTCAATACATGAAATACGAAACAACTACAACTTTATTATTATTACAACAAGAAAGCTGTGAGTTTGAATACAAATATTATCTTCTAGACAAAATCTATACTCAAATAAATCCTCATCACATTTATTGATACATTATTTTACAAAATGGTGAGGACTACTAAACAATCCTTTCTAAAACCTTCATTCCATACCCAGACTGCAGTACACGCTATATTCTCGCCTCCGAGAAAAATGGAACAAAAAAGGAAAAGGGTGAGCTCAACTAGCTCAAGTAAAGAATATTATGACTAAGATAATATACAACAAATTATCGTTAGTCTTCAACAGAAAAATATAATAGAATCTGATAGACAACAAATTTTAAATCAATATTCGCAATGAAATAATAATTCATTAGAAGAGTTAAGTAGAGAATGCAAACTACTATCTTCTATGTATGAATTTAAAAGTTCATAAATCTATCTTTTATCCCCTGTAACATCAATCAATATACATACGGAATCAAATATTCATCTTTGCACTATAGGCCAAAGATATTCATCGATTAGTTATGTTCATTTAAACACTGTTCATCTTTGCACTACTGGCCAAAGATATTATTAGAAATCATTCATCTTTGCACTACTGAGGCCAAAGATATTCTTAAGAAATCATTCATCTTTGCACTACAAAGGCCAAAGATATTCCATAATATCATCATTTAAGACCGAGGATGATGAAAAATATTTTTTAAAGAAAGCGAATCCAATTGAAACAAAATGACAAAGATTAAGGATTAAGGATTAGTACTTGGTTTTATCCACGTCCAAAAATACCTCAAAAATAATCATAGTGGTGTAAAATTCAAGAATGATCAAAACATGGATACAATCGAGTTAGTATCCGAATAGATGTTTAGACGAAAAGAAGAAATTTTATTTTTCGATTGAATAATACCAGATATCGTGAATAGTCTTGAGTATCGTGAATAAGTCAAGTATCACGTGAATAGTACCTCAGACACCAAAAGATAGAAATTCCACAAAAACATCTTCACGCTTCATGAATAGTACTCGTGAATAGTAACTCGTGAATAGTAACTCATGAATAGTAACTTCGTGAATAGTAACTCATGAATAGTAACCCATGAATAGTAACCCAGACATGAAAAAGTTCCAAATTTGATAAAACTTGGATCAACATTTCGATTATAATGATATTGAAGAAATAATATCATTCTGAAAAAATAATATCCCTTACCTCGAAAAATCAAGATTTCTAGCTAGAATAACGGGTATAGTCTTTGAAGGAACTTGCACCGTCTAGCAATACTCAAAGTATACTCAAAATACTCACAAGAATACGCCGATAATATAGAGAGAAAACTTGAGTTTACGGTGTGATTTTCAATTCTAACCTAAGCACCCTATTTATAAGAAAATGCTTAGAACACCAAAGAAAGAAAATTTAATAAAATAATATTATTTCTTAAAATATTCAAGCCCACCTTAGAAATCTGATTTCAGATCATTTATAACACATGTGACCCACTCAATTACAACAAAAAACGTTTTTCTTACAAAAATATTTTAAACTCCCAAAATCAATTATTTTGAGTTTGAACTTCAATAATTCATAATAAATAGCCCTTTCATTAGAAAATTAGAATCATGCTTGAGTTTTTATAGGAATTTCAATTCTCTACAACTTTGCAGAAGAAAGTTTTTCCAAATTCCAAATAGAAATTGACCGAAATCCACAAACGAGGCGATTTTTGTTTATAATCAAATTTCAGTCAATAAATGGGGTCCACCGACATGTTTAACATGTTTTAAACATTTATTGCAACAAAATACTCTTCCTCCTCGTATACTCATATATCCCCCATTCGTTGTAAAAATATCACCGTTAATATATTATTAAAATAATATATTATTTTATCAGAAAAAGATAAAATATTAATTTTCAACAATTGTCATTTTAAAAATTTTCTCCATCTATATCCACATAAAATCAATATTTTCCTCATCATATAAATCAATAATTAATTATTCACAAATAATATTACAGAATCACAATATTGACAACAGGTAGGTTCAGGAAGAGGGGCTTTCAATAAGAATTTCTTCTTCTTGGTAAGCAATTAGGTGACCAAACCTCTCCTGAGCAGAACTTTCTAGACATTGCCAATAATGTTATCTAATAATATTATTCAGATAATATGAATTATTGCTTCAATAATGAAAATACCGTAATGACAATTATCAAACAACAAAGAATATAAAATATCAATATGAAGAATTATTAACTCAATAAAAAAATATCGAGCGGTAATTATCGTAACCATTATTGAGTAGTGCCTTCTTACGTAAGAATCAATAATTGGTGCAATACGGTGTCTTCTTGTTCAACAACAGCGTATTAGTGTGTTTTAAACCACCGGGTATTCCAACAAGATACTCAGTAACAACTACGCCAGATTATTTAAAAACAACTTATATTTGTCATTTTCTTCATCCAATCGCTTTTTCAGTGGGGGGCCCCACATGGTCTGGCTTGGTCGCATACGAATATTCCCGACGATGTCTGAATATTCCACGACCAAACGAATATTCCCGACGATAATGAATATTTTATAACCACTTGCTTATTTTAAAATATTTGCGCATTTAACCCTTAACTATCCACATTAATCAAATCAACCCCTTACTATTTCAAAATAATAAATAAAGGAAATTCCTTTTTATTTAAAAATTTGAGTCTTACAACCTCCCTCCTTATGAAATTTCGTCCTCGAAATTGACGACGATACACAGTGTGTTTGAAAAGGTGAGGATACCTCGCTTTCATTTCCGTTTCCAATTTCGTGTCATTTCCTCTATAAGCATGATTCCTCCACAAAACTTTAACTTGTGGTATGACCTTTCTTGGCGTATGACATGCTCCTTCCTATCCAAGATCTTGACAGTACCTCCTCATACGTTAAGTCTTGGCTATCTCGTCCGGTTCTAACTTTCAATAACGTGGTTCGGGTCTTTCACATATTTATTTAAGTACGGATATGAAACACATTATGAACACGAGACATACTCGAGGTAACGTAAGTCTATAGGCTACATTTCCTACTTCGGTCAAGAATTTGAAATGGACCAATAAATCGTGGATTGAGCTTTCCTCTCTTCCCAAATCTTGTAACTCCCTTCCATGGAGCAACTCGCATGACAATACATGATCCCCTACATTAAATTCCACGTCCTTTCGATGAAGATCCGCATAACTCTTTTGTCGATCTTGTGCCGTTTGTATCGTTTGTCGAATCATTTGGATCTTTTCGGTGAGTCATACGTACTAACTCGGGTCCCAACAATGTTGCTTCACCCACCTCATCCCAACATATTGGAGAACGACATTTTCGTCCATATAATGCTTGAATGGAGCCACACCTATACTTGCACGATAAGCTGTTGTTGTAGGAGAATTCCACCAATGGTAAATACTTATCCCAACTACCCTTGAAGTCTAGGACACGTAGTCTTAATAGATCTTCAAGAGTTTGAATAGTCCTCTCGATTGTCCGTCCGTTTGGGGATGGTATGTAGAACTAAATCGCAAATCCGTGCCCATAGCTTTTTGCAAGCTAACCCAAAATCTTGAAGTGAATCTTGGGTCACGATCCGAAACTATGGATACGGGCATGCCATGCAACCTCACAATCTCATTCACGCACATACTAGCAAGGCGTTCAAGGGAATAAGTCTCCGTGTCGGCAAGAAATGAAGCGGAGACTTGGTTAATCTATCAACAATAACCCAAATAGCATTGATGCCTTGAGAAACCGTAGGAAGACCCGAACTTGAAATCCATAGTAATGTGTTCCCACTTTCATTAGGAATCTCAAGTGGTTGCAACGGACCCTTAGGTACAAGATGCTCCGCCTTTACACGTTAGCAAGTTAAACACATCGAGATAAACTTTGCAATCTCTCTCTTCATATTGTTCCACCAAAATGTATGTCAAGATCACGATACATTTTAGTACTTCCGAGATGGATTGCAAATGGCGTATTGTGTGCCTCCATCATAATCTTGTACTTCAAATCGAGTCGTTAGGAACACAAAGTTCAGAGTGGACTCAAGTATTCCTTCTTCATCAATTCTCGCTTAGGAATAGCTCCTTCTTGTACTTTCTTCTTCATATGCGATCGCTCAAGATTTCGGTGGCTTTGAGCAACCTTAACTTTTTCTATTAAAGTTGGTTCTATCGTATACTTGACATCATCGCACTTTTCGTTCCCACATATGATCTTCTACTCAATGCGCCGCCTACCACGTTCGCTTTACCGGGATGGTATTGAATAGTGTGGTCGTAGTCTTTCAATAGCTCGAGCCAACGTCATTGCCGCATGTTGAGTTCTTTTTGAGTGAAGAAATATTTAAGGCTTTTATGGTGCAATATATCTCCACTTTCTCCCCATATAGATAGTGCCTCCATATTTTTAGTGCGAAAACGATTTGCGCCAACTCTAGATCATGAGTAGGATAATTCCTCTCATACTCTTTAAGTTGTCATGAGGCATAGGCTATGACTTTCCCACGTTGCATGAGAACACATCCTAACCCTTTGCACGAAGCATCGGCGTAGATAACAAATCCATCCGAACCGGATGGTATTGTTAGAAGCAGTCTTAGAAATAAGTCTCCTCTTAAGCTCTTGGAAACTTTTCTCACATTCTTCGCTCCAAAGCAATTTTGTATCCTTCCGAGTTATTTGAGTTAATGGAGTAGCGATTCGAGAAAACCCTTCCACGAATCTCCGATAATAACCACTAAGCCCAAAAAGCTACGTACTTGATCCAAACTTGGTTGCTCTCTAACTTTGTATTGCTTCAATCTTGGCCGGATCAACAGATACTCCATGTTTCGACACCACGTGCCCAAGGAATGCTACTTCCTCAAGCCGTAACTCGCATTTCTTCAATTTGGCATATAGTTGGTTTTCACGAAGCCTTTGGAGTACCGACTTCAAATGGTGCTCATGATCTTCACGGCTTTTGGAATATATGAGGATGTCATCAATAAAGACAACAACGAATTGATCCAAATATTCCTTGAATACTCGGTTCATCATATCCATGAAAGCCGCAGGAGCATTAGTTAGTCCGAAAGACATGACTAAGAATTCATAATGCCCATACCGAGGGTTTACGGGCGTCTTTGGAATATCCTCGATTCTAATCTTGGTGATGATATCCGAAGCGAAGATCGATTTTTGAAAAGAATTGTGCCCCTTGCAACTTTGGTCAAACAAGTCATCAATACGAGGTAGAGGATACCTATTCTTGATGGTGACATGGTTCAATTCCGATAGTCAATACAAAGTCGCATACTCCGTCTTTCTTCTTTACAAATAAAGCAGGAGCACCCCAAGGAGATGTACTTAGGCCGAATGAAACCGATGTCCAACAATTCGTAGTTGGACCTTTAACTCTGAAGTTCAATAGGAGCCATTCGATATGGGGTTTTAGAAATGGGCTTTGTGCGGGTTCAAGATCAATAAAGAATTCAACTTCACGTTACGGGGTAGGCAGCGGGAAGTTCTTGAAATACGTCGGGAAAGTCAATAACAACAGGAATATTATTCAAATTTGGCGTGTCTTTATTCAAATCCATAACATGGGCTAAGAAAGCTTGACATCCGTTTTTTAATAAGCGAATAGCTTTATGATTAGATATGGCGGTGATCGATTTTAATGGTTTAGTTGCTTGAATTGTACAACGGGTTGGTTAGGAATATGAAAACTAACAACCTTACGAAAACAATCAATTTTGGCATGATGAGTAGTTAACCAATCAATCCTAAAATCACATCAAAAGCAAGTATCTTTAAAGAGATAAGGTCAACGGTAAGGTAATGGTGCCAACTTGAATCAAACAAGATTTATAAGCGATTGGATGTGATGAAAGTTTCTCCTAACTGAGTTTCCACGAGATAGGTCAAAGTCTAATTTCTCCGAGTCAAGTTTAAATGTTGAGCACATGCAGGAGAGATAAATGAAAAGGTAGCACCGGTATCAAGTAAGGTATAAACTTCGCAAGAATTTATAAATAGCTTACCGTGATCACCTCGTTTGGGTTCTCGCATTATGACCGGTCCACAACAAACGCTTCTTCCCGAATCGTTGACTTTGACTTTTTTACGGGATAGTCTTTTGAGTCAAATCCCCATTGAACTAGGTTTCTCTCTTGTCTAATCTCGAAGCGATATGTCCTTCCTTTCCATAATTATAGCATACCTTGAAGCTGTTGTAGGCGGTTTGGTGATATGTCCCTCTTTTCCGCATTTGTAGCATATATGGGGGGTGGTCGTTCTCCTCCCTTAGAACCGATTCTTTGCAAGCCTTTGTCATCTTCACATATGGTCGTTGTTAAATCTCCTCTTTTAAAATCTCCTCTCGACTCGCTTCTTCTATTTTCATGGCCATGATTACCACCAGAGTGGTTACCATTTCTGTCCGTCTCATTTCTTTCTCCACAAAGTTATCATTATTACATTGATCGCTATATCTCGTCACGATCCTGGTTGTGGTCCCTCAGTTGACCGTACTCGTTATCTCGCTCTAATAATTGAGCCACATTTACAACATCTGAATAAAGAGAAAATTTATGAGAAATGAGATAATGACGACGTACGGGTTTCAAACCTCTAAGAAACATCCAGCGTCATCGTTCCTCATTCTCCACCAAATGAGGTGCAAACACGGATAACTCGCAAACTTTGCCTCGTCTTTGAGACAAACCGTCATGTTGTTTTGTTCCAATCGATGAACTCCACTTCCTTCATACGACGAACACTTTCGGAAAGTATTTGTCATTAAATAGCTCTTCAAACGTCTCCCAAGACATGCCGAAAGTAATTTGGATGGGTACGCTCCCCACTGAGACTCCCACCCGATGAGTCCGCCTCGCCACGGAACATAAAGGTGGCGAATGGAACCTTCTGTTCCTCCGTGCATCCCAAGACATCGAATATCTTGGTAATTTGTTTGACCCATGTTTCCGCCATGATCGGATCGGCTTTCCCTTAAATTTTGGTGGTCCCAACTCTTTGAAGCGCTTGGTTTGTGACAACCCGTGAATTGCTATCATTTCCTCCTCATTTTGAACACGAGTTTCCTAAATCGATTTTGCATGAAGCGCAAAAAACTTCTAAACATCCCTCGTTCATCATCTCGCTTTCAATGGTGTTGTTCACAGGAGGAACATTGCCGACTGTTGCACGTTCTCCTCGTTGGTGAGTACAGCATCTCCACGGTCTCATTTCCATTGTTAATATTCTCATTCGACATTCTCAAATCATGTCATAAAACAAGGGTTAATTAAGGAAATCAATATATCACATAATATCCCTATATCTTCGACCAACTAACAAATAAGCTTAGGTAGGACACACTAGCGAAGGATTTACTCGTCTCTCCCTCCTAGTTCTATTCCCCGATCTCGCCAGAGATCATATCCCTAAGCTCGATACCAACCGTGATGCCCCCAAAATAGGTATACATCACCCATTACGAGTTGTCAATACATGGTATGTAAACAACTACAACTTTATTATTACAACGGTAAAAGCTGTGAGTTTGAATACAAATATTATCTTCTAGACAATATCTATACTCAAATAAATCCTCATCACATTTATTGATACATTATTTTACAAAATGGTGAGGACTACTAAACAATCCTTTCTAAAACCTTCATTCCATACCCAGACTACGTACTACATTTATATTCTCGCCTCCCGAGAAAAATGGAACAAAAAAGGAAAAGGGTGAGCTCAACTAGCTCGATAAAGAATATTATGACTAAGATAATATACAACAAATTATCGTTAGTCTTCAATGAGAGGAAAAATATAATAGAATACTGATAGACAACAAATTTTAAATCAATATTCGCAATGAAATAATAATTCATTAGAAGAGTTAAGTAGAGAATGCAAACTACTATCTTCTATGTATGAATTTAAAAGTTCATCGTCTATCTTTTATCCCTGTAACATCAATCAATATACATACGGAATCAAATATTCATCTTTGCACTACGGGCCAAAGATATTCATCGATTAGTCATGTTCATTTAAACACTGTTCATCTTTTTGCACTACTGGGCCAAAGATATTCTTGAGAAATCATTCATCTTTGCACACTGAGGCCAAAGATATTCTTAAGAAATCATTCATCTTTGCACTCTGGTGCCAAAGATATTCCATAATATCATCATTTAAATGAGGATGATGAAAATATTTTTTTAAAAGCGAATCCGGTGAAACAAAATGACAAAGATTAAGGATTAAGGATTCGTACTTGGTTTTATCCACGTCAAAAATACCTCAAAAATAATCATAGTGGTGTAAAATTCAAGAATGATCAAAACATGGATACAATCAGAGTTAGTATCCGAATAGATATTTTTAGACGAAAAGAAGAAATTTTATTTTTCGATTGAATAGTATCAGATATCGTGAATAGTCAGAGTATCGTGAATAGTAGTCAGTACACGTGAATAGTAACTCAGACACCAAAAGATAGAAATTCCACAAAAACATCTTCACGCTTCGTGAATAGTACTCGTGAATAGTAACTTCGTGAATAGTAACTCATGAATTGTAACTTCGTGAATAGTAACTCATGAATAGTAACCCATGAATAGTAAACCCGAGCATGAAAAAGTTCCAAATTTGATAAAAACTTGGATCAACATTTCAAAGATAATGATATTGAAGAAATAATATCATTCTGAAAAAATAATATCCCTTACCTCGAAAGATCGGTACTTTAGCTAGAATCTAAGGGTATAGTCTTTGAAGGAACTTGCACTGCCAGTCTAGCAATACTCAAAAAGTATACTCAAAATACTCACAAGAATAAACGATAATATAGAGAGAGAAAATTTTTGGTTTACGGTGTGATTTTCAATTCTAACCTAAGCACCCTATTTATAGGAAAATGCTTAGAACACCAAAAAGAAAATTTAATAAAATAATAATATTTCTTAAAAATATTCAAGCCCACCTTAGAAATCTGATTTCAGATCATTTATAACACATGTGACCCACTCAATTACAACAAAAATGTTTTCTTACAAAAAATATTTTAAATTCCCAAAAATCAATTATTTTGAACTTGAACTTCAATAATTCATAATAAATAGCTCTTTCATCAGAAAATTCGAATCTCATGAGTTTTTATAGGAATTTCAATTCTCTACAACTTTTCAGAAGAAAGTTTTCCAAATTCCAAATAGAAATTGTCCGAAATCCACAAATGGGCGATTTTACAGTTATAATCAAATTTCGGATTCAATAAATGGGGTCCCACAGAGCATGTTTAACATGTTTTAAACATTTATTGCAACAAAAAATACTCTTCCTCCTCGTATACTCATATATCCCACATTCGTTGTAAAAATATCACCAGATTAATATATTATTAAAATAATATATTATTTTATCGAAAAAGATAAAATATTAATTTTCAACAATTATCATTTTAAAAATTTTCTCCATCTATATCCACATAAAATCAATATTTTCCTCATCATATAAATCAATAATTAATTATTCACAA
The DNA here is from genome assembly GCA_020205615.1 of Panax quinquefolius. NCBI lineage: Eukaryota > Viridiplantae > Streptophyta > Magnoliopsida > Apiales > Araliaceae > Panax > Panax quinquefolius. The sequence continues at coordinate 16,795,209 of CM035174.1, read as the reverse complement.
ATAATATTACGAGAATCACAATATCGATAACAGTGCAGGTTCAGGAAGAGGGCTTTCAAATAAGAATTTCTTCTTACTAGCCAGCGCAATTAGGTGACCAAACCTCTCCTTGAGCAGAACTTTCTAGACATTGCCAATAATGTTATCTAATAATATTATTCAGATAATATGAATTATTGCTTCAATAATGAAAAATCTTGTGTAATGACAATTATTGAAACAACAAAGAATATAAAATATCAACGCAAACAATTATTAACTCAATAAAATCTCGAAGCGGTAATTACTGTAACCATTATTGAGTAGTGCCTTCTTACGTAAGAATCAATAATTGGTGCAATACCGTGCTCTTGCTCAACAACGCGCGTATTAGTGTGTTTTAACCACGGGTATTCCAACAATGATACTTCAGTAACAACTACGCCGTTATTTAAAAACAACTTATATTTGTCGTTTTCTTCATCCAATCGCTTTTCAGTTATGGGGCCCACACACATTGCTTCGTCGTCATGCGAATATTCACAAACAGATCTGAATATTCCACGACCAAACGAATATTCCAAGCGATAATGAATATTTTATAACCACTTGCTTATTTTGAAATATTTGCGCATTTAACCCTTAACTATCCACATTAATCAAATCAACCCTTACTATTTCAAAATAATAAATAAAGGAAATTCCTTTTTATTTAAAAATTTCGGGGTCTTACAAGTTCTCTTCATGAATAAGAAAGAATAACACCCTTTACGAGTACAACAAATAATATTCCCTACCTTAGAAGAACTGAATATTGGAAAAGTGAAGTAGCAGAATACTTTTCTTCTTTCTCTCTATAGTTTTTCTCTCTAGAGTTTCAATGAATTCGTAAGAAATAATGAAGGAATGAGCTTTCTATTTATAGAAAAACTGAGGGTGGCTCTTGGTCTTAACAAAGGGTCAAAATGACTCTTGGTAATATTGAAGAGACAACTACTATTTGCGAAGGGGTAATTAACCTTTGGAATACCGAAGAGGCAGTTAACTCTTAGTAATATTGAAGGGACAACTACTATTTGCGAAGGGGTAATTACTATTGACGAAGGTAATTACTATTGACGAAGGTAAATACTATTGACGAAGGTAAATACTATTGAAAAAGGTAATTACTATTGACAAAGGTAAATACTATTGATGAAGGTAAATACTATTGACGAAGGTAAATACTATTGAAGAAGGTAATTACTATTGACAAAGGTAAATACTATTGACGAAGGTAATTACTATTCACAAAGGTAATTACTATTCACAAAGGTAATTACTATTGACGAAGAGACTCTTAGATGATGACATATGGCCCCCCCATAAAATAATCAAACTTACCACAAACGTCTCATAACAGACTCTTTATATACATCAAGGATTGAATAAATATTACCACAATCATTTTATTTTTAATCAACACATTTTTAATCTTTCAACAATTATTAATCATTTATAACTTGTCGTCTCAATTAATAATATAACATATTATATGAGATGATCTTGTGACAATAATTGAATTAATAATATAAAGAGATATGATCAAAGAATTCTCGTAGTAATAATTGAGTATAGCTAAGTGACTTCTCACGTAAGCATCAATAATCAATAAAGTGTGTGCTACTATGCAACCACACGTATTCATCGTACTTTTTTACCAAGGGTAGTTCAACGGTTTTAACGGTAACACCTCCGTAGTTATTTTTATAAAAAGATAATTTTGTCGTTTTCTAACTACGACAATACTTAGATTATATGGGGTCCATTAATGATTGGTAGTCGCATACGAATATTCCCGAAAAAAAGAATATTCCCAGACCAAACGAATATTTTATAACAACTTGCTTACTTTGCAAAATTTATAAATATTACCCACAACTATAACATTATATCAAATTTATTCTATAATATTCAAAAATAATATTTATAGAAAATTCATCTTTATTTATAAAAGTGAGGGTCTTACAACCTTCCCTTCTTATGAAATTTAGCCCTCGAAATTAGGGTACGATACACTGGTATGTCGAAGAGGTAAGGATACCTTGATTTCATTTTTGATTCTAACTCCCAAGTCATTTCCTCAACATCGTGGTTCCTCCACAAAACTTTGACTTGAGGTATAACCTTGGAGCGTAGAATATGTTCCTTCTTATCCAAAATTTGAGCAGGAACCTCTTCATACGTCAAATCTTCCGTTATTTAATCGGTTCTAACTCAATAATATGGTTCGGGTCTTTCACATATTTACGTAACATGGATATGTGAAAAGCGTTATGAACACGAGACATATTTGGCGGTAAAAACGCAGTCTATAGGCCACAGTTCCTACTCGATCGAGGATTAAAATGGACCAGATGAATCGAGGATTAAGTTTTCCTCTCTTTCCAAATCTTGTAACTCCTTTCCATGGAGCAACTCTTAACAACACATGATCTCCTATATCGAATTCCACGTCCTTTCGATGAAGATCAAGATAACTCTTTTGTCGATTTTGTGAGGTTTTTTTATCGTTGTCGGATCGTTTGAATCTTTTCCGTAGTCATACGTACCAACTCTGGTCCCAACAACGTTGCTTCACCCACCTCATCCCAAAGATACCGAGAAGCGACACTTTCTTCCATACAACACTTGAATGGAGCCATGCCGATACTTGCTTGATAAGCTGTTGTTGTAGGAAAACTCCACCGATGGTAAGAACTTGTCCCAACTCCCTTTGAAATCAAGGACACGAGTCTTAATAGATCTTCAAGAGTTTGAATAGTCCTCTCGACTATCCGTCCGTAAAATCGAGGATGATATCCGAGAGCTAAATCGTAAGTCCGTGCCCATAGCTTTTTGCAAACTAACCCAAAATCGTGAAGTGAATCTTGGGTCTCGATCAGAAACTATGGATCTTGGCATACCATGCGATCTTACAATCTCGTTTATGTACATCTGAGCAAGGCGTTCGAGTGTATAAGTTTCGTGATCGGTAAGAAATGAGCGAGACTTGGTCAATCTATCAACAATGACCCAAATCGCATCAATGCCTTGAGAAACCTTAGGAAGACCCAGAACGAAATCCATGGTAATGTGCTCCCACTTCCATTCGGAATTTCAAGTGGTTGCAATGGACCTTTTGGTACTTGATACTTCGCTTTAACTCGTTGACAAGTTAGACACCTTGAGATAAACAGCGCTATCTCTCTCTTCATATTGCTCCACCAAAATGTATGACGAATATCATGATACATTTTGGTACTCCCAGGATGGATTGAAAATGGTGTGTTGTGCGCCTCCATCATGATATTATACTTTAAATCGTGGTCGTTAGGAACACAAAGTGCGGAGTTGACTCAAGTATTTCTTCTTCATCGATTCTTGCTTGAAGATAGCACCTTCTTGCACTTTCTTCCTCATATGCATCGGCTCCAGTGTCCGTAGCTTGAGCAGCTTTAACTTTATCGATTAAAGTCGGTTCTACTCGTATACTCGCTATCATCACATGCGTCCCTGGAGTCTTTAACTCTATCTCCATCCTTTGCAAGTCAAACAAAATGGGCCTTTACTTTGACAATAACGCACCCGTACCTGCATATGATCTTCTACTCAATGCGTCAGCTACCACGTTCGCTTTTCCAGGATGGTATTGGATGGTATGATCATAATCTTTCAACAGTTCAAGCCAACGTCGTTGTCGCATGTTGAGTTCCTTTTGAGTGAAGAAATATTTGAGGCTTTTATGATCCGTAAAGATCTCCACTTTCTCCCCATACAAGTAATGCCTCCAAATTTTAAGTGCAAAGACAACAGTTGCCAACTCTAGATCATGAGTAGGATAATTTCTCTCATATTCTTTGAGTTGTCATGAGGCATAGGCTATAACTTTTCCATGTTGCATGAGAACACATCCCAACCCTTTGCCCGAAGCATCACTGTAGATGACAAATCCCTCCGAGCCAGATGGTATTGTCAGAACAGGTGCTGAAATAAGTCTCCTCTTGAGTTCTTGAAAACTCTTCTCACATTCTTCTCTCCAACCGAACTTTGTATCTTTTCGAGTCAACTGAGTCAATGGAGTAGCGATTCAAGAAAATCCTTCCACGAATCTCCGATAATAACCCATTAAAGCGAGAAAGCTACGACTTTGGTCATCGATTTAGGTTGTTCCCGACTTTGAATAGCTTCGATCTTTCTTTGGGTCAACAGATATTCCATGACTTGATACCGCGTGCCTAAGGAATGCTACTTCTTCAAGCTAGAACTCGCATTTCTTCAATTTGGCATAAAGCTTATATTCACGAAGCTTTTGGAGTGTCAGCCTCAAGTGTTGCTCATGATCTTCACGGCTTTTGGAATAAATAAGGATGTCATCAATAAAGACGACCACAAAGTGATCTAAATATTCCTTGAATACTCGGTTCATCATATCCATGAAGGCAGCAGGAGCATTAGTCAATCCAAAGGACATGACTAGGAATTCATAATGCCCGTACCGAGTTCTGAAAGCCGTCTTTGGAATGTCAGCGGTTCTAATCTTCAATTGGTGATATCCGGAACGAAGATCAATCTTTGAAAAGAATTTGGCTCCTTGCTGCTGGTCAAACAGGTCATCAATACGTGGCAATGGATACCTATTTTTGATGGTGACATGATTCAACTCCCGATAATCAATACAAAGTCGCATACTCCCATCTTTTTCTTCTTCACGAATAGAAGCAGGAGCACCTAAGGAGAAGTACTAGGGACGAATAAAGCCGATGTCTAACAATTCCTGCGGTTGGGTCTTTAACTCACGAAGTTCAATAGAGCCATTCGATATGGGGCTTTGGAAATAGGTTTTGTATCACGGGTTCAAGGTCGATACAAAATTCAATTTCACGCTTTCCGGGGTAGGCGAGGGAAGTTCTTCGAGAATACGTCAGAAATTTATTAACAATAGAAATATCGTTCAGCGGCGTATTTTTGTTTAAATCTGTGACATGAGCTAAGAAAGCTTGACATCCGTTTTTCAATAAACGAATAGCTTTATGGCTTGAGATGACCGTGATTGATTTTAATGGTTTGGTCGTTTGAATTCGCATAATAGGTTGATTAGGAATATGAAAGCTAACAACCTTACGAAAACAATCAATTTTTGCATGATAAGTAGTTAACCAATCAATCCCTAGAATCACGTCAAATGCAAGTATTTTTAATGAAATAAGATCGACAGGTAATGTGAAGGTACCGATTTGAACCAAACAAGACTTATAAACAGTGGATGTAATGAAGGTTTCTCCCAATAGAGTTTCCACAGATAAGTCAAAGTCTAATTTCTCCGGAGTTAAATTTAATCGATGAGCGCAAGTAGGAGAAATAAAAGAATGGGTAGAACCGGTATCAAATAAAGTATAGACTTCATTAGAGTTTATAATAAGCTTACCCGTGATGACCTCATTCGGGTTCCTTGCTCTCTGGGAGGTCACAACAAACGCTCTCCCTTGCACTACCGGTTTTGACTTTTCTGGAACGGCCTTTGGTGCCTCCATCCTAGTTGAATTTGTCTTTGGTAAACAACAAAATCGAGCTAAGTGACCTTCTCTTCCACAATTATAGCATGCTTTGGACGGCATGGCCTTGATTCGGATGATGTGTCCCTCTCCTCGCATTTGAAGCATATGATAGGTGGTCTTTCTCCTTCCTTAACAATGGTCTTTGGTCTTGACGTCTTTCCATCATTGTTGAATCTCCTTTTCTTGAAATGTCCATTCTTATTGTTTTGGCCCTGATTACCACCTAAGTGGTTACCATATCTGGCCTGTTGATTCCCTCCATGCTTGTTGTCACCGCTTCGATGACTACTCTCGCTGGTATTATCATTTTGCCTTAAATTTGCTCTCTCTTTTAGTTGCGTTGACTCGTTATCGCGCTCCACTAATCGAGCCATATTTACAACATCCGAATACAAACACGGTTTATGAGAAATAAGATGTTGACGTATCTCCCGCTTCAAACCTCTTAAAAACATTCGCGCCATTCTCTTCATTATCCACCAAGTGGGACATGAACCGTGATAACTCGCAAATTTTGCCTCGTATTGCGACACGGTCATATTGTTTTGTTCCAACTTGATAAACTCCACCTCCTTCATGTGGCGAATACTTTCGGGAAAGTATTTGTCGTTGAATGACTTCCGGAACTTCTCCCAAGATATCTTAAGATGCAATGAGTTGAGTACGTTTTACCGATTCCCACCAAGCCTCGCCTCCATGCAACATAAAAGGCAAGAAGGGAACCTTTTGCTCCTCGGAGCATCCCAAGACATCAAATATCTTGGTAATCTGCTTTATCCATGCTTCCGCTAGAAGTGGTTTTGGCTCTCCCTTAAACTCGGTGGTCCCAGCTCCTTAAATTGTTTAGCGACCGCCGCGAGAGTTTTCCGTGTTTCTAACTTCACGTTTTGGGACAGAGTCGCTCTCTTTCTTTGTTGCATAAATTCGCATAAAGCCTCCGAACATTTGATCATTCATCATTTGGTCAGTGTTGTTGTTTGAATGAGGATTGTCGCCTTCTTGATGCACATTATCCTGATTATTGATATATGGTGAATCAATGATCGCTTTGTGCTCCATTGCTATTCTCAACATTCTCGGATGTCATTTTTAGATATCGCCACAAAACAAAAGGTTAATTGACATGTAACAAATTATCTCTATATTCGATCGAGCACCAATAAAATAGCACATAAACTTAGGTAGGTCATACTAGCGAAAAGGTATTCCCCGCTCTCTCCCTCCTTGTGCTATTCTCACATCTTAGCAGGATCATATCCCTAAGCTTTGATACCATTGTGGCGCCCCCAAAATTAGGTATACATCACCCATCTTGGGTAGTCGGATACATGGTATGTAATTTAAATACAACTTACTAATATAAGCTGCCGTGTACAATACAATACGACATAAAGCGTGAGTTTGAATACAAATATTGTCTACCGGATATTATACAAACTCAAAAGGAGTCCTTATTACAATTATTATCACACTATTTCACGAGAATAGTGAGGACTACTAATGCTATCCTCCGGACCATTACTCCGTTCCTCGACTCGTCCCGGCTATATTCTCATTTCAGAAGAGAAACGGTGAAAGAAAGGGTGAGCTCAACTAGCTCAAGAAGAAATATTATGACTAAGATAATGCGAATAAATTATCATTAGCCTCAACAAATGTTGTTAAACCGATAAAATATAATGAACATCAAGTTTAACTACAATGGAACCAAAGAATCCATTAAAAGAGTCAAGTAGAAAATAAAATCTACTATCTTTTATGATTTAAAAGGTTTTCATAAGCTGTTATATTTGAGACTCAACTTTAATAAATATTCCACATCATCGAATCACCCACGAACTACGGCCGAGGATATTCTTTAGTATCACGACCACAATTATTCATGCACTACGGGCCAAGAATAGTTGTGTATTCATTAATGGTCATGATCATGCCAACAATCGTCCATCAATGCACTACTGACCATCGAGGATTTTTATCACATCATTTGTAACATTATGGTCATGATTACAAGAATAGTCTCTCGGTCATAATCATACCAAGTCCATCTATGCACCATGTGCCACGAGATGACTTTCAACATAATATAAACATGAGGATGATGACAATGATATAAGAATTCAATAAAACAAGTTCAAGAATTATTTTATCCAGGAATTATTAACGTCCAAATTGTCAACATGATACTGTTTTGTAGAGTAAAATTCAAGAATGATCAGAAGAATATTTCCATGAAAAGATACTGGATAAAATACAAATATCAAGGATATTCTACTAATTTGATGGAGTATAGAAGTCAAATTTTAACCAACTGGGTATAATAAAGAATGGAATAACAAAAGAAATCACCATGCATGCGATAGGCCTTACGCAGCAAAGTTATTCCAACAGAATAATAAATAATGGAACCAGGCGGCGTAAAAACACATGCAGATGGGATGTTCCAATGCGAATAATAATAAAGATGGAACCAGTCGGGTGTGTAAAAACATGCACAGGATGTTCCAATAGAATAATAATAAAGAAGGAACCAGTCAGGTGTAAAACACATGCACGAGGATGTTCCAGCAGAATAATAATAAAGAGCGGAACCGTGTCCGGTGTAAAACACATGCAGGATGTTCCAATGAGAATAATAGAAGAATGTCACAAAGTATAGGTAAACTGCAGTATACTGAGGTTATTCCAATAGAATAATAAGCAATGGAATAACAACAGTTCTCTTCATGAATAAGAAAGAATAACACCCTTTACTTAGTACAACAAATAATATTCCCTACCTTAGAAGAACTGAATATTGGAAAAGTGAAGTAGCGAGAATACTTTTTTCTTTCTTTCTCTATAGTTTCTCTCTAGAGTTTCAATGAATTCGTAAGAAATAATGAAGGAATGAGCTTTCTATTTATAGAAAAAGCGAGGGTGGCTCTTGGTCTTAACATGAGGTGAAATGACTCTTGGTAATATTCAAGAGACAACTACTATTCATGAAGGGTAATTAACCTTTGGAACAATCAAGAGGCGATTAACTCTTGGTAATATTGAAGGGACAACTACTATTTTGCGAAGGGTAATTACTATTGACGAAGGTAATTACTATTGACGAAGGTAAATACTATTGAAGAAGGTAATTACTATCGACGAAGGTAAATACTATCGACGAAGATAAATACTATCGATTGAAGGTAAATACTATTGAAGAAGGTAATTACTATTGACGAAGGTAAATACTATCGACGAAGGTAATTACTATATTCACAAAGGTAATTACTATTCACAAAGGTAATTACTATTGATGAAGAGACTCTTAGATGATGACATATGGGCCCCATAAAATATTCAAACTTACCACAAAGCGTCTCATAATGGACTCTTTATATACATCAAGGATTGAATAAATATTACCACAATCATTTTATTTTTAATCAACACATTTTTAATCTTTCAACAATTATTAATCATTTATAACTTGTCGTCTCAATTAATAATATAACATATTATATAGATGATCTTTGTGACAATAATTGAATCAATAATATAAGAGATATGATGCAATTAATTATCGTGAGTAATAATTGAGTATAGCTAAGTGACTTCACGTAAGCATCAATAATCAATCCGGTGTGCTACTATGCAACCACGCCAGACATATTCATGTACTTTTACCAAGGGTAGTTCAACGGTTTTAATGGTAACACCTCGTAGTTATTTTTATAAAAGATAATTTTGTCGTTTTCTAACTACGACAATACTTGATTATGGGGTCCACCAATGATTGGAGCAGTCGCATGCGAATATTTCCCGACAAAAAGAATATTCCCCTAACCAAATGAATATTTTATAACAACTTGCTTACTTTGCAAAATTTATAAATATTACCCACAACTATAACATTATATCAAATTTATTCTATAATATTCAAAAATAATATTTATAGAAAATTCATCTTTATTTATAAAAGTTGGGGTCTTACAAAATTCTTCTCTTTTTTTTGAGTTCAAAGATTAATCCTTATAAAACTATAACAACTAGTCTTGGTTGCTCAATTGGTCATTGCACCAAAGTTTCAAATTGAAGGTTCCTTGTTCGAATCTGTGCAGTAACATAATTTTGGGAAAATTTTCAAAAATGGTCACGTAAGCTCTGCAACGTGTAAAATAAAATAAAAAATGCCCACGTCAGATCTGCCACGTAGGCAGGTCAACGCACATGTGGCGTCTGGGGCTCGAAGTCCAAATTTTTTTAAAGAAAGGGGCTCAATTTGTGTTGACCAAAAGAAAAGGGCTCAATACCCAAAAATCCCTAAAGTTCAGTGGTCGACTTTGCATTTTACCCTACGATTATATGTATATATACCCCCAATTTATCACAATGTAATAATATTACCTCATTAAAGTCATATTTGTAAACCCAAGAAAAATTAAAACCTTAGTATTGTTGGTAGCCATTTTGCAAATGCTGAGAGTTAGAGGGAGTGTCCCATTATGAGTGTCCCATTTCTTCATTCACGTGAACCACCATTGACCTAGTCTAACTTCCATTCTCAAACTCTGCAAAATCAAAATGATGGCTAGGGGAATGGGTTAATGGGAGTAGTTAATCACTATTCCACCAAATTCTTCTTGGCATTAGCTTCTCTTTCTTCCTTTGGTTCAAATTCTAGGGCAATGGTTTTGTATGGGTTTTAGATTCTCTATAAATTGGAAGTCCTCTTCTCAAATTCACTTTTCTAGATTGGTTGTTAAGCTAAAATTTGAGAGTGAGTTCCGAAGTTAGAGAGCATTCAGAAGTTTAGGAGCAATTTTTGCAATTCCAAGCTTTAAGAGGTAACTTTCCATTATCTGTGTTCTTGAGTTCAAGTTTTACAAATTCTTAAAATTTCTTTAAACTACTTGTTAATTTATTAAGGAATTGATGTCAACATGCTATCTGAGTTGTATGAAGTCTATGTGGATGTTCTGAGTATGCTAAATTAGGCGTGGTTGTCGTTTGGGTTGAAATCTGCAGAAGCAAGGGCATGTCTGTGCATGTACCAAAGTGGCGCAGCCGCGCCACTTCCTAGTACAAACACAGTGCCACCGCACCGCCTATCAATCATGAAATCCAATTTTGTTGCTTTCTGTTATGTTGAGTATGTTAGTTTGACTTGATTCTAGTTATAAATGTCCTTGACATGCTAGCATATGTTGCCTTACTTATAGTCACTCACTTTAGCTTGTTTTAGTTTGAGTTTTTCAAGAAAACTTATAAGTTTTGAAAACAAACCTTGTTACAAACGACCTTACTTGTATTCTGACCTTGGGAGCATGTGTAAATAACCTAGATATGTATGTAAATGAGTTAAACATAAGGTATAAGCTTGCTTTATGTATAATGAGTTTTGTTAGCTTGGTTTTAATGATTTTCTAAACAAAAACTTGAAGTTCAAAAATGAAACTCGATGAACGTGGTATACTTTCAGTTCTGACATTCAAACATGTTTATATGGCTTAACTTTGTACTTAATGACTATGATATGTGAATCCAAAGTGACTTGCGTGCTTAGTGGTTTAGCATGAGATTTTCAAGAAAACTTTAGGAGTTTGAAAACCAACTTTGTTAAAAAACTACTCTATGTGCATCTTGGACTTTTGGACAATCATGATAGGATATTTTAGGCCTCTAAACATGATTGATATGTGTACCCATCTAACTAAGCATGATTTAGAATTTTCAAGCATGATGTAAAATGAGATTTCAAATGTTAAACTATTCAACCTAAGTGTAAATAAGTTGTATACATACGAGCATGCTTACTAAAGGTTTATTAGCGTCATTATGTGATATAATAAGTAACATGGTTAGTCTTTTGTGCAACGAACCCTCTAGCCTTGGTAAGTAAAAAAATTTCCAAATAAAACCATAATGTGTGAAAGTAAACTAAAGAAACATCAAACCTAGTCCAGGACCTCTTAACATGTATGTATAGTGTGTATTAACATCCATGTATGCTAGAGTTTAAGCTAGGTTCAGAAAAATGATTTTCAAGATCTTGGTTTTTCTGAGGAGCAAAGCTACCTGTAGCGCCACTCCCTAGTCTAAATCCATTAATGTAAGCGCCACGTAAGCAATACAATCTGACTATTTTATTTGTATTATGAAACTTGATTCATGTTTACATTAATGTCCTAAACTATAATACATGACTAAGCGAATGTTTTAAGTGTTCAAGCATATGTTGACTATAGGAAACCAAGATTTAATACGTGTTTTCAAAAGTTAAGTCAACAATGATTACAAAATGACGTAGTTTGATTATTGTAGTGACGTATAGTCTAATTATGTAAATAAGATAGAAATTAATGTATGTGCTTAAGGTACGTAATGGAGTATGTGTAGAATCATCGGTTTATGAATTGAGCTTGTAAAACTAATGTGTATATATACATATATAAATAGGATACTATAAGACTTTGCAGTGACGTTAAGCTTTAAGATTCATAAACTACGCTAAAGGCAAGTTCCCTAACTCCATTCTTATATTGAATGCAAATATCTAAACCTTATCTCGTATTGTACAAACTTCAAATCGTTGTTACGTCAATTATATTCATATTGAGTAAATTTCTATATTCGTATGAATCATTATTCATATTCAGAAATTAATTATATATCTTGATTCATGTTGCGAGCATTGAACTTATTGTTCTAAAATGTATTGTAAAAGTTGTCTAAGTCATTTGACTCGGCTAGACTAATATCATGTGTTAGAAAGCTATCCTAACCAATTATCTTGGTGCGAACTCTTATAAATCTACTGAGATGAACAACCCTCATTGAAGGGGAAATAATATATTGTTGAAAAACCGACGTGCACACAAAGAACATGTTTAAATGTTATGCATGAGATAGGGTATTTTGGGTAGATAAGCTATTATACTTGTTTTATTTGATCATCAGTTGAATACTGTTGATTCTAGTAGGAGTTCTTAGTCCATAGTGACTACTCAGTGCTGAAACCTTTGAATTATTTTAAAATATTTCTGTCTATAATGACTCATCGTTTAAAATTCAGAGGACAGTTTATTGATATCTTTTTGTTTATAACTTTATTCCTTATTTCTTGAGCTATATTTGGTCATTATACCTTTGAGATTATTAACTTTATATTATGCATGTTCACCCTTATTGCTATATTACTTGTTGGGCAAATTTGTTGCTCATTCGTGTTTTCTTTAAACCTTTCAGCTAAGGCAGAACGTGGTGAACCTTCAGGAAAGAATAAGGGAAAAGACAAGGGTACGACATAGCTTTGTTCTTTTATATTAGAAGATTTATCGTATTGTTGTATTTAAGACTTATCTAAGATTATGTATTAAGACTTGATTAGTATTATGTATTAAGTTATGTCTGGATTTAAGATATGTAATGTTGTAGTAACGGTTACGAGACCTTGGGACTAGAATATTTATATTAAATCAATGTAATTATTCTATTATTCCACTATATGAGTTATTAATGTATTATTAGCTAGAATGAGATCATGAAGCACCGAATTCGAGATATTAGTGTCTGAATTTGGGGGCGTCACAGAATCCCTACTACACCACAACATTAATTTTTGGTATTCAATAAGTTAACTCCCGATCCACAGGTTGGAACTCTCGCCTCAGTTGCTCTAAACAGGGACACACCATCTACAAGAGAAAGGATGAGCTAGAAAGACAATTAAAAATAGCCCAAGGAATGAGAACTTTCAGCATTAATTCCTCATTCATTAAGGCTATACAAACTACCCCAAAGCAGACGGAGGTGACCATACCTAAACTTCCAATGTATGACTGGAAGGCTGACCCCTATGAGAATCTTACCAAATACAAGTCGATAATGTTGCACTTCAGACATAATGATGTTGTCATGTGCTGACTGTTCACCAGTACACTAAAAGACTCAACAAATGCCTAGTTTTGGACTCTCAAATCACAAGGCGGCAAAAGGATAGAAACCCCTTACACACCCTGAACATTGACAAAGCAAATATCTTGAATGAAATTAAAAAACACCCATTCTTTAAAAAACCTTCGAGAAGGATAATTGGCCAGAATAGAATAGATAGAAACTGGTATTGTGAATACCATTGTGACGTGGGGCACGATACGGAGCAATGTTACCAGTTGAAAGAACTGACTGAGGAGCATATAAAGCTGGGAGAACTAGACATATATGTGGTCAGGGATAAAACCATCCAACGCCGCCATCAGGATCCTCAACCAAATAATAAGGAGAAACCCAATCGAGGGAACATCAACACTATTAGGAGTGGATCAGTTGTCGGGAAATAGTCCAATAAAGTGAAGAAAGCATATGCCCGGGAAGTTTATAGCTTATATAGCCGACCCACCAAAGAATTATAGGTTGATCAAACTATTTCATTCTCTGATGAAGATTACATCAGGATTATCAACTCATATGAGTGCCCTAGTCATCACAGCCTCAATTGTCGGCTATATTGTGTTAGGTCCCAATCAAAGCTTCAAAATGATAAATGATTTTTTCTCTTCGGGTGAGAAAGTACTGCAATGTTTTATAACAAATGATTTCTTATTTTCCTCTTCTGCTAACTGAAGATATAAATACATAGTAAGATAATAGCTAACAAAAAGACCAAGTCTTTTAATTGACTTTTGCTACTTATCAATACCGGCCTCTTTCAGTGAAACCTTGTCCTCAAGGTTCATTGGCTACGTGATTCTCTTTATCTTCTTTGCTTGAACTATCTTCTACTTCCAATAACAAGACCTGGGGTCCTCGACACTTGTGTTCTGGAGTGAATTTGTCGTCGTAGTTAAAGTAGAAGCCTTGATCTCGTTTTTTTTGTATTTCATCATAGGCAAGGAGCTTTATACCCACAACTGGTGTGGCCCTTGTTAGGGAAGCAAGGTAAAGTTGGCGATGATTAAATTGTAGAGATCTTGTGTCTATCCCTTGGTGAGTTAGTTGATCATCTCGCATTCGTGCCAGGCTTAATGCTTCTTTTAATGACTTAGGTTTGAACATTCGAATGTCTTCCGCAATCTTCGGTTTGAGACCACCCATAACTGTCCCTACTAATGCCTTTTGGGTCCATCATTGCACCCGATTCTCGAGCTTTTCATATTCCTTTTGGTAGTCGCGCAACGAAACCACTTGTTTGACCCTTGATAAAGCTTCATCAAAGTCTTCGCACTCTGTCGATCCGAAACCAACCCACAGTTCTACTAAAAATTATGCCCATGATATTTCTCGTCCTTTTTCCTTTTAGGATCGTCGTAACCACTTCCACCATTGATTCGCTTCCCCCTCCAGATGGAAAGACACCAACAACACCTTTTGCGCTGTCGTAGTGCCTTGTTATTCAAAAAATTATTCCACTCTGTTGAACCATTTTGTTAGGTCATCGCCAAAATATCTCGGGAATTCCAACTTAGCCAATTTGGGCGAAAAGACTTTTCGGCTTCTGTCTGGTTGATCTCAATTAGTGTCACTCATGTTTTTGGAACGACCATGAAGATCATTGGTGCTGGTATTTGATCCTTCTTGGTTGGACATCAAAGCTTCTGATTATTTGTGGATGGTTTCTTCCATTCATTGCAACATGACGGTGAGACCAAGTTCCATCCGATTCATGCCATCTTGAAGACCTCCTAGCCCAACTTCCAGTTATTCAATTCATTCTTTGTTGGTTGACATTGAAGTTCTAGCTTTGATACCAATGATAGGTCCCAATCAAAGCTTCAAAATGATAAATGATGTTTTCTCTTCGGGTGAGAAAGTACCGCAAGGTTTTATAACAAATGATTTCTTATTTTCCTCTTCTGCTAACTGAAGATTTAAATATATAAAAGTAAACTACTTTCTCCTAAGCTTATGGGCCACAACTACTAGAATTAAGGACTCCACAAATACTCCACTACTGCCACATGAGCCACAACTACTAGAATTAAGGACTCCACAAGGACTCCACTACTAGCACTTATTTATAAAGTAAGACAATAGTTAACAAAAAGACCAAGTCTTCTAACTGACTTTTGCTACTTATCATACTGTTAACAAGTTATTTGAGGATACAATGGTAATTTGGTGGATATCTTATACCACCACGCTTTGAACATGATGGATCTAAATGGAATACATATCGAGCCATGCAAAGAAGCCCCACTATACATATTCGGGAATAAATTAGTCGACATCGTGGGAACAATAACCCTCTCAGTGGTGGTCAATTAAGCCTCGTGTTTGGAAAATATTGATGTGAAATTATACGTGGTTAAAGTCCCTTTAACATACAACATGATTTTTGGGAGAACAACTTTAAAAGCTCTAAAAGTTGTCACCTCCATTCCATACCTTAAGATGAAGTTTCCAACTAAGAATAGGATATGGGTTTTCAGTGGGTGCTAGAAAAGCTCCCGACAACTTTAGGTGGATGCATGAGTTACAACAGGTGGATCCCACCCAATAGACAGGAAAAGGAAAAGAACTCTACATGGCCATCAATAATATTGAAATGGAAAATGTTAACGCTAAGATATTTCTATGCGCCTCAATCACCGAAAAATGCATCCAACCCTGCACAGAAAACGAATCAGCACCGAAAGCTTGATGGCTTGGGCCGTCGGGAGATAGCTCCGGTGTGAGAATCAGTATAGGCCGATATAAGGTTAATAATGGAGGTTGTGTGCTCTAGTGTTTGGTATAAAATTTTCATGTTACCTTTTTTTTGTGAAGTGTCCTATACTCATATAAACCTCCACCGCCTTGCATGCACCCCACTCAAAGTGATCTCAGCTAATTGCATGCAAACAACACCGCTAGTCATATCGATGTCCCCCACTAACTAAGATTAAGACAAATCCTCATCAATTAATATGTTGGGTCAACTGTCAATACTTATCCACTCAATATCCATCAGCCCAAGTCCACAAATATCCTCATCTAAATAATGGCTCAATACTCCAAAGGCCCAAATAAAGGTGGCCCAATAAGTCCAAATTAATATGGCCTAACATTGCCCCCTAGTCTTTAATTAAACAAAATGTTTAATAAAAGAGTATATATAAAAATGGCCCAAACAATAAAGGAGTCCAAGTGAAACCGAATAAGGCCCAATCAGTAAAAAACCCAATATCCAGGCAACCCAAAATCAGATGCCAACTCTTCAAATTCATCATTGTTTTCATTAAATGAGCCGCCCTCAAGTTTCGGAAATAATTGAAAGGACATCCACTATAAAAACCCAATTTCCCCAAATTGGACGGTTTTACCTGCTTGTTTTGAATTTCAAAGTATTCTAGCTTTCTTCTTCCTCCCAATTTCTCTCTCTCTTTCTCTCTCTCTATAAACTGTTAATAATGGCTTCTCAGAATCCAGATAACACCATCCCCATCTCAGTAACACCCATCTCCTCCATCCCAGCCGCTCAAGATCCCATCAATGTCTCTTTGGAGACGAACCCTAACCACTCCTTCCTCCAGCAAAAATACTCCACCTGCACCTGTTCCAAACCCTTCTCTTTTCTTTAAAAATGAAGAAAAATTTCCCCATGCCAATACTCCTTTTGTACTTTCAGAGGATGATCTCTGTAACATCTGTGTACGTTACCAGATACCAGATACTTACCTCGTGAGAATGCCTACTCCTACTGAGCGTATGTATCTTTGACCCGAAGGCTGGATTGCTATGCCTCTGACCCTCCTAGACAAAGGGATTTGCTTTCCCATCCATGCTTTCATCGTTACCCTTTTAGAGTTTGTGGGCGTTGGAGTTGCCCAATTAGTCCTTAACTCATATATTCACATCTTGGCCTTCATCGCCATCTGTCATGAAATAGGGATTCCACCCACTATTGACTTCTTCTTCTATCTCTTCACTACTGGTAAATCTAGGGAAATGGGTTTCAAGATGCTAAGCAAGCAATCCTCCAAACCCAATTTTAGGTTCGAAAAACTCCCTCTAATGGACACTCCTTCAAGAAACAAAGGGTGGCATAAGAAGTGGTTTTTCGTCAAAGGACCTGAATTCTCTTCCCTTCCTAACTGGACTACTGCCGATCGTCTTTTTGCTGACTTTGGCGACATCTCAAAGGAGCGTGTGAGAGAGATGACGAAGCTTCTGGAGAAAATTCTTATGAAGGAATGGAGCTTCGGTCTTCTAAGTAAGCAAACATGGTTGTATCACCACAAATGTAAGTCCCGAACTCAATAGGTATGTGTTTTTTCCCAATTTTCTTTAATAATTATTCTGAAACAATCTCTTCATCTTCTTTAGTATCACTTATCAAGCCTACTTCCATAGATTGAAAGGAGCTAGAAGAAGTTCTTTATGGTAAACCTTCTCAAACTTCTACCGAACCCCAAAATACTGAACCTCAAACCTCTGAACCACAAACTTCTGAACCCCAATCCTCTGAACCACAAATTGCTGAACCTCAAACCACTAAACCAACTCCCACTGAAGAAACAAGACGTCCTCATAGAAAGAAAAGAGCTGCCAGAAAACCAAAACATGTCCCTGTCCCCACCCTTAACGAGAGCCTTTTGGACATGCCCATTGCCGAACGTACCGAGATCTTTCGTACTAAAACGAAATGAGCAAAGTCACTCCTCTTTCTGTCGAAGAACTCAGAGTACCTCCTATCGAAGTTAACCTTCCACCCGTTGTTCCTATATAAATTAATGAACCTGAAGTAGAACAGGAAGAACACGCTGAGCCCAACTCCCCCCTCATCAGAAAAAGAAAACATACTTCAGACAACCAACCACCGACAACACCTGAACCTTCAACAACTTACGCTCCACCTCCACCCGAACAACAAATACCATCTCCGCAACGCCCATCTTCTTCCACTACGCCTCAAGATTTACACTCGCCCACCTTATGGCCAGAGCTAAACGAAAACTTTCCTCTACACCTCTACAATTCTTTCTTACTCGACACTGATGATCATCGCTTCGACAACAGCTCTATCATGGACTTGATCGAAGTTGGCATGACTCACCAAGCCAGAGTAAGTTAACATTGCCTAACCTTTTGTATTCTCAAATATTTTCTTGAAACATTTTGCTTAATTCTGAAACATTGCAGGCAAATGGAATCTTCGGGCGGCTTCACCAAAGGTATAAAGAGGTTGAAGCTGAAGAGGATGCTGCCCGAAAAGAATATGCCATCCTGAAGTCCGCTCTGGCTAAGGAAAAAAGTCAGCATGGAAACACTCTCTTGAACTCCGAATGCCTCTGCAAAGACTTTGACTAATTGAAAGATAAACTTGCAACAGCAAAAAAACTTCAACAAAATACTGTTGTACAAAATCAAGAACTAGTTCGAAAGAACGAAATTCTTGCAAAATCCAACTGAAGCTTGGCAAAAGAAATTAACGACGCCCAAATCTCCGAAGAATGACATCTCGAACTTCAGCGTAAAATTGAAACTGAACTCCGAGAACTTAAAGACCTCAGCCCACCACTCACCGAATAGCTCCGTAAAAAAATTCATCTCGAAAACCGCCGATCACCCGAACTGACCTACAAAATAGTTCAGATGTTTGCTGAAGGTTATGAAGCTGCCTGAAATAAAGGCAAAAAAAAACTAGTTGTTGCCTCTCTGAACCCATTGTTCCTTGACTCTTTCGAAGACGAAGATGAGGGTGATGCCTAAGATGATCCTCCTCAAACTTAGCTTTAGAATCGTGTAAAAATTTAATAATATTGTAATTCATTTTTATTTATAAATGAAATATGATTAACTTCTCCTTATTAAATTTAGCTTGAAATGTTAATAAATAATCAAGCAATTTGAACCCCATACTTCAAATAAAATCAAGTAATAATCTAATCTGAACTCAACACTTCAAATAAAATCATGTAATAATGTAAAGTAATACTTATTCATTACCAAAGTGTGAAACAGATCATCAACAATCCAATTCGCTATCTTTAGGATGAATAGATCCAACCGAACCTCCCAACAAGCCTGTTCGCCGTCTTGAGGACGAACATGTCCTGTTCACCATCTATAAGATGAACAGGTTTTGTTCACCATCTTTAGGATGAACATACCACCGAACCTTTAGAAAATTCAGTTCGCCATTTTTTGGACGAATCAGGACCCCACTCACCAACTTTAGGATGAGTAGACTCTGTTCACCATCTAAAGGATGAACAGATCCAACCAAACCTCCCATTAAACCTACTCACCATCATAAGGAAGAATAGGCCCTGTTAACCACCTATAGGATGAACATGTTCTGTTTCACCATCTTGAGGATGAACAGATCACCCGAACCTCACAAAAAATCTAGCTCACCTTATATAGGTCGAATCTGGACCCTGTTCACCACCTATAGTATGAACAGACCACCAAACCCCCAAAACACTATTAGATAAAACATCATTGGAGACATTGGAGAAAAAAACTTATGTTATTGATGATAATTGTTGGCATAATTATAGACTTCTGTACATTAGCACTGGCCCTACTGAAAATATTTCTGAAGCCTTCCAGCATGTCAAGTATTCTTTATCTCAGACCTATCTAATGCTCGCAGTCGATAAGTCCCTGGCTTCGGTACATCAAAAACTTCATAAGGCCTTCCTAGTTCGGCATCAGCTTTCCCACATTCTGTGGTGTAGAAGCCCCTACTTCCCGAAGGACAAAATCTCCCACTTCAAACCTTCGAAGCTTTACCCCTTTATTATAATGCTTAGCCACGCGACACTGATATGTTGCCAATTTAACCAAAGCTTCTTCCCTGACTTCTTCAAGAAAATCCAGGTTGACCTTTAACCCCTTGTCATTATACACTTCTCGAAACTGACTGACTCGAAGACTAGTAGACCCAATCTCCACAGGTACCAATGCATCTGAACCATAAGCCATCCTAAAACGCAAGTCCCCAGTTGTAGTCCTCGATGTAGTTTGATAGGTCCATAACACACTAAGCAATTCCTCAGGCCATCTACCTTTTGCTTCATCCAATCTTCTCTTAATTCCATTTAGGAGCGTTCTGTTAGTTACCTGAACTTGCCCATTCGATTGTGGATGAGAAACTGAAGTCTTTCTATGTTGAATCCCCAACTACTTTAAAAATGCTTCAAATTTTGAGCCCACATACTGGCGTCCATTATCCTAGACTACCGCCATAGGAATACCAAAACAAAATACCATAGATTCCTTCAGAAATTTTAGACATTCTTGCTCTGTGATTGCTCTAAGTGGCTTCGCCTCCACCCACTTGGTCATATAGTCAATTGCTGCTATAACAAAACTAACCTGCCCTTTTGCTTTTGGAAATAGACCCAGTATATCTACCCCCCAGACAACAAATGGTATAGGAGATAAAACCGAGTATAGCTCTTCTGGTGGCTGATGTGGGATCGGACTGTTTAACTGGCATTTTTGACACTTCTTTACATAATCAGTGGCCTCTTTGAAAATTGTGGGCCAATAATATCCCCGTCGAAGTACCTTATACGCTAATGACTTTGCAGCCATGTGATCACCACAAATACCTTCATTAACCTCCTGAAGGACATAATCAGCTTCAAGAGGAACCAAACACTTTAACAAGGGCGATGAGTAAACCCTTTAATAGAGATCTCCATCAATAAGTACAAAGTTTGCAATTTTATACTTCACTTTCTTAGCCAACATCTGATCCGAAAGTAGTACGCCATCTTCCAAATAATCTAAATACGAGGTCATCCAGCAATTAGATCGCTCTATACACATTACTTCTTCATGCTAGATGCTGGGCTATTTTAAAGTTTCTAAATACACTGAGCCACTAAAAGTACTCGCTTCAGTCGCATCCAACTTTGACACGCATCTGCAGTGGAATTATCATTTCGATCAACCCCCTAAAACTCATAAAAATTGAAATACTGAAGTCAATCCTTCAATTCTGTTAGATACTTAATCATTCTTGAACCCCGAGCTTCATACTCCCCTGAAACTTGCTTGATGACCAACTGAGAGTCACTGTAGATGATCAATCTTTGAACCTCCAAACTCTTTGCTAACCGTAACCCTGCTAATACTGCTTCGTACTCTTCCTCATTGTTCGTTTCCTGAACCCAAACCTAATGGCGTGCTGTACTTTGAATCCCTCTGGACTCGTCAAGATGATCCCAGCTCCACTAACATCCGAAGTAGAAGATCCATCAGCATACAACGTCTATGAACTCTACATCTGTTGAAGTACTACAACTACCTTATCAGATCCCTCTACGACATTCAAACTCTCATCAGCTTCAGAGAATGAACATTCGACCACAAAATTAGCCAAGGCCTGACCTTTAATAACTGTCTGAGGATGATACTCTATAAAGAACTGAGATAACTCCATTGTCCATGCAACGAGTGTCCTCGAAACTTATGGTTTACATAGTAAACTGGGTGCTACTTACCCCCAATCTCTCGCACCAACACTGCTCCTACTGCCAATGAGCTAGCCGCTAAATACAAGTACAAAGGCTCAGCAAGAACTGGCTTCACCAACAAAGGTGCCGAGGATAAATACTTCTTTATCCCTTAAAAAGTGTCTTTATATTCTGAAGTCCATTGAAATGTCTTAGCGTTCTTCGGCCCTTTCAACGTATCAAAAAATAGCAAACACTTCTCAGCAAATTTAGACAAGAATCTTCTCAAAGCTTCTATCGGACCTGTTAATCGATGAACGTCTTTGTAAGTTTGAGGAGACTTCATATTCATAATAGCCTAAATATTTTTTGGATTTACTTTTATACCCCTTTTACTAACCAGATAACCAAAAAATTTCCCTGCTCCTAGTCCGAAGGTACATTTGGTTGGATTCAGCTTCAAATTGTAACGACGTACCGTCTAAAAACACTTCTCCAAATTGTCTAGATGACCTTGGACTAACATACTCTTAACAATCATGTCGTCAACATAAACTTCCATATTCCTTCCCAACTACCTTGTAAACACATAATTCATCATCCTCTGATACGTAGCTCCTGCGTTAAACAAGCAAAAGGTCATCTTCTTATATGCATATACACCGACCGATAAGTAATGAATGCTGTCTTCGGGATGTCCTCTTTGCACATAGAAATCTGATGATACCCCAAGAAAGCATCCATAAAACTAATTAAAGCATATCCCGAAGTTGCATTGATGAGCTGATCAATGTGAGGCAAAGGATAAAAGTCCTTCGAACAGGCTTTATTTAGATTAGTGTAGTCTATGAAAACTTGCCACTTCCCATTCTACTTTTGCACTATAACTACATTCGCCATCCACTCCGGATAGTCAATCTCAAATATAAAGTCTGCAGCGAGAAATTTTTCAATCTCCTCATCAATTATCTTTTATTGCTCTAGTGCAAAAATCCACCTCCTCTGCCGAACTGGCTTCTTTGCTGGATCTAATTGTAGCTTATGTTCAACTACCTTTCTACCTAATCCAGGCATATTACTAGGAACCCAAGCAAAGATGTCAGTATAACACCGAAGTAAATCTACCAGGTTCGTTCGGAAAGGTTATGGCAAACCCAAAGTAATTCACGGTCTCTCCAGCTGGCATAACCAATGGCTCCATGTTGCTTTCTGTAAATGGTTCAATTTCAATAGCCATGGTTTGCTTTTATTTGCTGACTCCTACACCTGAATTGATCAAAGAATTACGATAACACCTCATTGCCAAGTCTAGATCTCCAGACACTTCACCAACTCCATGTGGGGTTAGAAACTTAATCTTGAAATGAGGAATCGACGTTATTGCCTGAAGAGCTGTCAAGGTGGGTCTTTCCAAAATGGCATTGTAGGCCGAGTCCACATGCACTACATAAAATTTACACATAATTTCAACCTGCTGTGGAGCCGTCCCGAAGATGACTGACAGCTCAATAGTGCCCGCCACCTTGACTGGATCATTGATGAAGCCATACAGGGGAACCTTTTGCCCAATTTCCATCTTCCTTCCATCCAAGTGCATCCTCTGATAAGCATGTACATACAAGATATCCACCGAAGACCAATTGTCTATCATCATCCTCTTCATATCCACCGAACCCACTTATGCAGTAAGCACCAAAGCTCCTTCATAGGGTTCAATGGGTTCAGAAGGGAAATCATCATCAGTAAAAGAAATTATCGAACCTGTGTACACACTCGAAATTTTCTGAAAACCTGTCACTAATATTGCAGGAAGACAGATTCGTCTTTCAAGAGGGAACCCTGGAAGACAGTTCATATCCATTCTGGATACTACCGGAAGTTCAGCATCAACCCTAGAACACACACCGAGAGTAACAATTCCAAACTCGGAGATAACCCCGAGGCGTGCAGATCCAATATCAGAACACACATCGAAAAAGTCCGATTAATCTCAGAGATAACCCTGAGGTATCCAGTCTGAGTCCCAATCATGGGAATAGCTGCCAACCTTGGTGATCACCCCAAGGAATGCAGTTCCGGCGATAACCCCAGAAATATTTGTTTCAAATGCAACCATCTTCAATCTCGGTGCTCACAACGAGACACCCAGTACTAACCCGGAGATAACACTGGGAGGACATGCACACCTCAGAGTTGACACTGAGGACCTTCAACATTTGTAGCAGTCCAATCTCAACAATAACCCTAAGCAATGTCTGCTTTATCAGCCCAAATCGGCGATAACTCCGGTGAGGGGCAAATGCATCATCTCGCCACTCTAAAGCCATATCACGCCATCTTAACATTTCATATACACCTTTCTACACAATGATGTCCCAGAAGAATCAAGGAAAACAATCCCGAGTGACTATTGTGCAGGGTAACGGATATAATTTGAAGCTTGAAGACCGAAGGGCACCGTCCCATCTTCATGACTTTGTACAACCTCTAATCCCATGCCATTGTACAACTCTCAACAACGGCGGTCCGAAATATGTCCTATATACCTTAGTCGGATGCCTGGATTGCAATTCTAAAAGTTCGAGCGGACATTGCAGTGCCTACATACACGTACTACGAGACGACGCGACCCGAGAAACCCGGGGCAACCCGGCGACCTCAGTAATACTGCGGTGGCAGCGTAGTACACTGCGGCTCCCCTCTATAAATAGAGGGCTTGGGGTGGCCATTTAAGAAAGAAAGAGCAAGGAAATACTGTCAAATTTGTTCGTACTTGCGATATCTTGAGTGCTTTCCCATTTTAAACACTTGTGAGCTCAAATATAGCTACTTTTGTGCTGCGTGAGAATGAGAGTTTCATCCACTTTAAAGATATAAAAGTCTTCTTTGGCAGCCCACTGTAAGCCTTCTCATACACTTTAAAGCCTTTCTCTTCATCTTTGCACACACCCTTCTTCACGTTGAGAGTCATGTTGCGTGTGTTTGCCCGGACTTCGGTCTATGGTTTTATTTTTAGTTTGTATATACATATATATTTATATATATGGACTAACATTATCGAGTTATGCCTTGATTGAGCCTAGACTTTGGTATGGAGTTTTTATTTACTTATATATATATATACTTATATATATATAAAGCGTGTGTCGGACTTTGTTCGATGAGCCTGAACTTGATGCAGAGCGTTTATTGCTTTAATATATATATATATATATATATATATATATATATATATATATATATATATAGCGTGTGTTGGACTTTGTTCGTGAGCCTAGACTTGATGCCAGAAGCGTTTACTCACTTATATATATATATATATATATATACTTATATATATGAATCGTCATTGTGAACTCATTCTATGAGCACAGATTTTACATTCTATATGCGTTTATCATTTATATATATATATATATATACATTTTAAATCCCTACACGGATTTTATTTTCGTGGCGGTTGATCGCTTTTTCTGACTTTCTTTATGTTTCATTCTCGCTTGGAGTTCACTTCATGGTAGTTGATCGCTTTTATGACTTTTATCTACGCTTCGTCACTTTGGAGTTTCTTCGTTCGTGGCGGTTGAGCTTTTACGACTTTATTTACCTTTTCTCGATCCCCATGGAGGTGCTTCGTGGTGGTGATCATGTCCGTATATATATATTAATAGCTTTTATATATATACCTGCTTACCGCTTTCATACAAATTACGGTATCATGTGCGCCTAGGAATCATGTGATCACAGATTCAGTCTACTGGATCTAGACTCGATTCCCGTGATGGACCTTTTTTCAAATTGTGGTGACTTGTAAATTTATCTGCGATGTCTGAATTTCCTCAGATGGTTCTCATACCCACGAGGAAGTCGGCATTATTTTGTATATTATTTTCTTATAGATGCTTCGGATCTCGGAAATAAAATCAATCAAGCCGAACACTTAATAAAATGGAAGTATAAAAGGTCTCAATTACTATTGAGCATCAGTGTTTGAAAAACCTCTTTTACAAAACATCTTTCATCATATCTTGCAAAAAATTGAATTTTACATAAATTCAAACCACGTATATATATAGGTGTGACGAGGCCTCACACTACTTCCAAATAATAGCACAT
Source organism: Panax quinquefolius (assembly GCA_020205615.1). Lineage (NCBI taxonomy): Eukaryota > Viridiplantae > Streptophyta > Magnoliopsida > Apiales > Araliaceae > Panax > Panax quinquefolius. Next base: position 16,769,168 of record CM035174.1, on the reverse strand, counting down.
TGACCCACACACACACACACATTTAGATAACAGTTTCTTGGAAAGAGGCGGTCCACCGTGGTAACACGGATGTCGGAAGTGCCTAACACCTTCTCTTCAGATAATCAAGTCCCGGACCCTAATGAATCTCGGTTTCACCGATCTGCATTTAGCGATTGTCACATCCTTTGGGTCAATGTACAAACCTTTTCTCGGTTGTGTTGGTACAACCATTTAAAAAACCAACTGGCGACTCTTAAAATTCCATCGTCGACATTATACATGTCGGACCTTTTTCACTTGTTTTTTTAAACAAATCTCACCTAAAATGAGAACACCAAAGAACAAGTAACGGAAAGGGACAACTAAAAATCCCAACGTCGACAGGTGGCGACTCTGCTGGGGACTTCTAGTAAGAGGACTTAAGCCGCTATTACAATCTTTTCAAAACTGTTATCTGCTTGTGTGTGGATGTTGCATTTACATTTATGATGAATGTGTACGAATGCATTTACTTATTGCACTTAGTGGTTCGCACCCTATCTGCTTGTGATATTAGTGCTTCGCACATGTCATCATTTCCATACGGTGAGACGCGATGTATGTGAATGTATGTTGTGTGGTCCCTCCACTAGGAGGCTATTCTGTCGGTGTTTGATTACTGGACTCGTAGGAAGACTAATTCCCGCGAGGCTCAGGAAAGGCACCACCCAAATTCGCTCCAGTTGAAAGACCGGATTAATTTCTCGTTGAGTAAATTGCGATGATTTGGGAACCTTCATGCCAAAAAGCCGTGAGAGTAACCTAAGATAGGTCAGCCTCTGATAAACCCAAAACGGAGGAAAGTCTCTTCATGCTTTCTCATTTTTAATTACTTATAAACACAATTACTTGTAATTTCATTCCATATCTATCTCCATATAATGAGAAATATGAAGAAATGTGTACACATACATATTTAATTTAACATGCTATCCTATATTAGAAACATCTGACATCCGTTTTACAGGATAAAATTCCTAAAACAGACACATCACATAGCATGTTATTATACATATATTTCCTAAAGACTAAAACTATGCAAGTCTTTCGCAGGGAACCAATCGGACCTACTACCCGGTCAAAATCCAAAAAGGCTGCAGGCCTATAGCCAATCATGTCGTCATCTGACCAGACTGACCTTAATCCAGTTTCTCGCAAAGAATTCGATGGATTAAGCAAACAAATTACAGATTTGGATGTTCTACTCAAAGAACTACACCAGTCTACTCAGGGTCTAAAGATACCCGTACATGCTGAATCCTCTACACAAGGGGGAGCCTAGGTCATTACAATACCTGAACTGCAATTGGATGCGACCAACAAAACTCATGATGCCACCCATCTCACAGGAGATTAAGACACTGGCGACATCAAAAAGAAAGTCCTCCAGATGGAAGAGACCCTTCGTGCTATCAAGGGAATTGGAACACACGTGAGTGTTTCATATGCTGACCTTTGCATTTTCCTTGGTGTTCATTATCCAGAAAAGTTTAAGACTCCTGACTTCGAAAAATATGACGGGTTAGGAGATCCTTACAAACATTTTAAGGTGTTTATTAGAGAACTTGGATCTCATGCAGAGGACGAGAAGCTCAGAATGCAGCTGTTCCATAAGAGTCTGACTGGAGAAGCCCGTTCATGGTATACCAGATTAGACAATTCAAAGATCCATAGTTGGGAATATGATGCCCCCAAATTCAGGTACTTGAAACCCGAACTCAGTGCTTCACGATACCATTTCTATGAGCGGAATAATACTAATAATAATAACAATAATATAGATTATCAAATTTAATTTACATATTATCAGAGTTTTCAATCCCAAGTACGAAACCTTCAAACATTCGTTACATTACATGATAATTAATATATATCATCATTATCCTAATAAAGTCTAGTTATTACAAAAGATGGCATTATCTTTCATTCAGCGACCTTCCCTTTCCCTTTGTTCTTGGCAGAGCCTTCAGGTTGTTCATACTTAGCTGGAAACATTTAAATTAAGCAAGGATGAGCATTTGAGTGCCCAACAAGTAATAGTAAAAATAACATTTAGCTGAATGAATTAAATGTTTTCTTTGAACGATACTTCTACAACGAATCAACAGTTGTGAAGTAAGCTGAACCAATAATAAACAACATATCATTTCGACTTCAAATTTTTGAAACTACGTATTGACTATAAATGATGATCATTTGACAGACTATGAACATTGTTTTCTATTTTCGAAAAGGTTAAACAGAACTTCATCTGTAAACCATCATAACTTACGGGCACGGGGGGTGATCAGCCCGTTATGCCCTGTATTGATCAATACTACATTATAGGACGATGTTTTCGTCCAGCATTTACGCCTTAGGCACATAAAAGTTTCCCATATTTGGGATGTTCATACCAATCTAGAATCCGAACCAAAATAATTCAGTTGGATAACAATAACGTTCTTATCTTGTTCAATAACAATTTTAAGTTTGTGTCTAGCCAGATCAAGTAGCTTAGACGGCTTTTGTGATGCCCCCAAAATAGGTATACAACACCCATTCTGAGTCGCCAAATACATGGTACAGAAACAAATACAACTTCATTAATATAATTGTCGTGCAAAATACGACAACACATAAACTGTGAGTTTAAATACAAATATTGTCTTCTAGACAATATCCACACTCAAATAAGTCCTCATTACAATTATTGATACACTATTTTACAAAATAGTGAGGACTACTAAAACAACTATCTTGAACCATTACTCCACACCCCAACTAGTTTCATTATATTCTCGTCTCACGAGAAGAAAAATGGAATAAAAAGGAAAAGGGTGAGCTCAACTAGCCGAGTAAAAATATTATGACTAAGATAATGTACAACAAATTATCCTTAGTCTTCAACGAGGAAAAATCGATAGAATACAATAGACAACAAGTTTTAGATCAACAATGCTGCGGTGAAACAACAATTCATTAGAAGAGTTAAGTAGAGAATGAAATCTACTATCATCTATGAATTTAAAAGTCCATCATCGATATTTTATCCTTGTAACATCAATCAATATACATCATAAATCAAATATTCATCTTTGCACTCTGAGCCAAAGATATTCACGATTGGTCGTGTTCATCTAAAAACACTGTTCATCTTTGCTACGAGCCAAAGATATTCATCATAAAATCATTCATCTTTGCACTCTACGGGCCAAAGATATTGATTATATCATCATTTAGGGTGAGGATGATGAAAAATATTTTAAAGAAAAGCGAATCTAGTGAAACAAAAGAATAAATATTAAGGATTAAGTACTTTACACAATCAAGTTCAAAAATACTTCATAAATAATCGAGTGGAGTAAAATTCAAGAATGAAGACCAAAACATAGATCCAATCCAAGATAGGAATCATAACAGACGATCTTGGACACGAGAAAAGAAAATTTAATTTTTACGTGAATAAGTGTAATATGATTCGTGAATAGTGTCGAGTATCGTGTGAATAGTGCCAGTATCGTGAATAGTAACTCTCGACACTGAAAGATAAAAATTTCACAAAAGAAATCATCATGCTTCGTGAATTGTACTCGTGAATAGTAACTTATGAATAGTAACTCGTGAATAGTAACTCATGAATAGTAACCCCGACATGAAAAAGTTCCAAATTTGATAAAAAGTTCCAACCAATATTTCGGCATAATGATATTGAAGAAATAATATCACTTACGATGAAAATAACATCCCTTACCTCGCAAAAACAGTACTTCTAACTGGAATACTGGATATAGTGCTGAAAGAACTTGCACCGTATAGAAATACTCAAAGTACTAAAATACTCACAAAATACGTTCGATATTATAAAGAGAGAAAGAGAGAGAAAACTTTAGTTTCTGGTATGATTTTCAATTCTAACTTAAGCACCCTATTTATAGGAAATTGCTTAGAACACCAAAGTAGAAAATTTAATATAATAATATTATATATAAACAAATTTCCTATGCACACCTAAGTCATCTGATTTAAGCCATCAACATGTGCAAATGGTGCCCACAAAATGTCAAAAATGTTTTTGTTAATTAAAACAATTAAAACTTCCAAAATTAATTATTTTAGAACTTCGGAACTTCAATAATTCATAATAAATATCTCTTTTATCAAAAAATTTGAATCTCTTAAATTTTTATAGGAAATTCAATTCTCTACATCTTTGTAGAAGAAAGTTTTTCTAAATTCCAAATAAAAATTGACAAAAATCCACATACGGACGATTTTATATGCTATAGTCAAATTTCAGTCAAGAAATGGGTCCACCAACATGTTTAACATGTTTTAAACAAGTTTTGCAACAAAAATACTCTTCCTCCTCATATACTCATATATCCCACATTCATTGTAAAAATATCACCATTATTATATTATAATAATATAATAAAATATTATTTTATTAGAAAAGATAAAATATCAATTTTTAACAATTGTCACTTTAAAAATTTTCTCCATCTATATCCACATAAAATCAATATTTTCCTCATCATATAAATCAATAATTAATTATTCACAAATAATATTCTGAGAATCACGCAGATCTACAACCACGGTAGTTCCCAAGAAAGAGGGGCTTTCAATAAGAATTTCTCCTTCTTGGTAGCGTAATTAGGTGACCAAACCTCTCCTTAGAGCGAGAACTTTCTAGACATTGCCAATAATGTTATCTAATAATATTATTAGGATAATATGAATTATTGCTCGATAATGGAAAATCTTGTGTAGTGACAATTATTGAAACAACGATAATATAAAATATCAGCGTAGAAATTATTGAATCAATAAAATAAAATCTTTGAATAGTAATTATTTGTAACAATTATTGAGTAGTGCCTTCTTACGTAAGAATCAATAATTGGTGCAATCTGCAGTGTCTTCTTGTGCAACAACGACAGCGTATTCTTGTGTTTTTACCACCGGGTATTCCAACGATATTACTTGGTAATAACTGCTGTAGTTATTTATAAACAACTTATACTTGTCGTTTTCTTCATCAAATCACTTTCCGTTATGGGCCCACAAGGCTACGCCGTAAATACGAATATTCCGACGGTGAAGAATATTCCACGACCAAACGAATATTCTCCGACAACAATGAGTATTTTATAACCACTTGCTTATTTAAAATATTTGCGCATTTTATCCACAACTAACCACATTAATCAAATCAACCCTTACTATTTCAAAATAATAAATAGAGGAATTAAATTTCATTTATTAATAATTTGGGGTCTTACAACCTCCCCTCATTATGAAATTTCGTCCTCGAAATTGACGTACGTACCTGGTGTTTCGAAAAGGTGAGAATACCTCGCTTTCATTTTCGTTTCCAACTCCTAGGTCATTTCCTCAATAGCATGGTTTCTCCACAAAACTTTAACTTGTGGTATGACCTTCGTGCATAGGACATGCTCTTTCCTATCTAAAATCTTGACAGGTATCTCCTCGTACATTAAATCTTCTGCTATCTCGTCTGGTTCTAACTCAATAATGTGGTTCGGATCGTCCATATATTTACGTAACATCGATACGTGAAAAACGTTATGAACACGCGTCATACTTGGCGGTAAAACGAGTCTATAGGCCACAGTTCCTATTCGATCTAGGATTTCAAATGGACTAATAAATCAAAGGTTTAAGCTTTCCTCACATCGCTGATTCTCGCTTTTGGAATAACGACTTCTTGCATCTTCTTCTTCATATTCATCAACTCCAAGTCTGTAGCTTGAACAACTTTAAATTTATCGATTAAAGTCGATTCTAATCGTGATATATTCGTTATCTTCACGCTTGAGTTCTTGGAATCTTTAACTCTATCTCCATCTTACGTATGTAAGTCATACGAAATGGGTCTTTATGTTAACAATATCGCACTCATAAGCGCGCATACGATCTTTTTTACTCAACGCGTCGACTACCACGTTCGTTTTTTTCGAGGATGGTATTGAATGGTATAGTCGTAATCTTTCAATTTCGAGCCAAGCGTCGTTCTCGCATGTTGAGTTCTTGGAAGCTCTTCTCACATTCCTCGCTCCATTCAAATTTTGTATCTTTTCGAGTCAGCTGAGTTAATAGAGTATCGATTCGATAAAATCCTTCCACGAATCTCCGATAATAACCAGCTAAGCCTAGAAAGCTACTTATTTCGATTACTGACTTAGGTTGCTCTCAACTATGACTCATATCCCAATCTTGGATAACACGTCACAATGGTACCTATCAGTTTACTATCACACAAATATGGCGTCCCCTACGGAGAGTCGACTTCGGTGCATTCCACAAAGGAAGTAACCAGATAAAGGCTCGGGTACAAACATCTACAGTTGAATTTTTAACTCCTGAAGTTCAATAGAAGCCATGAGATTTTAGAAATGGGTTTTATACCGGGTTCAAAGTCGATACAAAATTCAATATCACGCTTTGGGAGTAGGCCAGGAAATTTTTCTGGAAATACGTCAGGAAATTTACTAACAACAGAAATATCATTCAAATCTGACATATTTTTATAAAAGTCCATGACATGGGCTAAGAAAACTTGAGATCCGTTTTTCAATAAACAAATGACTTTATGGCTTGATATAAAAGAGTTTGACTTCAATGGTTTGGTTGCTTGAATTGAATAACGGAGTTGCTTAGGAATATAAAACTAATGACCTTAAAAGCAATCAATTTTAGCATGATGAGTGGTTAATCAATCAATCCCTAAGGTCACATCAAATGCAAGAATTTTTAAAGAAATAAGGTCAACAAGTAATGTGATGGTGCCAACTTGGATCAAACAAGATTTATAAACAGTGGATGTAACGAAAGTTTCTCATAACGGAGTTTCAACAGATAAGTCAAAGTCTAATTTTCTCCAGACACAAGTTTAAACGTTGAATATAAGCAGGAGATATAAATGAGTGGATAGAACCGGTATCTAATAAGGTATAAACTTCGTAAGAATTTATAATTAACTAACCGTGCTAACCGTTCGGGTTCCTCGCATTTCGACTAGATCACGAAAAATGCTCTTCGAGGCCGATTGACTTTGACTTTTACGGGAATGACCTTTTGAGTCACCATCCCCCATTGGATTGGGTTTCGCTACATCGTCTGATCTCGAAGCGATATGACCTTCTTTTCCACAATTATAACATACCTTGGAAGGTTGTGAGCAGTTTGGACTTATGTGTCCCTCTTCTCCCGCATCTGTAGCATCTCTGGCGGCGGTCTTTCTCCTCCTCTAAAATTCATTCTTTGGTGTTGGTGCCAGCGTCTTCCGTCATTGTTAAATCTTCTCTTCTTGAAATTTCCACTTGAGTTATTTCTTCTATTATCTTGGCCATGATTACCCTTTGAAGTGGTTACCATTTACGGCATGATAATTTCCTCCACGATGGTTATCATTGTTAGATGATGGCCGTCGCATGCCGATACGATTATCATCGAGTTGTTGGTCATTATTCTTGATTGAGCCGACTCATTATCGCGCTCAATAAGCTGAGCCCTATTCACAACATCTCGAATATAAACAAAGTTTGTGAGAAATGAGGTATTGGCGTATTTTGGGTTGAAACCTCGCTTGAAACATTAGCGTCATTCTCTCTCATTATCAACCAAATGGGATACAAATCGAGACAACTTAAGCAAACTTAGCTTCGTCTTTGCGACACGTTCATATTATTTTGCTCGACTTGATGAACTCTACCTCCTTCATATAGCCGAATACTTTCGGAAAGTACTTGTCGTTGAACAATTCTTGGAACTTCTCCCAAGACATCTTCGGATGCGGTGAGAAAGGTGATGCGCTTTACTGATTCCCACCGATAATAACGCGCCTCTCCTCGTAACATGAAAGTGGCGAAAGGAACCTTTTGCTCCTCACGAGCATCCCAAGACATCAAATATCTTAGTGATCTACTTTATCCACGTCTCTCTGTAGTAAGTGGTTACGGCTTTCCCAAAAACTTTGGCGGTCTAACTCCTTGAAGCGCTTAGCGGTGACCATCAAGTGAGTTGCCGGTGTTTCCATTTGCATTTTGAGCAGTAGTCTTTCTCGTTTGGTTTTGCATGAATTCTAGAAAGTTCTAAACATACCATCGTTCATCATACGCTTTCGATTGGAGTTGTTCACGGGAGGAACATTGCCCGACTGTTGCACGTTCTCCTCGTTGGTGAGCAAAGGTGTCTCCACGGTCTCATTTACTCCATTGTTAACATTCTCAGTCGACATTCTTAAATCTTGCCATAAAACAAGGGTTAATTAAACAAATTAACAAATCACATAATACCCTATATTATGACCGACCAACAAATAAGCTTAGGTAGGACACACTAGCGAAGGATTTACTCGTCTCTCCCACCCTAGTTCTATTCCCGATCTCGCTTGGAGATCATATCCTAAGCTACGATACCAAGCTGTGGCGCCCCCAAAATAGGTATACAACACCCATTAAAAGTCGCCAAATACATGATACGAAACAACTACAACTTCATTAATACAATTGTCGTGCAAAATACAACAACACATAAGCTGTGAGTTTAAATATAAATATTGTCTTCTAGACAATATCCACACTCAAATAAGTTCTCATTACAATTATTGATACACTATTTTACAAAATAGTGAGGACTACTAAAACATTTGTCTTGAACCATTACTCACACACCCACTAGTTTCATTTATATTCTCGTCTCACGAGAAGAAAAATGGAACAAAAGGAAAAGGGTGAGCTCAACTAGCCCGATAAAGAATATTATGACTAAGATAATGTACAACAAATTATCCTTAGTCTTCAACGAGGAAAAATCGATAGAATACAATAGACAACAAGTTTTAGATCAACAAAATGTTGCGGTGAAACAACAATTCATTAGAAGAGTTAAGTAGAGAATGAAATCTACTATCATCTATGAATTTAAAAGTCCATCATCGATATTTTATCCTGTAACATCAATCAATATACATCATAAATCAAATATTCATCTTTGCACTATAAGGCCAAAGATATTCACCGATTAATCATATTCATCTAAACATGTTCATCTCATCTTTGCACTACGGGCCAAAGATATTCATCATAAAATCATTCATTTTTGCACTACGGGCCAAAGATATTTAGTTAGATTATCATTTAGGACTGAGGATGATGAAAAATATTTTAAAGAAAACGAATCCAGTGAAACAAAAGAATAAATATTAAGGATTCGTACTTTACACAATCCAAGTTCAAAAATACTTCATAAGTAATCAAAGTGGAGTAAAATTCAAGAATGAAGACCAAAACATAGATCCAATCCAAGATAGGAATCATAACAGACGATCTTGGACACAGAAAAGAAAATTTAATTTTTACGTGAATAGTTTAATGATTCGTGAATAGTCTTTTGTATCGTGAATAGTCTTGAGTATCGTGAATAGTAACTCAACACTAAAAGATAGAAATTTCACAAAAAAATCATCATATCTTCGTGAATAGTACTTTCGTGAATAGTAACTCGTGAATAGTAACTCGTGAATAGAATAACTCATGAATAGTAACTCGTGAATAGTAACTCAGAGCATGAAAAAGTTCCAAATTTGATAAAAGTTTCAATCAATATTTTGGCATAATGATATTGAAGAAATAATATCATTTTACGAAGAAAATAACATCCCTTACCTCGCAAAAAAAACAATACTTCCATTTGGAATCTTTGGATATAGTCTTTGAAAGAACTTGCATAGTATAGCAATACTCAAAGTACTAAAATACTCACAAAATCGTTCGATATTATAGAGAGAGAAAGAGAGAGAAAACTTTAGTTTCTGGTGTGATTTTCAATTCTAACCTAAGCACCCTATTTATAGGAAATTGCTTAGAACACCAAAGCAGAAAATGTAATATAATAATATTATATATAAACAAATTTCCTATGCACACCTAAGTAATCTGATTTCAGCCATCAACATGTGCAAATGGTGCCCACAAAATGTCAAAAACGTTTTTGTTAATTAAAACAATTAAAACTTCCAAAATCAATTATTTCAGAACTTCAGAACTTCAATAATTCATAATAAATAGCCCTTTTATCAGAAAATTCGAATCTCGCGAATTTTTATAGGAAATTCAATTCTCTACAACTTTGTAGAAGAAAGTTTTTTAAATTCCAAGCAGAAATTGACCAGAAATCCACATACTGGACGATTTTATGTTTATAATCAAATTTCGGTCGAGAAATGGGTCCACCAACATGTTTAACACGTTTTAAACAACTTTTACAACAAAAATACTCTTCCTCCTCATATACTCATATATCCCACATTCATTGTAAAAATATCACCATTATTATATTATAATAATATAATAAAATATTATTTTATTAGAAAAGATAAAATATCAATTTTTAACAATTGTCACTTTAAAAATTTTCTCCATCTATATCCACATAAAATCAATATTTTCCTCATCATATAAATTAATAATTAATTATTCACAAATAATATTACGAGAATCACGATCTTGGAAACCATGGTAGTTCCCAAGAAAAGGGGCTTTCAATAAAATTTCTCTTCTTGTGTAGTAATTAGGTGACCAAACCTCTCCTTAGGCAGAACTTTCTAGACATTGCCAATAATGTTATCTAATAATATTATTAGAGATAATATGAATTATTGCTCTCGATAATGGAAAATACGTGTAGTGACAATTATTAAAACAACGATAATATAAAATATCAACGTAGAAATTATTGAATCGATAAAATAAAATCTTTGAGCGATAATTCTTTGTAACAATTATTGAGTAGTGCCTTCTTACGTAAGAATCAATAATTGGTGCAATACCGTGTCTTCTTGTCTTGACAACAGCGTATTCTTGTGTTTTTAACCCGGGTATTCCAACAAGATAATACTTGACGGTAACAAGCTGCGTCGTTATTTATAAACAACTTATACTTGTAATTTTCTTCATCTAATCGCTTTTCAGTTATGGGCCCACAAATTTTTGTGAGTAAATACGAATATTCCCTCGACAATGAAGAATATTCCACGACCAAACGAATATTCTCAAACAACAATGAGTATTTTATAACCACTTGCTTATTTAAAATATTTTAGCATTTTACCCATAACTAACCACATTAATCAAATCAACCCTTACTATTTCAAAATAATAAATAGAGGAATTAAATTTTATTTATTAATAATTTGGGGTCTTACAGCTTTTTAATTCAATTTGTACATACTGGACACCGATAAGTATGTATCAAGATGTGATAAAAATATAATGATTATCCAAGTGAGGACACTTGTATAACCAAGTTTAGAAATTAACGAACAGAATATATTTCTTGATCTACAATAACAAAATTAAGGAACTTGTACAACAGATTATAATTTAATAACTTACTTATCTGAGTAATCATTGCATAAGTACACATACAAAGGTTGAAATATTTGAATAATTGAAATGAGCAGATTCATATATTATCTTACGATGTCCGTTGCATAAAGTAAATGCAAAGGGTTAGATATCTTTGCCTTGTCTGCCGCTTATACAACTTAGATTTATCTTTTATAACAAGCCCTATCATTAAATAGATCATTCGTTTGATTAGAATAACATATCATACATATTGTACTACTATTCATAAACAAAGACATAACCTAATCACATTGTCATATAAGTTTAACAACCATTGAATCACAAATAAACATTTATTAAGTAAACTTATCTAAGTCCGGATCAATTTTTGAAATACGCTTGTATTGACAACTTTATTAGGTAATTATCGAGTCTAAGACTCTAACTCGTAACTTAGTATCGGTCATATTATTTTTAAATGACTTATAATAATTTTAAACATTTATTATAATTTATCATAAATTTGTGAAAATAGGAATCATTATTAAATGATTTAAATATTAAGTAATTTCATTATCATTAATATTTAATTAATATTAAACTATTAATGAAACCATTGTCAAAACATTAAAGTTATTTATAATAACTTAGAATATTTTTAAAGTATTAATATTACCCTTAAATAATTTTTAAAACATTTAAAATCATTTTAAAATAATTATCATTAATATTAAAGTATTAATGTATTATTTATCAAAATATTAAAAGTCATTAGGTATAACTTAATAATATTTTTAATTCATTTATATCATTTTTAAATGATTAATAAAACCATTTTTAAACTATTTATTTAATATAATTATTAAATAAATTTAATATCATTAATAATAAATTAATAATCATTAATATTAAATTATTAATGAAATTATCTTTTAAATATTAAAAGTTATATTTTATAACTTAAAATATCTTTAAACACTTTATTTTCATTTAAAATGATTATTATAATATTAAAATCATTTTTAAACTAATTTATTTAATATAATTTTTAAATAACTTAAATATCATTAATAATAATTAATTCATAAAATTTACCTTTAAATATTAAAAGTTATATTTTATAACTTAAAATATTTTTAAACTATTTATTTTCATTTAAAATGATTTTATAATATTAAAATCATTTTTAATTTATTTATCTAATTTAATTATTAAATAAATCTAATATCATTAATATTAAATAATTAATGAAATTTACTTTAAAATATTAAAAGTTATATTTTATAACTTAAAATATTTGTAAATAACTTATTATCATTTAAAATAATTTTTAATATAATAAAATCATTTTGAATTAATTTATTTAATGCATTTAATAAATAAATTAATCACCAATAATATTTAAATAAATACTAATATTTATGAAAAATATTTTAAATTATTAAAAGTTAAATTTTTATAACTTAAAGTAATTTTTAAAATTATTTTTGTAATTTTCGGAATGAAATTTCTATTTTTAAATTATTTTTAAAAATTTAATTAATTAAAATTAATAAAACTGTCGCTATATGCCTTTAGCGACTGACAGTGTAGTCTATGGTGTTCTTGAGCCTTCAAGAACATTCATAGTCAGCTACGGGTTAGCTATTTTGACCATTAATTATGAACTGTGTAATGTGTTTCTGTGAATGTTTTTGGTCTGATTGTGTAGTACAAATTCAACACTACAAGACCCAACAATAAACATGGCTAACAAGCATGAAACCAACGAGATCTGGGGCCTAGAACAAACTGTCAGAGCTGTTCTTCATTTTCTGGGTTACCCAGAAATGAAGAACAGTTCGACTGCTCATATTTGGGCCTCCACAACTTGTGATTTATGTGATGTTTTTGTGATATAGTGCATCCAGACTGTAAATAACATGCGATACTACATATCCATTACAAAACATCTCCATAAAAACATAACATCATGAAGATATATCTTTGCCGTTAAAGCTTTGTCGATTAAATACGTGTTCATTAGTTTTTGGGTTACCTGTAAAATCGATTTCACTTAACGTCGACCTCCTTTGACCAACCACAAAATCTTGTACACTTGATATTTAGAGTCACATAAATCATGGATCGAGAGATAAACTAACATACTATAACATGGATTCAACAACCTTTACAAAACATGTATAACTTGCAAGATCAAAGCCCCTAAATAAGATGTCAGACCGACCAGGGAACACCTGGGTTACCCAGAAACTTTGCAAGTCATGGTCGATCAATGCGGTTTGACCTTCCATAACTTGTAATCCACATATGATCTAAGCCTGATTTCAAGCTCAGATAAAAGAGCACATATCAGACTACAACTACAAAGTTTCAAAACACAAAAAGCATTAAAGATCACAGAGATGAAAGGCCTGACATTCGTTGTCAGAAAACAAAATAAATTTTTTCCAGATTTTGTAAATCTTCAAATCCGAGCCTCTAGATGTTATGGATTCAACATCAAGCAACCCATATCATCATTAGACACTATATTCAACATGTTTTAACATTTAAACACAACTTTTAACAGAGGATCGAAGATCAGATTTCTAGTTTAGTGTTCTACCTTTTTTGAACAAATTCTTGATTCTAGCCACTGATTTGGTTATGGGTGATCGTGGGGCTTGATTTGTGACTGATATATCTTGATATTTTCGGAGGTTTGGGATTGAGAGAGAAGAGTTGAGTGTTTGTACAAAATTATCTAACAAATGATATTTTCTCTCTCTCCAATCTTTTTATATAAGTGTAGATGCATGAATTGGCTGAGCTAGAGCCTGTTATGTGTCAACTTATGTCTTATTGGGTTGTTGGATTTGTTCACCCACTTCACCTAGAGTCAAAACCTACTAATTAGCTTCAATAATGCAAAGGGCATAATAGTCATTTGTCTTTCCAATTTAATGGCAAAAATGGAACTTGGCAAACCCTTATGGTTTAACCCTAAGGTTTAGCATATAGAATTTATAAGATTTAGCACTTAGGGTTTGAAAAATATAAAATTTTACTTTCTAAAATTGTAATTTAGAAATCCCTAATTAGATTAGGTTTAGTAATTATATTATACAGGAACATTAGGGTTTATAATTTACTAATTATAATTAAGATCACTAATTTATCCATTAGAGCACCCATTTGATAATTAGGGTTAATAATTTACTAATTAGGATTACCAATTTAATAATTAGGGTTAATAATTTGTAATTAGGGTTTCTAATCACATTATTCATGATCATTAGAATCTAAAGTCCGCTAATGAGCATTAAACATCCTAAATTAGCAATTAGGGTTTCACAGTTTGACAGTTAGGGTTCCTAAATATCGATTAGGGTCTTAATTTCACCATTAGGGTTTCTAGTTAATAATTAGGGTTTACCTATTAGCATTTATATTTATAATATCTAACATTGATCACATCATTACGATTACCTAACAATCTTGAACTCTAATTTGTATTTTAAATTAGGGTTTCACATAGTAATACTAGGGTTTGTCATGTAACGCCATAATTGACCAACCATTATCGGTCCACGTATACAGTACATATTTATAGCACTGAAAAATCAAAAATATAATTAATATTATATTATTATCATTCTTTATTCCAAAACCAAAATTAGGGTTTGGATTCCATATCTGATTTACCTTGCATAAACAGCTTTATTAATTAAGTTAAAATATTTTACTTAATAATCCAAGCTAAAATTCATATAAATAAATAATAATTATAATAACTACAATAACCATTCCTTATATTATTTAAATAATATAATATCATATTTCCTTTGAAAAATAAATAATAAAAACATTTCTACAATAAAATTAATTATAAAAAAAATATAATTTATAATGATCATGAATTCTAAAATAAAATTATTTGTAAATATTCATGTAATAAATATATTTTTATTTACCACATAAATACATATACACATTATCTTGTACAAATCCTCATCCTTAAAATAAAAAAAAATTTATACGCAAAATTTTTGTTTTATTTATATAAAAAATATCGGGTTATTACAGGGAAGAGCTAGTACACGCCTTCCTCACTTAATACAGCTTCCAGTCTCAAATGACTCCTGACTGGTATCAAATTACCAAGGTCAAGAAACAGTCTAACAAGTCTTTCAGAGAGTATGCTCAAAGGTGGAGACGCCTGGCTGCCCAAGTTATTCCTTCCATGACAGAATCAGAGATGGTCATGACTTTCATAGACATACAAGAAGCTCCTTTCTATGAAAGAGTTTTTGCCGGAATTGGTAAACCATTTTCTGAAATGGTCAAACATGGGGAGATGGCTGAGATGAGATTGAAGTCTGGAAAAATTCAAGACCTAGCTGCCCTTAAAGTTGTTGCTGATCACATCCAATCCGGAAATTATGGAAACAACCCCCGGAGGGTCCATAAAAAGAAAGAGGAAGATGTTTCCTTGATACTACAAGGTCAAAAAGGCAATCAGAACATGCCTATTCAAAGGAGAAACTACACTCCCTTTCAAGCACAGTCCTCGAACCCTCAAATACCAAAAGGTGGAGAAGTCAAACGCCCTCAAGTGTTCACACCCTTAGGGGACTCACTCGAGAATATTCTTACCCTTCTAACAACACAGAAGAAAATCACGCATCTTCTTCCACCAGCCAGCCCTAATGGACGGGGTTTCAATGCTTTTCGGAAATGTGCTTATCATGTCGGGGCACCGTGACATGATACTCAGGATTGTTGGGCCTTGAAACACAAGATCCAAGACCTGATAGACAACGGTGAGATCGTGGTCACCAAACCAGATCAGCCTCACATTCAAGACAACCCTCTTCTTCAACACAAAGAAGAAGAGGTCAACATGATTAATTGGAGCAATGGACATAGTTCCAATTTCAACTGCGAATCCTCCCAGACCCCCAAAGACAGTGTTGACAAGTGAGATT
This sequence comes from Panax quinquefolius, assembly GCA_020205615.1. Classification (NCBI taxonomy): domain Eukaryota; kingdom Viridiplantae; phylum Streptophyta; class Magnoliopsida; order Apiales; family Araliaceae; genus Panax; species Panax quinquefolius. Next base: position 16,752,820 of record CM035174.1, on the reverse strand, counting down.
ATGCCAAGTTTCAGTTCGCAATGAAACGTAAGATGAAAGCTCTATGCAAGAAAATTGAGCAATTGGTAGAACTGGTGACTTGTCAGCATCAAGTGACACGCCAGTTAGTCAGCCAGGAGCATGTTAGTATCCTTCCTCTTTTTATGAATATTCCCTCGTCACTTTCAGAAAATGAAATACTGGACGACAAAGTGACAAAGAGAGCGAATGCCAAAGCCCGTCGGAATTTTGCTAACAAAAGGGAATTCACATATCTGGGCCAACCTATGGAGGAAATCCTTCAGATGCTAATCAATAAAGGAAGAATCACTTCCCTTCTACCTCCAATCAATCCCCATTCAAGACGGTACAATTCTGATGGAGTATGTCAATATCACTCCCATTCTCACGGTCATAGCACAGAAGAATGCTGGGCACTCCGCCACCTTATCCAGGATCTCATTGACAGCGGTGTCCTGCAACTAGCAGGCGATATTCAGTTAGATCATCATTTAGGACTGAAGATGATGAAAAATATTTTAAAGAAAACGAATCCAGTGAAACAAAAGAATAAATATTAAGGATTCGTACTTTACACAATCCAAGTTCAAAAATACTTCATAAGTAATCAGAGTGGAGTAAAATTCAAGAATGAAGACCAAAACATAGATCCAATCCATGATAGGAATCATAACAGACGATCTTGGACACAGAAAAGAAAATTTACTTTTTCTGTGAATAGTGTCGTATTCGTGAATAGTGTTGTATACGTGAATAGTACCGTATACGTGAATAGTAACTCCAACACTAAAAGATAGAAATTTCACAAAAGAAATCATCATGCTTCATGAATAGTACTCGTGAATAGTAACTCATAAATAGTAACTCATGAATAGTAACTCGTGAATAGTAACTCATGAATAGTAACCCCGACATGAAAAAGTTCCAAATTTGATAAAAAGTTCCAACCAATATTTCGGCATAATGATATTGAAGAAATAATATCACTTACGAAGAAAATAACATCCCTTAACTCGCAAAAACAATACTTCTGACTGGAATACTGGATATAGTGCTGAAAGAACTTGCACCGTATAGCAATACTCAAAGTACTAAAATACTCACAAAATACGTTCGATATTATAGAGAGAAAGAGAGAGAAAACTTTAGTTTCTGGTGTGATTTTCAATTCTAACCTAAGCACCCTATTTATAGTAAATTGCTTAGAACACCAAAGCAGAAAATTTAATATAATAATATTATATATAAACAAATTTCCTACGCACACCTAAGTAATCTGATTTCAGCCATCAACATGTGAAAATGGTGCCCACAAAATGTCAAAAATGTTTTTGTTAATTAAAACAATTAAAACTTCCAAAATCAATTATTTCAGAACTTCAGAACTTCAATAATTCATAATAAATAGCCCTTTTATCAGAAAATTTGAATCTCACAAATTTTTATAGGAAATTCAATTCTCTACAACTTTGCAGAAGAAAGTTTTTTCAAATTCCAAACAGAAATTGACTGAAATCCACATACGGACGATTTTATAGGCCATAGTCAAATTTCAGTCAAGAAATGGGTTCACCAACATGTTTAACACGTTTTAGACAACTTTTACAACAAAAAAAATACTCTTCCTCCTCATATACTCATATATCCCACATTCATTGTAAAAATATCACCATTATTATATTATAATAATATAATAAAATATTATTTTATCAAAAAGATAAAATATCAATTTTTAACAATTGTCACTTTAAAAATTTTCTCCATCTATATCCACATAAAATCAATATTTTCCTCATCATATAAATTAATAATTAATTATTCACAAATAATATTACAGAATCACAGTACTGGAAACCATGCCGTTCCCAATAAAGAGGGGGCTTTCCAATAAGAATTTCTCCTTACTGGCGCGTAATTAGTTGACCAAACCTCTCCTTAGACAGAACTTTCTAGACATTGCCAATAATGTTAAATAGTAATATTATTCAGATAATATGAATTATTGCTCTGATAATGGAAAATACTATGTAGTGACAATTATTGAAACAACAGTAATATAAAATATCAACGTAGAAATTATTGAATCAATAAAATAAAATACTGAACAGTAATTACTGTAACAATTATTGAGTAGTGCCTTCTTACGTAAGAATCAATAATTGGTGCAATACTGCAGTTCATCTTTGTGCACAACACGTACATCGTATTTTAACCATGGGTATTCCAACAAGATAAACTGTGAATAACAAGCTGCGTCGTTATTTATAAACAACTTATACTTGTCATTTTCTTCATCTAATCGTTTTCCGTTATGGGCCCATTATAAAAGGTGCTACCGTCGCATTTAATAATATTCAAACGCTAAAGAATATTCCACGACCAAACGAATATTCTCCGACAACAATGAGTATTTTATAACCACTTGCTTATTTAAAATATTTGCACATTTTTCCCACAACTAACCACATTAATCAAATCAACCCTTACTATTTCAAAATAATAAATAGAGGAATTAAATTTCATTTATTAATAATTTGGGGTCTTACAGCTTTTTAATTCAATTTACATACTGGACATCGATAAGTATGTATCTGAAAGTAATATGCACACAAGCCAATCATGTTTGATGATAAAGCATATACTTTGTAACAATCTTATTCATTTATTAATAAAAAGTATTAATTTATTAAAGGCTTTTAATTATCTACATGATGCTGTTTTATAATATGTGATAAACCCATAGTTTTAAGCAATGCTTTTAGAATAATGATGATGATCATTCTAATGAGATCTAAATTCTTAGAAAGCTTAAAACTAAAATAGTTCCCAATCGTTGGATTACTAAATTGAGGATTAGTGAATCCAGATAGATTGGTACATACGTTAACTTGCTTTCATTGGATGAGGATGATTGATCTCATGATCATTTGTGTGGGGACACTAAAGCAAGTATGTAGGTACTTATTAGAGAATAAGTTCACCGAACGTGGCTCGCTAAGGAATACTTAATGAAGTTTTATTTATTCGTCAATAGGAATTCAGTAGTGATAGTAGTACAAGTAATCCTTGGACTTGAGATCATCATAGTATCTTGTGTATGATGAGTTATACTTTGACTTATTCCTTAAGACCCTTAGGGTATATCAAAGGTATGCTTGGGTATAATAAGTTTATACATGGAGATAATGTATGATCAATAAAGAATCTACCACTTCTAATAAAAGAAGAGAAATGTCCTATGTGATTCGATAAATGACAACCCAAGTAGTCCTTGGTTAAGCGAGAATGAAATTAGAAAGGAGTTTCTAATTTGCATTATTTGGTGTTGTGCATTTAAGAATCGAAATACATATAATTAAATAAAATAAGACTTGTGGTAATTCCATGTCTTATATTTAATTGGGACATTGTATGGTGGAAGGATTGAATTATACGATAACTATTTACTCAAAGGTTCTTTAATGATTAATGTTGACATCTATATTATCCGGAAAGTCGTTGATCGCTAGGGAGGCTTATCCTATTGTAGAATAAATATTATTTATTTAAATAAATTAATTGTTTAATTTATTTATTTAAATAAGATTAGAATTATTCTAATTGATTTATTCACAATAGGTTTAATATGGAGAACCTAAAGGGTCACACCATAAAAGGAAGAATAATTATTTAAGAAGTTAATGGCATAATCGTAATAATATGTTAAGTATATTTAATTTAATCTATGGTGATAGAATAAATTAAATAGCTTAATATTATTATTTAATATTTTAGAAATATTAAATATAAATTAATAAGAGGAGTCTTATTAATATTATTACAATTATTATTATTATTTTAATTTCTAAAAGAGTTTAAAATTAATTTAATATATGTACTCTCATTTATTCCTAATTGGATTAGGAAGGAAAATTAGTTAAAGGAGTTTAATTAATTATCCCTAATAAGATTAGGAGCTTAATTAATTAAAAGAATTTAATTAATTAAATAAATCCCAATTCCTTAATTGTTAAGGTGGGTTGCCCACATCTATAAATAAGAGGAGTCTTATTATATATGGGTGGGGTTGTTGACTTTTTACAACAAACGTACATAATTCCAATTGTTGGAGAGTACGCCCTTTTCTATAGAGATAGGAAAATTAGGGTTTGAGCCAATACCCTTCTTCTTGAATTCTATTCTTCTTTCTTGGTGGATCACCTCAGAGGCCAAACATATGGGTGACTAACGTTGATCAAAGGAAGGAACCAAACCCGGTGGATTCAAGTTGAACGCGAAAAGGATTTGGAGGTGAACTTGTACGAGGAAGCTCGATCTTCAAGGGTATGATTTTATTCTTTATCTTTTTGTTTAATTAATAATTATGCATAAAGGGTGATCCCGGGTATATGGTTTGTAAAATTTTAAACTCGATTTTACACGCCCGCATTATTTTGCAATTTGATTGCTTCTTGAATATTACAAACCTAACGGTGGCATCGAGCCAAACCTTTATGCAAATTATTAATTATTTTAATTTGATATGTATATTGATATGTGTTTAGAACAATTTTATTAGGCATAATTTTGTTGTATAAAAATTAAAAAAAAAATAAAATAAAAAATTGCGTAACTTGAAGCGTTTTTTTTGTTATTTCGTGCTTCAAGACTTGGACTTGGTTTAAAAAAGGAGGATCATTCACTAGTTTGCATGCCCAAAGAGATTCTCATTAATAATATTCATGTGAAAACAAGATACCAACAATTATAAAAAAAAAAAAGGAGCTTAAATTGTTACGGAAATTTCAAGGAACTTACAAAAGTGCAACCTGAATTGGTACAATTCAAGTTGCTTTTCAAATCTAATGCATGCGGAATTCAAGGAAGAATTGTCACCATACGGATTATATAATTTATATGTATATATTAATTTATATATATACGGATATATATATATATAATTTATAAATGGAATGATTATTATATATTAATAATATATAATATTCTTAATTATTTTATTATTAAAATAAAAGTTTATTTTAATTTTAAAATAAAAAGTTTATTTTAATTTTAAAATAAAAAGGTTTATTTTAATCTTAAAATAAAAAGGTTTATTTTAATTTTAAAATTAAATTTCATGCTAACTAATTAGAGTTGGAATTGGATTCCATATAACTAATTAGAGTTGAAATTAGATTATATGTTTCCTTAAATAAAGGAGTTTATTTAGATATGAAATAAGATTTCATATTATTCAAAATAAAGGAGTTTATTTGTGAATAGAAAAAGAAAATCCGTGTTTCCTTAAATAAAGGAGTTTATTTAAATATTAAATAAGATTTCATATTATTCAAAATAAAGGAGTTTATTTGTGAATAGGAAAGATAATCCGTGTTTCCTTTAATAATTTTTTTATATATATATGGAATTGGATTCCATATTTAATTAAAATAAAGGAGTTTATTTTGATTAAAATTTTGATTAAAATAAAATAGTTTATTTTATTGAAAATTAGATAAATTAAAATAAAATAGTTTTATTTTGATTTAAATTTGGATTAAAATAAAGGAGTTTATTTTGATTCAAAATTAGATTTTATACTAACTAAATTTGCCCATTAAATGATATCAATATATATATTAAATGTTTATTATTCATAAGATGAATGTTATTTATTGATGCATATGGTGATGTGTATGATAATAAATGGGATTGATTATGGACTATTGACTAATATGATTGGATTTTATTTTAGTTGGATGCATGAATGTATGGGTTTTATTAAATGGAGATCACAGACCTCGTCTTCTCTAATTTTTCTTAATGTAAATTCTATTCCCCTCCTATGTACTTTCCCTTGACTGCTGATCAAGGTTTCTATTTATTTTAAAATAGTTATGTAATAGGAATAGTTAGAATTAAATTTTGAAGAATTAGAGATCAAAGAGCAAGGAGCGCTTGAAGACCCGTTTGTAATGGAGCCCGGGTTTAAATGTAATAGTTATATTTAAATATTATTTCTTGCACCCCTAGGGTTTGACCTTTTGGTTCACTTGGTGGCTCTAGTGAACCAAACTAGAATAAAAGTCCATAATCAATCTGGGTAGAATATAGTATTCTATATATGCATGCTTATACTATATATATTATATATTATGCAAACATGCTTCGCATGTTCATTAATATGACGCGTATTTTATATATATATATATAATGCCGTAGCTAAACAAGATGAGACATATTAATAACAAACCCCTCAATTTTTATATTAAGTCCTAAGCGTTCAAAGATATTTGGAATATCGAACGTCGCCTTCTAGCATGATAAATTAATAGAGTATTAAATATTTAATATGAGTTTGTTGTGTCACCACAAGGCAAGTATTAAGTATTTAAGATGTTAATTTATCACATTTGATGCTTATAAAGAAAATTGAACAATATTGTTTTGTTGTGTCACCACAAGGATGTTATTATTTTATTTTTTGAATATATGGAGTGCTAGGTCGGACTTAACTTGGATAATTTTGATTCAGATGTGCCACCACTTGATCAAAATAATCTAAGAGGCAAAAGAAAAGGAGTTGCATAGTTGATGTAATTGACAAAAGTTGTCTACCTATTTATTTATATATAGTTTGTTGTGTCACCACAAGGCTATATACATTTGAAATGGGATCCTTATTCTCACTAGCAAATCTTTAATTAGATTTTGCCGAACTATATAAGTGAGGGTAATATTGTTTGAAGAAAATAGTGGGAGATACCAATTTAAAACAAGACCTAATTTATTTTGGTAATTGATAAAAGAATGTATGTTAAAATGTTGTTAATTACAAATTCATTTCTGAGAATTTTACAATGTCTAAAATTACTATCACTACTGAAGCATATTAGATGCTAAATTAACGGGCCAAGAATTAAATGGATTGGTTAAGAAATTTGAGAATAGTTCTCATAGGAAAAGCTATCTTATGTCCTTAATATACGCCTATCCTCGCAATGGTTGCGCATAATGCCTCGAGGAAGAGATTGCTACTTTTAGAAAGTGGCAAAATGATGCACTGATTGGCTCAATGCATCATGCTCGCATCCATGAGTAACGAGCTTGGCGTCGACATGAAACTATGGATGCTCTTACTATATTCCCGCACATCAAGTAGTTGATGGTGAGGAAAGTAGGACCGATAGATATCGAGATATCTAAGGAGCTCTTCCGATCTAGAATGGCCCGATGGCACTATAGTATGCAGACAAAAAGTTCTTAACATAATCAATTTGATTGATCAATTAGGACAACTAGTTTTGTCATGGAAGGAGAGTTGAGCCAAGATTTGATCTTGCACTCACTCCAGGACTCCTTTCACAATTGTTGTGAATTTTTCATATAAACAAGCTAGATATCGACTTTCGTTGATTTGCTTAACATGTTGAAAAATGTTGAGAGTCACTTTCCAACCAAGAAAGATCAAGTCTTCTTTGGTAGGGGCCAAAGGATCTTACGAAAAGAAGAACGATTCAAAGAAGGTAAATAGAAAGGCAAAAACAAAGGATAATAAGAACAAAACTGATACGGATAGCAAAGGAGTTTGCTTCCACTACAATAAGCCTGGACACTGGAAAGAAACTGCAAGAAGCATCTTGCAGAGGCTAACCAAAGAAGCTTAGTGAAGTTTTGGTTATAAATACAAATTTGTTCATGATTTAAAATAATTTTTTTTTTCTTTAAGTCAAGGTTCTACTTGGGTATTGGATACCGACTTTGGTTATCATAAATATAGATTTATGAAGGGACCAAGCAGAAGTAGAAAGCTAAACAAATATAAGTAATCCTATGTGCGGGAAATGTAGCAAAGGTTGCCATATTAGCCATAGAAACTTATAGTTTAGCAATAATGCCTATGGGCAAATCTATTAAGTCGATAAGTTGTTATTGTATTCCAATTCTTGTTAGAAACATTATTTCCATTTTATTGTTGGACAATAAAATTTTGGTATTATAATTAAGAACAATTGTTGTTCTATTTATAATAATAATGTTTCAGTATAGAATCTGAAAGATTACTTAATGGATTTTGTATACTTGACTTACGTGAAAAATTAATTTGTAAATTGAACAAACTAGTATAAGAAAAGGAGATGATCATTCAAAGAGTTGAATGTGTGTATTTCTTTGAATACAAGTATGAATTATTTGAAAGGTTCAAAGAATTTGAAGTGAAACAAATTGACAATGTATTAAGATTCTTTGATTAGATCAAGGAATAAATACTTGTGAAATAAGTTTCTAGATCATCTTAAATGGTTTTCTCATAATGGACGCCTCACGATCACGTAATAATTGATTGATGTATTTGAATGAAAAATCGTACCTTGTTGGACATAGTGCGGTCCATAATGATTTTATCGACATTCCGGTATCCTTACGGGATAATGTCCTAGAAATGGCTGCATATCTACAAAAAGTAACCTCAAAATTCGGCCCCAAGACTCCATAAAAGTTATGGACAGGGAGGATTCCTAATCTTAAGTATGTTAAGATAAGGGGTTGTCCAACTTATGTGAAAAGGTTTCAAAGGATAAGCTTGGGACAAGATTTGACATATCTGATTTGTGGGACATCCTAAAATAAGTTTAGGGTATATGTTCTATAATTCTACTTAGCAAAAGGTGTTTATTACGAAACACGCTGCCTTTTAAGATAAAGGTGTTTATCATTAAAAGGGGCTAGTGGGAGGATAATAGATCTTGAAGAGTTCAAGAACCACAAAATACTATAAGTCAAATAAGAGGAACTTGTAGATAGACCTATTATATACCACAATTTGAATCGTAAATACGGAATAAGTAGAAGATACCTAGGAGGTATGGATTCATCATGGATGATGATGATGAGGTACGATATCATAGAAGATGATGATGATCCAAGAGTTCAGTGTGTACACGATGAGGTAAGGTTTCTAGTATTATATGTTGATATACTACGGATGAGGAATAACATATCAATGCTACAATCAGTAAAGATAAAGTTATCTAAACAATCCTCCATGAATGATTTGGGAAGAGTATCATTATTGGGGATGCAAATCTATATAGATAGATTCAAGAGGATGCTCGACTTAACCCAAGGAATGTATATTCATTTGATGCTAAAAGTCGTTTAGCATGGCAAACTCAAGAGATGTCTCATATAGATGAGCTATGGAGTGTATCTCTCTTAATAGTCCCCACAGACTCCTGAAAAGAGAGGTCGCATGAGTGACTATCATGTATGCAATGAAATATACGAGACACGATGTTGATCGGTCATATATATGGAGAAGTTCACTATGAGTCGCTGAAAAAACATCTTAAAGTGCTTAACCGAGCACTAAGGATGTGATCATATTCATGGTGGGTCTAAATTAAAACTAGAGGGCTTAATGAGACTCAAGTTTTTCGAGACGAGACCAAGATGACGAGAAAATCCATTTTAAGGTAAAAGCGTTATCTTGAGCGGTAGTGCGTTGAATTGGAAAGGTTCCAAACAATGAAAGAGTTCTTTGGTTTAGTGATAAAGACAAAGTATATAGCTATAAATGAAATTTGCAAGTTGATTGTTTGGATTATAAGTTCATTCTGAGAACTAGGAATAGTTCTAAGTCTTATCTTGGATCTAAACATATGTTGTGGCACTTTCATTTGATTATTAGAATCATTGAAAGATGGGAAATCACTATAGAGATAGTGGACTCTCATGAACAACATTAAATATCCATTAACTAAAGCTTATCCAACAAAGCAGGATAATCGTCACTTAGAAGAAGTGTAGTATGAGATACCATGACGATTGGCTTTAGTGCAAGTGGGAGATTGAAAGTAATATGCACACAAGCCAATCATGTTTGATGATAAAGCATATACTTTGTAACAATCTTATTCATTTATTAATAAAAAGTATTAATTTATTAAAGGCTTTTAATTATCTACATGATCTTTGTTTTATAATATGTGATAAACCCATAGTTTTAAGCAATGCTTTTAGAATAATGATGATGATCATTCTAATGAGATCTAAATTCTTAGAAAGCTTAAAACTAAAATAGTTCCCAATCGTTGGATTACTAAATTGGGGATTAGTGAATCCAGGATAGATTGGTACATCGTTGCTTGCTCATTGGATGAGGATGATTGATCTCATGATCATTTGTGTGGAGACACTAAAGCAAGTATGTAGGTGCTTATTAGAGAATAAGTTCTTCGAGCGTGGCTCGCTAAGGAATACCTAATGGAGTTTTATTTGCTTGTCAATAGGAATTCCTGTAGTGATAGTAGTACAAGTAATCCTTGGACTTGAGATCATCATAGTATCTTGTGTATGATGAGTTATACTTTGACTTATTCCTTAAAACCCTTAGGGTATATCAAAGGGTATGCTTGGGTATAATAAGTTGTACATGGAGATAATGTATGATCAATAAAGAATCTACCACTTCTAATAAAAGAAGAGAAATGTCCTATGTGATTCGATAAATGACAACCCAGTAGTCCTTGGCCAAGGCAGAATGAAATTAGAAAGGAGTTTCTAATTTGCATTATTTGGTGTTGTGCATTTAAGAATCGAAATACATATAATTAAATAAAATAAGACTTGACAGTAATTCCATGTCTTATATTTAATTGGGACATTGTATGGTGGAAGGATTGAATTGTACGATAATTATTTACTCAAAGGTTCTTTAATGATTAATGTTGAAATCTATATTATACGGAAAGTCGTTGATCATTTAGGGAGGCTTATCCTATTGTAGAATAAATATTATTTATTTAAATAAATTAATTTTTTAATTTATTTATTTAAATAAGATTAGAATTGTTCTAATTGATTTATTCACAACCGATTTAATATGGAGAACCTAAAGGGTCACACCATAAAAGGAAGAATAATTATTTAAGAAGTTAATGGCATAATCGTAATAATATGTTAAATATATTTAATTTAATCTATGGTGATAGAATAAATTAAATAGCTTAATATTTATTATTTAATATTTTAGAAATATTAAATATAAATTAATAAGAGAGTCTTATTAATATTATTACATTATTATTATTATTTTAATTTCTAAAAGAGTTTAGAAATTAATTTAATATAAGTACTCTCATTTATTCCTAATTGGATTAGGAGGAAAATTAGTTAAAGGAGTTTAATTAATTATCCCTAATAAGATTAGGGAGCTTAATTAATTAAAAGAATTTAATTAATTAAATAAATCCCAATTCCTTAATTGTTAAGGTGGGTTGCCCACATCTATAAATAAGAGGAGTCTTATTATGGGTGGTGGGGGTTGTTGACTTTTACAACAACGACATAATTCCAATTGTTGGAGAGTACGCGCCTTTTCTATAGAGATAGAAAACTAGGGTTTGAGCCAATATAACCCTTCTTTTGAATTCTTATTCTTCCTTGGTGGATCACCTACAGAGGCCAAACATATGGGTGGCTAACGTTGATCAAAGGAAGGAACCAAACCCGGTGGATTCAAGTTGAGCGAAAAGGATTTGGAGGTGAACTTGTACACGAGGAAGCTCGATCTTCAAGGGTATGATTTTATTCTTTATCTTTTCGTTTAATTAATAATTATGCATAAAGGGTGATGAAGGGTATATGGTTTGTAAAATTTTAAACTCGATTTTTACACGCTTAGCATTATTTTGTAATTTGATTGCAATTTCTTGAATATTACAAACCTAAAAATATCAACATGTGATAAAATATAATGATTATCCAAGTGAGGATGATTTGTATAACCAAGTTTAGAAATTAACGAACAAAATATATTTCTTGATCTACAATAATGAAATTAAGGAACATATAAATGATTATAATTTAATAACTTACTTATACAGAATCATTGCATAAGTACATACAAAGGTTGAAATATTTGAATAATTGAAATGAACAGTTCATATATTATCTTATGCATGTCCGTTGCATAAAGTAAATGCAAAGGGTTAGATACTTGCTTTGTCTGCTGCTTACACAACTTAGATTTATCTTTTATATCAAGCCCTATCATTAAATAGATCATTCGTTTGATTAGAATAACATATCATATCATATTATCGCTATTTTTATTTATAATTCAAACACATAACCTAATCACATTGTCATATAAGTTTAACAACCATTGAATCACAAATAAACATTTATTAAGTCAACTTATCTAAGTCCAGATCAATTTCTGAAATATGTCGGTGTATTGACAACTTTATTGGGTAATTATCGAGTCTAAGACTCTAACCTGTAACTTAGTATCAGTCATATTATTTTTAAATGACTTATAATAATTTTTAAACATTTATTATAATTTATCATAAATTTGTGAAATACCGGAATCATTATTAAATGATTTAAATATTAAGTAATTTCATTATCATTAATATTTAATTAATATTAAACTATTAATGAAACCATTGTCAAAATATTAAAGTTATTTATAATAACTTAAAATATTTTTAAAGTATTAATATTACCCTTAAATAATTTTTAAAACATTTAAAATCATTTTTAAATAATTATCATTAATATTAAAGTATTAATGTATTATTTATCAAAATATTAAAAGTCATTAGGTATAACTTAATAATATTTTTAATTCATTTATATCATTTTTAAATGATTAATAAAACCATTTTTAAACTATTTATTTAATATAATTATTAAATAAATTTAATATTATTAATAATAAATTAATAATCATTAATATTAAATTATTAATGAAATTATCTTTTAAATATTAAAAGTTATATTTTATAACTTAAAATATCTTTAAACACTTTATTTTCATTTAAAATGATTATTATAATATTAAAATCATTTTTAAACTAATTTATTTAATATAATTATTAAATAACTTTAATATTATTAATAATAATTAATTCATAAAATTTACCTTTAAATATTAAAAGTTATATTTTATAACTTAAAATATTTTTAAACTATTTATTTTCATTTAAAATGAATTTTATAATATTAAAATCATTTTTAATTTATTTATTTAATTTAATTATTAAATAAATCTAATATCATTAATATTAAATAATTAATGAAATTTACTTTAAAATATTAAAAGTTATATTTTATAACTTAAAATATTTGTAAATAACTTATTATCATTTAAAATAATTTTAATATAATAAAATCATTTTTAATTAATTTATTTAATGCATTTAATAAATAAATTAATCACCAATAATATTTAAATATATACTAATATTTATGAAAAATATTTCAAATTATTAAAAGTTAAATTTTATAACTTAAAATAATTTTTAAAATTATTTTTATAATTTTGGAATGAAATTTCTATTTTTAAATTATTTTTGAAAATTTAATTAATTAAAATTAATAAAACTGTCACTATAGGCCTTTAACGATAGGCGATTGTAAGTACATGGTTTTCTTGAGCCTTCAAGAACATTCATAGTACTACTGGGTTAGCTACTTTGACCATTAATTATGATTCGTGTAATGTGTTTACATGAATATTTTTGTGCGATCGTATTGTAGTACAAATTCAACACTACAAGACCCAACAATAAACATGGCTAACAAGCATGAAACCAACGAGATCTGGGGCCTAAAACAAACTGTCAGAGCTGTTCTTCATTTTCTGGGTTACCCGAAATGAAGAAAATTCGATCGCTTCATTTGGGCCTCCACAACTTGTGATTTATGTGATGTTTTTGTGATATAGTGCATAATTTTGTAAATAATAACATGTGATACTACATATCCATTACAAAACATCTCCCATAAAACATAACATCATGAAGATATATGCGAATTAAAGCTTTGTCGATCGTCATGTTCATTAGTTTTACGGGTTACCCGGCCGATTTCATGAACGTCTGACCTCCTTTAACCAACCACAAAATCTTGTACACTTGATATTTAGAGTCACACAAATCTTGGATCGAGAGATAAACTAACATACTATAACATGGATTCAACAACCTTTACAAAACATGTATAAATAGCAAGATCAAAGCCCCTAAATAAGATGTCGAATGAGCACAGGAACATTTGGGTTACCCGAAACTTTGCAAGTCATGGTCGATCAACGCGGTTTGACCTTCCATAACTTTCAGAATCCACATATGATCTAAGCATGATTTCAAGCTCGGATTAAAGAGCACATATCGACTACAACTACAAAGTTTCAAAAACACAAAAGCATTAAAGATCACAGAGATGAAAGGCTCGACATTCGTTGTCGGAAAACAAAATAAATTTTTTCAGATTTTGTAACTCTTCAAATCAGAGCCTCTAGATGTTATGGATTTAACATCAAGCAACCCATATCATCATTAGACACTATATTCAACATGTTTTAACATTTAAACACAAACTTTAACAGGAGGATCGAAGATCGATTTCTAGTTTAGGGTTTTATACCTTTTTGAACAAATTTGATTCTAGCTTTTGATTTGGTTATGGGTGATCGTGGGGCTTGATTTGTGGTGATATATCTTGATATTTTTGGAGGTTTGGGGTTGAGAGAGAAGAGTTGAGTGTTTGTACAAAATTATCTAACAAATGATATTTTCTCTCTCCAATCTTTTTATATAAGTGTAGATATATGAATGGATGCATGAATTGAGCTAGAGGTGGTTATTCTGTGTCAACTTATGTCTTATTGGGTTGTTGGATTTGTTCACCCACTTCACCTAAGTCAAAACCTACTAATTAGCTTCAATAATGCAAAGGGCATAATAGTCATTTGTCTTTCCAATTTTAATGGCAAAAATGTAAAAAACCTTAAGAAACCCTTAGGGTTTAACCTAAGGTTTAGCATATAAACATTTATAAGATTTAGCAATTAGGGTTTGAAAAAATAAAAAATTTTACTTTCTAAAATTGTAATTTAGAAATCCCAAATTAGATTAGGTTTAGTAATTATATTATACGAGAACATTAGGGTTTATAATTTACTAATTATAATTAAGATCACTAATTTATCCATTAGAGCACCCATTTGATAATTAGGGTTAATAATTTACTAATTAGGATTACCAATTTAATAATTAGGGTTAATAATTTGTAATTAGGGTTTCTAATCACATTATTCATGATCATTAGAGTCTAAAGTCCGCTAATGAGCATTAAACATCCTAAATTAGCAATTAGGGTTTCACAGTTTGACAGTTAGGGTTCCTAAATATCGATTAGGGTCTTAATTTCACCATTAGGGTTTCTAGTCAATAATTAGGGTTTACCTAATTAGCATTTATATTTATAATATCTGACATTGATCACATCATTACGATTACCTAACAATCTTGAACTCTAATTTGTATTTTAAATTAGGGTTTCACATAGTAATATCTAGGGTTTTTGTATATATAGCATACATAATTGACCAACCATTATCGGTCCACGATATATGATACATATTTATATGACTGAAAAAAAAATATAATTAATATTATATTATTATTCATTCTTTATTCCAAAACCAAAGTTAGGGTTTGGATTCCATATCCGATTTACCTTGCATAAAAAAACTTTATTAATTAAGTTAAAATATTTTACTTAATAATCCAAGCTAAAATTTATATAAATAAATAATAATTATAATAACTACAATAACCATTCCTTATATTATTTAAATAATATAATATCATATTTCCTTTGAAAAATAAATAATAAAAACATTTCTACAATAAAATTAATTATAAAAAAATATAATTTATAATGATCATTAATTCTAAAATAAAATTATTTGTAAATATTCATGTAATAAATATATTTTTATTTACCACATAAATACATATACACATTATCTTGTACAAATCCTCATCCTTAAAATAAAAAAAAAAATTATACGCAAAATTTCTGTTTTATTTATATAAAAAATATCGGGTTATTACAGGGAAGAGCTAGCACACGCCTTCCTCACTTAATCTGACTTCCAGGTCTCAAATGGCTCTGACCAGGTGATCAGATTACCAAGGTCAAAGCGATCTAACAAGTCTTTCGGAGAGTATGCTCAAAGGTGGAGATGAAAGTAATATGCACTACAAGCCAATCATGTTTGATGATAAAGCATATACTTTGTAACAATCTTATTCATTTATTAATAAAAAGTATTAATTTATTAAAGGCTTTTAATTATCTACATGATGCTATTTTTATAATATGTGATAAACCCATAGTTTTAAGCAATGCTTTTAGAATAATGATGATGATCATTCTAATGAGATCTAAATTCTTAGAAAGCTTTAAAACTAAAATAGTTCCCAATCATTGGATTACTAAATTGGGGATTAGTGAATCCGGATAGATTGGTACATACGTTCTTGCTCATTGGATGAGGATGATTGATCTCATGATCATTTGTGTGGAGACACTAAAGCAAGTATGTAGGTGCTTATTAGAGAATAAGTTCCTTTGAGCGTGGCTCGCTAAGGAATACCTAATGGAGTTTTATTTGCTGTCGCCAATAGGAATTCTGTAGTGATAGTAGTACAAGTAATCCTTGGACTTGAGATCATCATAGTATCTTGTGTATGATGAGTTATACTTTGACTTATTCCTTAAGACCCTTAGGGTATATCAAAGGTATGCTTGGGTATAATAAGTTATACATGGAGATAATGTATGATCAATAAAGAATCTACCACTTCTAATAAAAGAAGAAATGTCCTATGTGATTCGATAAATGACAACCCAAAGTAGTCCTTGGTTAAGGCGAGAATGAAATTAGAAAGGAGTTTCTAATTTGCATTATTTGGAGTTGTGCATTTAAGGATCGAAATACATATAATTAAATAAAATAAGACTTGATAAAGAATTCCATGTCTTATATTTAATTGGGACATTGTATGGTGGAAGGATTGAATTGTACGGTAACTATTTACTCAAAGGTTCTTTAATGATTAATGTTAAAATCTATATTATCCGGAAAGTCGTTGATCGCTAGGGAGGCTTATCCTATTGTAGAATAAATATTATTTATTTAAATAAATTAATTATTTAATTTATTTATTTAAATAAAATTAGAATTATTCTAATTGATTTATTCACAATAGGTTTAATATGGAGAACCTAAAGGGTCACACCATAAAAGGAAGAATAATTATTTAAGAAGTTAATGGCATAATCGTAATAATATGTTATGTATATTTAATTTAATCTATGGTGATAGAATAAATTAAATAGCTTAATATTTATTATTTAATATTTTAGAAATATTAAATATAAATTAATAAGAGGAGTCTTATTAATATTATTACAATTATTATTATTTTAATTTCTAAAAGAGTTTAGGAATTAATTTAATATAAGTACTCTCATTTATTCCTAATAAGATTAGGAGGTTAAATTAATTAAAAGAGTTTAATTAATTATCCCTAATAAGATTAGGGAGCTTAATTAATTAAAAGAATTTAATTAATTAAAACCCAATTCCTTAATTGTTAAGGTGGGTTGCCCACATCAATAAATAAGAGGAGTCTTATTATGGGTGGTGGGTGTTGTTGACTTTTTCAACATACGACATAATTCCAATTGTTGGGAGAGTACACCTTTTTTCTATAGAGATAGAAAACTAGGGTTTGAGCCAAATACCCATCTTCTTGAATTTTCTTCTTCCTTGGTGGATCACCTCTAGAGGCCAAACATTTGGGTGGCTAACGTTGATCAAAGGAAGGAACCAAACCCGGTGGATTCAAGTTGAACGCGAAAGGATTTGGAGGTGAACTTGTACCTGAGGAAGCTCGATCTTCAAGGGTATGATTTTATTCTTTATCTTTTCGTTTAATTAATAATTATGCATAAAGGGTGATCCGGGTATATGGTTTGTAAATTTTAAACTCTGATTTTTACACGCTTAGCATTATTTTGCAATTTGATTGCTTCATGAATATTACAAACCTAATGAGAGGCGCTTTGGTCGCCTAAGTTATTCCTTTCATGGTGAATCGAGAGATGGTCGTGACTTTCATAAACATCTGAAGCTCCTTTCTATGAAAGAGTTTTTCTTAGGAATTAGTAAACCATTTTACGAAATGGTCAAACATGGGAGATGGCTGAGATGAGATTGAAGTTTGGAAAAATTCAAGACCTAGCTGCCCTTAAAGTCATTATTCGATCACATCCAATCCGGAAATTATGAAAACAACCCCCGGAGGGTCCATAAAAAGAAAGAGGAAGATGTTTCCTTGATACTACAGGGTCAAAAAGGAAATCAGAACATGCCTATTCAAAGGAGAAACTACACTCCCTTTCAAGCACAGTCCTCGAACCCTCAAATACCAAAAGGTGGAGAAGTCAAACGCCCTCAAGTGTTCACACCCTTAGGGGACTCACTCGAGAATATTCTCACCCTTCTAACAACACAGAAGAAAATCACGCATCTTCTTCCACCAGCCAGCCCTAATGGACGGGGTTTTAATGCTTCTCGGAAATGTGCTTATCATGCCGGGGCACCGGGACATGATACTCAGGATTGTTGGGCCTTGAAACACAAGATCCAAGACCTGATAGACAACGGTGAGATCGTGGTCACCAAACCAGATCAGCCTCACGTTCAAGACAACCCTCTTCTTCAACACAAAGAAGAAGAGGTCAACATGATTAATTGGAGCAATGGACAGAGTTCCAATTTCAACTGCGAATCCTCCCAGACCCCCAAAGACAGTGTTGACAAGTGGGATTATGCCAAGTTTGATTCATGATGAAACGTAAGATGAAAGCTCTATGCAAGAAAATTGAGCAATTGGTAGAACTGGTGACTTGTCAGCATCAAGTGACACGCCAGTTAGTCAGCCAGGAGCATGCTAGTATCCTTCCTCTTTTTATGAATATTCCCTCGTCACTTTCAGAAAATGAAATACTGGAAGACAAAGTGACAAAGAGAGCGAATGCCAAAGCCCGTCGGGATTTTGCTAACAGAAGGGAATTCACATATCTGGGCCAACCTATGGAGGAAATCCTTCAGATGCTAATCAATGAATGAAGAATCACTTCCCTTCTACCTCCAATCAATCCCCATTCAAGACGGTACAATTTTGATGGAGTATGTCAATATCACTTCCATTCTCACGGTCATAGCACAGAAGAATGCTGGGCACTCCGCCACCTTATCCAGGATCTCATTGATAGTGGTGTCCTGCAACTAGCAGGCGATGATACTGTGCTACGTGGGAGTGAGAATACATGTCCTACTAAGTGGAAGGGATTGATAGCAGTTATATCTGCTGAGGCTGATGACATTGTCAAACCGATCACAATACCAACAATTCGACTCAGAGGAAGCAACAATCCTTTGAAAATGGCCGCTCCCAAGCCAATCAACTTACCATGCAGAGCACAATATCCTATTGTTAGCTTGCGCAAAGTTTCGTGGAATTATTGAGAAGGTGAAGGATCCACCTCACATACAACTGCTACAATGTCGAAGGAAAATCCATTGTATCTTCCCTAACGGGTGATGAAGTCTACCATCAAGTCAAAGGGGAAAATACCCATGGAGAAGATTGAAAAATTCCTCCGCACTATGGGTCATAACGAAGCCAAGGTGGTTTTAAGGTTAAGAGAAGCTCCACACCAAATTTCAATCCTGGACTTGGTTTTAACTTCCGAGGATCACAGGAGAATCTTGAAAAAGGATTTGGAAGAAGCCTACTTACCGACATCAGTGGATACGGAAAAATTTCAACACTTGGTTGATCACATTTTCAACAACAATGTGATATCCTTCACTGATGATGACATATCGCCCGAAGGGACCGGTCATTGCAAACTATTGCACATTGCGGTCTTGTCCTCCGGATACATGCTAGCTAGAGTCTTGATAGATGGAGGCTCATCTCTAAATATCTGTCCATACGCTACCTTGGTGAAGATGAATTTCAATCCCAATCGAATCCGGAGCAGCCATACGGTCATTAAAGCTTTTGACGGAGCCCACCGGAATTAGGTTGGAGTAGTTGAATTGCCAATCGAAATTGGTCCCCACACATTCTGCGTATCTTTCTATATGCCCAAGATAGATTCGGGATACAACCTGCTCTTGGGAAGACCGTGGATTCATATGGCAGGGGCAGTCCCCTCCACCCTTCATCAGCAGCTAAAATACATTATCAACAATAGCCTAGTCACGGTCAACACTAAACCAGAGTGTCCTCAACACGGGGACATGCCATTCATCAATGCTAATACAGATGTTGAACCGGTCAATTTTCATGCCTTGGAAGTAAGCAATACCCAATACCATGCTATTGGAACGCCATTTCCCGAATCCAAGATTTTTGTCGAGGTAATGTCGGCTACTCAAGAAATGATGTCATTGGGTCATCAGCGGGGACAAGGGCTGGGTAAAGATCACCAGGGTATCAAGTACCCAATTCAATTAACCAAGCAAACTGGAACAACTGGATTAGGCTATTTTGCCAGTTCTAGTCATAGGAATCCTCATAAGCATCAGCAGATTCCTTCAGCTTCAAGCACGCGGCGTTTATCTTCGCCTTCAAACTCTGAGTCCGCACAACCTCCTGTAAAGGTGCCAGCCAGTATCATGGCTATGTTATTTCCCAAGCCGGTACCGGTGAAGGAGAAAGAAGTCTTTGTTCCAGATCCCGCAATGGAAGAGGAGGAACGAAGAATCAAGTAAGACGTCATCCGGATGATGTCAGGCATACACATCATTGTTCATGATGAACATACAAACAAATACACCCCAGACGATGATTGCCCAAACGTAATGGCCATTATTCGGGAGAAGGAGGATGATGACAGCCGCTCCATCACTGCAGTGCACCCAGATCTTGCCCTTGCCAATTGGAGCATCACTCTTTGCATTGGTCGACAAGGGTAAAACGGGCAGAAACTCTTTCTGTCCTGTAGATATCATAATTGCTTACTTTTCTGTATAGTATTAGCAGTTTATTTTGTCAGTATATGCTAACACTTTGTATGATCAAAATGTTTCATATATACTAAGTGAAAGCATATTTTGTTTGGGACCACGAATTTAGATGTGCTGTGCTTACGTCGACATTGCCTCTTCTCCACAAGGATTGTACCTTTGATGTAGAGATGAATTCAGCCTTGATGGAAATACATGAGGACATTGAGGTGCCTCCAGAAATCCAAGAATGGGTCAAAGACAAACCTAAACCCAACCTTGATCAAGCCACTTCCTTCAATCTCGGAACCTTAGAAAGCCCTAAGTTAATCCAGATTGGTTCAGACCTTACCCCAAACCAAAGGAATGACATGGTTACGCTATTAACCCAATTCCAGGATGTGTTTGCATGGTCTCATGAAGACATGGTGGGTTTGTCCACTAACATTGTCCTTCATCGCCTTCCCATTAAAGAGGGATTTAAGCCAGTCAAACAAAAGCTCAGGCGATTGAAACCTGAGTGGAGTTTAAAGGTGAAAGAAGAAATTGTGAAACAGTTTCAAGCTGGCATCATCATGGTGTCCACATATCCTGAGTGGATATCCAACATTGTTCCCGTGGATTACCAGGACTTGAACAAAGCTTGCTTAAAAGATAGCTTTCCCGTGCCATTTATCCACATTCTCATTGACAATACTGCTCAATACTGCATGTACTCCTTTGCTGATTGCTTTGTGGGGTACCATCAAATCATGGTTGCTGAGAAAGATCATGAGAAAACTGCTTTCATCACGCCTTGGGGAACCTTTTGCTATAGACGGTTGTCATTCGACCTCATCAATGCCGGAGCCACCTATCAGCGAGCTATGATGGCTCTCTTCTATGACTTAATGCACAAAGAGATAGAAATCTACGTGGATGACATCATTGTCAAGTCCCGGAAGGAGTATGACCACCTAGACCATCTCAAGAAGCTATTCAACCGGTTGCGTAAGTAAAACTTGAAGTTGAATCCAGCCAAGTGCGCCTTTGGCGTTAAATCAAGCAAGTTGCTAGGATTTCTAGTCAGCCACAAAGGTAGCTGGATCCTACCAAAATCCAGGCCAACACGGAAATGCCCATTCCTTAGACAGAGAAGGAAATACGGGGATTTTTGGGAAGAATCAACTTCATTAGCAGGTTTATCTCTCAACTCACAACAACCTGTGAGCCAATCTTCAAGTTGTTAAGGAAGAACTCCTCCATGAAATGGAATGATGAGTGCCAAAATGCCTTTCTCACGATTAAAGAACAGCTAGTCAAAGCTCCCATTTTGGTACCACCCAGGGATGATGTTCCCCTGTTCATGTACCTGTCCATAAGTGACAATGCCATGATTTGCATCTTTGAGACGTAAAGACGATAGAGTCCAAGAACGAGCTATCTATTACCTCAGCAAAAGATTCAGCAGCAGTGAACACAAGTACACTCTGATTGAGAAGACTTGTTGTGCTTTAGCATGGTCGTCCGTGAGGTTACAACATTACCTCCATGGTCACACAACCCATCTCATACCCCGCGTGTCTCCTCTCAAGTACGTGTTCAATAAATCCATGTTAAATTACTGGCTGTCTAGATGGCAGTTGATCATACAACAATTTGACATCGTATATGTGACTCAAAAGTCCATCAAAGGACAATGAATTACGGATCAACTGGCCACTGCAACTTCAGAGGATTTCAAACCCTTGGAAACATATTTTGTTAGGTTTGTAATATTCATGTGCGCAATCAAATTGCACAAATTAAGCGGAAGAGTGTAAAATCAGAGTTTAAAAAATTTACAAACCATATACCCGGATCACCCTTTATGCAAAATTATTAATTAAACGAAAAGATAAAGAATAAAATCATACCCTTGAAGATCGAGCTTCCTCAGGTACAAGTTCACCTCCAAATCCTTTCGCGTTCAACTTGAATCCACAGGGTTTGGTTCCTTCCTTTGATCAACGTTAGCCACCCATATGTTTGGCCTCTAGAGGTGATCCACCAAGGAACAAGAAAATTCAAGAAGAAGGGTGGTTGGCTAAACCCTAGTTTTTCTATCTCTATAGAAACGGTGTACTCTCCCAACAATTGGAATTATGTCGTATGTTGAAAAAGTCAACAACTCCCTCACCCATAATAAGACTCCTCTTATTTATAGATGTGGGCAACCCACCTTAACAATTAGGGAATTGGGTTTTAATTAATTAAATTCTTTTAATTAATTAAGCTCCCTAATCTTATTAGGGATAATTAATTAAACTCCTTTAACTAATTTTCCTTCCTAATCCAATTAGGAATAAATGAGAGTACTTATATTAAATTAATTCTAAACTCTTTTAGAAATTAAAATAATAATAATTGTAATAATATTAATAAGACTCCTCTTATTAATTTATATTTAATATTTCTAAAATATTAAATAATAAATATTAAGCTATTAATTTATTCTATCACCATAGATTAAATTAAATATACTTAACATTTTATTACGATTATGCCATTAACTTCTTAAATAATTATTCTTCCTTTTATGGTGTGACCCTTTAGGTTCTCCATATTAATAGGTTGTGAATAAATCAATTAGAACAATTCTAACCTTATTTAAATAAATAAATTAAACAATTAATTTATTTAAATAAATAATATTTATTCTACAATAAGGATAAACCTCCCTAATGATCAACGACTTTTCGGATAATATAGATTTCAACATTAATCATAAAAGAACCTTTGAGTAAATAGTTACCGTGCACAATTCAATCCTTCCACCATATCTGATGTCCCAATTAAATATAAGACATGGAATTCTTGTCAAGTCTTATTTTATTTAATTATATGTATTCGATCCTTAAATGCACAACTCAAATAATGCAAATTAGAAACTCCTTTCTAATTTCATTACGCCGCCAAGGACTCTTGGGTTGTCATTTATCGAATCACATAGGACATTCTCTTCTTTTATTAGAAGTGGTAGATTCTTTATTGATCATACATTATCTCCATATACAACTTATTATACCCAAGCATACCCTTTGATATACCCTAAGGGTCTTAAGGAATAAGTCAAAGTATAACTCATCATACACAAGATACTATGATGATCTCAAGTCCAAGGATTACTCAGACTACTATCACTACAGAATTCCTATCGATGTGACAAATAAAACTCCATTAGGTATTCCTTAGCGAGCCACGTTCGGTGAACTTATTCTCTAATAAGCACCTACATACTTGCTTTAGTGTCTCCACACAAATGATCATGAGATCAATCATCCTCATCCAACGAAAGAAGCAACGTATGTACCAATCTATCCGGATTCACTAATCCTCAATTTAGTAATCAATGATTGGGAACTATTTTAGTTTTAAGCTTTCTAAGAATTTAGATCTCATTAGAATGATCATCATCATCATCATTATTCTAAAAGCATTGCTTAAAACTATGGGTTTATCACATATTATAAAACAGCATCATATAGATAATTAAAAGCCTTTAATAAATTAATACTTTTTATTAATAAATGAATAAGATTGTTACAAAGTATATGCTTTATCATCAAACATGATTGGCTTGTGTGCATACTACTTTCATATTTCCCCGATGAAGGGGTAATGACAGTTCAGCAACACCATCAGTACGATACATGCCAAGCATGGAAGATGTATTTCGATGGAGTACATTAATATGGAAGTCTTTGGAGCTGGAGCGATTCTAGTATCTCGATGCGGGCACCACGATATCCGTCATCGTCAAATTACTATTTGTCAGCACCAACAACACAGCCGAGAACGAAGGTTGTCTCATGGGGCTAGAACTTGCCCGTTCAATGGGCGTCAGGCGGATAATTATCTTTGGAGATTCGGAGTTAGTGGTCAGACAATCCATGGGAATCTATCAAACCAAAGAGCTACATTTGCTGTCTTACCATCGGCAAGTTTTACAGATGGTTTTGGAGTTCGAAGAAATCTCCTTTCTACACATTCCTTGTATAAGGAATGACTTTGCAGACTCATTATCAATGTTGGCCTCCTTGATTCACATATCTGACAAAGGACACTTGCCACACATCACAATTTTCCTGCACAAGGCACCAGCCTATGGGAACTACATTGGAGAAGTATCGGATGAGCTACCTCCCATCCAACATCCTTGGTATCAGCATATCAAAGAATATCTACGAGATGGATTTATACCCGCTGAGGTGAGCTCGACTGAGAAAAGGCGGATCCATCGACTTGCTATGAAATTCTACCTGAGCAGAGATGCACTCTACAAAAGAGATGCATGATTAGGTCTCCTCTTATGTTTAGACAAAGACCAAGCTCAAAGGCTTATGGATGAGATCCATGGTGGAGTCTGTGGCCCATACATGAGTGGCCCCCTCCTTGTCAAGAAGATCCTCTGGACATGACATTACTGGCTCTCTCTTAAAGCTGACTGGAATAACCACGTCAGGAGATGTTATCAGTACCAAATTCATGGGAATGCTATCCACGCCACTCCACGGGAACTCCACAATATGAGTTCGCCTTGGCCCTTCTCAATGTGGGGAATGGAAGTTATTGGGCCCATTGAGCCTAAAGCCAGTAATGGACATCGATTTATTTTCACCATGATCGACTACTTCACCAAGTGGGTATAAGCAACCTCCTTCCCCAGGGTTACCAAAGAAGTCATCATTGCTTTCATCAGAAATAATGTCATTTGTCAATATAGACAACCCGAGGTGATTGTATCAGACAATGCTAAGAACCTCAACAACAAGATGATGGAGGAGTTATGCAGTAAATTCCACATCAAACATCTTAACTCCGTCATCTACCGTCCAAAGATGAATGGTGCTGTTGAAATGGCTAACAAAAACATCAAGAAAGTTATGCAAAAGATTTTCGCCAACCACAAAGATTAGCCTGACCTATTGCCTCTTTACTGTTAGTTAGCCTCTGAGAACCTCAATGTGTACTTCCTTTGGGCAACCCCTACGCATTAACCTATGGGATGGAAGCAAAGTGCTCCCCATAGAAGTTGAAATGGAATCCCTCGAGTGTTGATAAGCGCTTCGGTTGGAGGAAGACCAATGGGTACAAGCAGTATCACCAATTGTCTCTAATAAGCGAAAAGGCGTAACCGCGGCTATCTTCCATGGTCAGTTATATCAACAAAGGATCGCCAGATCCTATAACAAAAAAGTCCGGCTACGGCAGTTTAAACAACATGACTTAGTTTTGAAGAAGATCATTGACAACCAAGATCAATCTAAGGGAAAATTCGCTCCTAACTGGGAAGGCCCGTTTGTTGTCAAGGAAGTATTGACAGGAGGCGCTCATAGATTGCAAGAAATGGACGACGATGAATTTCCACAACTCATCAACTCGAACACCGTGAAATGGTACTATGTCTGAAGTTACCATCAAGCAAACATCCTGGTGTTCGATCATTAGATCACCAATCATTCCGGTTCTTTAACCCTTTACCACATACAACTCTTTTCCACACTTTGCCCCTCAGGGAAACATACTTTTTAAGCCAGCAGCTTGGCTTCACTACGCTCATACAATTTATGTCATCCCACTACAGATTGAACCTCCCGCGTTTGCAGTTTGGCTACCCATACATGGGATCAAACTTCTCGTACTTGCAGTTAATCCTCAACTTAGGATCAAACTTTCTCCTCCCCGCAGTTAAACCTACACATGGGATCACGCTTTTCCACTCGCCCTAAGGGGCAAACTACGTCGACCTGATCTCCTCTTCAATAGGAGTACGTAGGCAACCATTTCATATGGCCCGGTCGCAATAAAACAAAAAAAACAAAAACCTTTCTACCCTTTTCTCCTTATAAAAACAAAAATAACAAAAACATTCCTACACCCTTTTCTGCCACATACAACGTTGAACCTTTTACACCGGGTTCAAACTACGCAGACCTGATCTCCTCTTCAATAGGAGTACGTTGGCAGCCATTTATGGTTCGGTCTCACCCCCTACCAAAACACAAAAACTTGTCAACTAATACTAGGATCAAACGTCAATCCACTACATTTCATTGGCTTCAGACCAAAGGGATGAAATTACCTGAACTCCTCCCAAATAGGAGATTCGGCGACCATCTAAGCTGCGGTTGTACCTTGAAGAGCAATACCAATCCATAAGAGATGGAATTAACTAGGCTCCTCCTGAATAGGGGTACTGGCGACCATCTGTGGTGTGGTCAATCTCAGAGAGGAAAGCCACACTCCTCTCCACAGTTTCAAACAGAAACCAGTCCCAAGACACCAAAGATGGTAGGGATACACACAGATCAATGATCCATTCTGAAATATCCAGAGACAACTCAATTTCCATCCATCTAGGAGAAATTCAGAGTACATCAAGATCGGAAGCATTGAAGCAGCATGCAAAATATCAAGCAAGTAGCAAAGCATATCTAAAAGGGAAGTGATCAAAAATATATTTCCCTGCCATATATATAATGGTGTTTGATATACACAATATAAACTGTACATGACAAAATGGTTGAGCTAGTCTTTGCAGGAAAATACAAGCTCATCTACAAGTCAGGGTATATGCAAGCTAACAAGCCCAACATGGCTTCCCTCTCAGAAGAAGGAGGCGAAGCTGTGGTTTTTTGTACGAGAGTATCCACACGACCCAACAGATCTGTAGCCATCTGCATGGTGATCATATGCTCATCAATGTAAGCGCTCATCTCTGCGATCATGCAAGTGGTAAGGGACCTCACTGCAGTACTATCTGTGACGGCTACATCCCGGACAGATATGGCACTATCCCGCTCAATTATCACTGCATCTCTGGCAGATCTGGCCTCATCCCGCTCAACGACAGCGACATCTCTACGAGCTAATGTCTCGTCTCTCTCTAACAAAGTTGCGTCTCTCCCATCAAGGGCAGTCAACATCAAGGCTCTAGCCTAGTCTCTCTCGAAGGTCATCAGATGAAGACTTTGCTCAAAATCTTGTGATGAATCTTTGAATTACAGCAATGGCTAAGATCTTGGGAGAATCTAAAGGAAATGTTGGCAACCCAGCAACTAGCTCCTCCTCGAAGTGGGAATCAATATCCTCCATGGGCTCCACATCATCTGAATCACTACTCGACAATGTGGATACTACCACAGCCGATACAGTCTCTGTCTCCATCCATGCGGGATACTCTGCAGAACAACCTGGATGGCTAGCAAAAAAATCAGCTATCTCACGCCGATCCCAACATGCGTACACACGGGATCGGTCCTCTGCTGAAAGATAGCGAGAAGCTAAACGCTGTCCCAACGCCCCCTCGAAAGGATGAATGTTCTGAAACTGGTCAAACTACGACATCACGGCCAGCGAGTGGTAAGTAGTCATGCCCCTCAAGCCAGCCAGAGGGAGGTAGTCCATACCCGGAGCATGAGTAATAAAGCTGTAAGGTGAGCTGAGCCCCAAACACGGCAATATGCTAAATGGATCACTGACATCCGCAAATAACATAGACCAAGACATAGCATCCGTACACTCCGATGGCTGAAAGGAGTATGACATAGCTATATCATGGGTGAAACAATACTCATGCCGTCTAAAGATGCCAATCGGTCTCAAGTGTGACATAAACCACACATATAGCATGACCGAGCTGCCCGTGAACACTCCTTTCGGATAAGTGCAGCAGTATGTAGCTAACCTCAGAGTCTCTTCTATAATCATCGGTATAATGGTACGACCCTCACTGAGAGCTCTCACTGCCATGATGACTCCAATGTCTATCTCATCCATATACCGTGGCATATAGACATACGACGGTACGCACAATAGTAGTACATCAACCCTGGCTAGACGCCAATGATCCTCCGATGCGGTAAAATCCCCGGAGTGTCGTGTATAACTATCCTCAAAGCCAAATCTGTCAAACAGAAAATGCTGGGATATAACGTGGCTAGATGTAAGCTCATCCTGTACCACCCTACGCCTCAATCCAGTGAGGGTCATGAACCATCGACTCATGTCCCCCAAAGCCATATGTACGCAAGGTCTGTCTAGTGGAATGTCGGTGTCGCGCTATCAATATGCTTATGGTGAGAAGGTGATTCTTTTCTCAGATCATATTTGATAGATATAAACTATTAAGATTAAGATAGAGAATATTAAGATTAGGCGCAAGTTCTTAAAACTCATGCACATGGTACGTTCGTGACTCATAAGTATATGAAATGTTTTTGAACCCCTCAGCAAATGGACGCCTATGGTCTGACTAGGATAAGTTCTTAAACTCATAGAATTGTGGCAAGTTCCTGAATTTCCAAAGTGTGGTAAGTTTGATGAACTGTATCGAGTATATATATGTTATGAAGTTAGAAATTTTGGTGTAGTAAAGATTGAAGTTGATAGAGAAACGTGGATTTTCTAAATCTTCTAGGTCTGCTAGATTTTCAAAGTTTATTGACTTCGTGCTGAGGATTCGAACTTCTGTTTTCTTGAAAAACATTGGATCTTGTGATTGAACCAATGATGTTTAAAAACAATACCTTTATTCTTATGTCTATGCCAATTGTTTCAGCTAAGACAAAAATGATTTGATAATTTTCAAAATGTATTTCTAACCATGCGTATCATTGATATGGTGTCTGCTAAACGATGGAGTCATCCATGTAGTTGAACCTAGTGTTGGTTGTGATCAAAAGATCGTCAGCCAATTTTGGTACGGTGTAGTATGACAAAGTCACATAATGGCGGAATCCTCAACGTACTACTAATCTAGTACGGTATCATGATGTCATAAAAGAATTTTTGGTTTTCTTTTAAATTATAAAGAAGGTCAATTAAGTTAGCTAAATTATTTTGATTGAAGTCCGAGTTGTTGATAAAAGTCTAAGCTATTTGATTCGGCTAGACGGCTGTTGAAAAATATTTATGGAATTCAAGCGTTCTTGAGTAATTATGCCAAACCGGATTTCTCTGGTGCGGATTCAGTTGTTGAAAAGATGAGGTGAACGACCCTATAAGGGGACATGTTTTCGGGGACAATGGTTCCGAGCATAACACATATAGTCGTTACAAAACACTACGTTGCGGCCCAACGTAGTAGTACAATAGGCTGGCCACCTAGTGTACGCGTGGAGGGTTTTTTCAGTCTTTGTGATTGTAAACACTTTGGTTTGTAGTGTGAAGGATTTTGTTGAAGCATTTGTAAACCTAGAGAAGAGTTCACGGTCTTGTGACCCCTCAGCATAATTTGGAATCTAAGATTATTCATACTACTTCCCGATTATTGAAAAATCGTGGAAGATTCTTATTCTTCTGAAGGATGAATGTAGTAAGTAGAATGTTCTTTAGAAAGGAGAATGTGGTAGAATGCAAGAGAACAAGTTATAATAAAACTTCCGAAAAGAGAATGGATAAAATTATTTAAAAAGAATATGTAATATTCGAATACCGAATAAAAAAATATTAAAATAAGAATTTAATGAATAAAATTCTTAAGTGTGAAATGGGTTCGAATAAAAACATTTATGTGATACGAGGTATGTAGGAATGTGTTACATAGGGTAATATGAACCATGTAATATGTGATTTTTGTGATTTATAAATATATTATTATGATATATTGTTATTGAGCGCAGAGATAATTCAGTTGAGATAAAAGATGCGGATAAAATTTCCTATCGATATTAAATAGTTTATATGATTATTTTATCATGGTAAATGGATGACATTAATGTATAATTGTCATTTTCTTGTGTATGTGTACTAATAACTGGTATGATTATAATATAGGTTATTGATAGTACGTAAGTTATCCGCGAATGGGTTTGGATAGTGAAACATGAGTTAGTTGAGAGAATTAACTAATAAGAATAAATATTGGTTAATTGATAGTTGAGAGTTATATTATGGAATAATATAATGTGTATGTTAAACCTTAAATAACTATGGTAATATAGTACAATATTTAATTTACTTAAGTAAAGGAGTGAATTAATATGTGTGTTGAATATGTGATACTTTATATATGTTACTCGGGATGGTAATATGTGAGAAAGTCTAATGTACGAATAACGTTAAATATATATACATTATTAAAGGGAGACATAAATCATTATATCTTTAAATGGATATTTAATATTTGGAAGAAATTGTTTTGGGAACAATTTATAGAGGAGAGAGAAATAATAATTATATATTTCTAATAGAGGATATTAAAATAAATTCTAATATTGAGTTATTTTAATAAAAGGAGAAAATGTTATTTTGAATAATAATATTACCTTATATATTTTGTATGAGGTATGATTAATAATATAGTAAATATATTAAAACGTATTTGCTATATGTAAATAAATTGATGGAAACAATTTATTATAATAGAAAATAAACTTATTATCTATTTTTACATTATATAATATATATATGTGTGTCGTACATATAGTTAATTGATATTATATTAAGAATAATATCTTGAGACAATAAGCAAATTAATTTCTAATTGTAAATATCTTTATTAGGAGAAAACATAATATTTATGTTATGACAAAATACATAATTTCTAATGTATTTTAAGGAGTTAATTAATGAAAGAAAACTAAGTTATTTTAATATATTAAGTAACTTAAGTTATTATTTTATCGTGGATGTTATCATTTAAATAACTAATGGAGTATATATTAATTATTATAAGCATAAATGTTATACTTATAATCAATTAAGGTAGTTTAGCATTTAAATGCTTGAGTCACACAAATATTATATTGAAAGAATAATAAGTGTGGAGAATGAGAGAAGCTTAAGATCGAGCTTGTGAAATATGCCTAGTGTGGCAAAGTGAAGGAATAAGCATTCATTAAATAATTTAATGAATGAATAATTGAAGGAATTAATTTGTATGTGAAATGATTTTATATTATATAGTAGCTACCTCTATATGATATGAAATGAAGTGTGACATTTAATTGGGACTAATAATATACACATGGTAAAAGTTATTAAATCATGAAGTTGATTTAAATAAGTTTTGTTATCCCATCCTAGGTGATGAGACAATTATATGTATATTACATCACACATACTACCTTGAAAGGTTAAGTCATATTGTGACATTAGGTTATAAAATATGGTTGATATGTGTATTAAAAATATAACATAAGAGTGAGAAGGTGTAGGAGTATACAAGAATGCTGAGATATGGTATTGTCCCAAATTGAGAGTCCCATTTGCTCCCTCACATCTCAGTCACGTGTTTATACAAAAAGGCTAAGGCCAATGTTCTTCATTTTCTTCCAAGCTTGCTAGATCATGATCATGGAGGGAGTGGGCATAATGATGATCTCCAACAACCAATTACCAACTTCTTCTTACCCAAGGGATTCCTCTTCTTTTTCTTGGACAAAACCATGAATTGGGTAAGAGCTTCTCTATAAATTGGGAGCTCCCCCTCATAAATTATGTTGCTTGAATTCTTGACAGTTACATAGAGAGTTTGTTGCTGATAATTGAGGGAGCATAATCAGTGTGTTGAGGGAATTCAACTTAGCTTCAAGAGGTATAATTCTTAAACTATGTTCTTAAGTTCAAGTTTTACAAAGTTCTTAGAAAAAGTAGATTTTGAGTCACAAAATTGATGGCTAAGGATTGTTATAATCCATGAATTGTTGTTAGATATTGTTAATATAATCAAATACGAAATCAACGGAAGTTAAACGAACCAATTTGGTTGAGAAACGAGTTCGTAGTGAATGATTTCAATAAATTGTCCAAAACATGAACATTTACATGAACATGAGTTATAGATTCATTTTTGGGTTAGTTAATGTTTATGTTAGTTTATGGGTATTATGATATGTTGTAGTTCTATGAATTACAAATCCATAGAATCGAAAACGAACTAATTTGGACATGTATAACTCAAATTATGAAGGTAAAAAGGATTTTTGGCTTGTTATTTTGTAGCAGAGCATGAATCCGTGAGTTAATAGTAGCTATGCCCACCCCGGCGGGCTATTTATAGGGCAAGACCCCCACCCCGGTGGGGGTGGTCTGACTGCAACTGCTGAGAAAAATCTAACAGAACATGTTTTGGTAAAACGGCCATAACTGTTTCGTACGAACTCCGATTGAGGAAATTCAAGATGATCCGGAACGAGAACGAATAGACCTACAACTTTTGTGCTTTAAGGTTTTCAATTTGAGGTCATTAAGAAGGGTCAAAATAGTCATCTTTGTGACTGTTACGTAATCGAAGGCCATCGGAGGGCGTCGAGCGAGCACATACACAAATATAGTGCTCCAAGCGATGGAATATGTTATTCTAAGTGATGTAACATAAAATGCATGATAATAGACATGACATATAAGATTACCTTACTCATTATAGAATGCTTTAGCATGGCTTAGTATGTGTTTTGAAAAGAAACTTAGAGTTTTGAAAAATGAATATCGATTGAACCTTGAGTCTTTGAAGTTATGATATTTTAACACATACATCTTGTTGAGTTATGAGTATACTTAAGAATGAGAAGTGATTTAAAGTTACTTTACTTATTATCAACTTACAATAGCTTAGTTGAAAATGATTTCTAAAGAAAACTTGAAACTTTAAGAACGAACTTAAAGTAATTTGTGTACTTAAAGTTCTAAACATGATAACATATATTCATGGATTAGTTAGATATGAAATGAGATTAAAAGTTGCACCTAGTTGCTTTACCTTGGCCTAGAATAACTTTTAAAAGTGAACGTGAACGCCTTATGTCCCTAGACATGACGATTATGTTCATCTTTTAGCTTAGCATGAATTGGGCATTTCAAGTGTGATTTAAAATAAATTTTCAAATAAATTATGCTATATACATGTGAAGCATGCTAGTAGAAGCTTATTAGTTTAAAAGCTTATATCATCGAATCTTGTTAAAGAAAGTTGTTAAGCCTTATTGATTGAAATAAATCATTATGAAACTAAGTAGTTTGAATATGAACGACGTAGATCACATATCTATAAACTTTAAATATGTGTTGAACACATAGCGAGTCAAGTGAGTGATAAATGTATGTGAAGTTGATGTTAAGTACGTATGGTTAAGAAATACCTATACATACATAGCAATTCTAAAAGTACGATGAGAAAGTGAAATGAAGGTTTTACAAACCTAGTTAAGAAACGATATAATATTTATTGTTATATTAAGAAGCGTATGAAATGTATGACTAATGGATATGAATCCATGATTATATAATCGTGTAGAATATACGCGAAGATGCGAGATAAGCTTAAGCAAGTTAAGTCGTAGTTGATAAACTACTTAATCGTGCAAGTCTTTCGGTTCCTATTTGATATATGAATTTGATAAGCATTAGTTGAGCTATATTATGCTATGAGAATGTTGATGTATATATATGAAATGCATATGAGATATGTATGAAATTTGAAAGTTGATCTTTAATGATATGCTTGTGATGAAAATCTCTATGCCTGTTATGTGTGAAGGTATGCGTAGTAAATATTAAATTGATTATGAATGCATGAACTGAGTATGTGATTATATGCTATGTATTGCATGAAAACTGTTAGAATTGTTGGGCTGTCGAGCTCACCCTTGCAAATAACCACTTTTGCAGGTTAAAGACTCACGGTAAAGATTTTGTGCTTCTTGGTTGACAAAGTAGATAGTTTCACGAGGAAGGATACTATTTAGATTATTACTTGAACCATGTTTAGGTTCTAGGAGTGTACTTGATATATACTTACAATGTTTAATACTTATTGTATTGTAAGGATGTATTAGTTAATACATAGAGGATATCGAATCAAGATGTAAAATCTTATACAGTAATTCCAATAGACTGAACCATATTATATATTTGATTCAGGGATTTGTAATTGATTCAAAGTTAAGAAATCAATAAAAGAATTATTTTCAAAGGAGATTGAAAAAGTTTAAATTATTTCGCATATTTATATAATATCGAATGTGATGTAAAAAGAGGAATAGTAAATGACCAAGAAAATAAAAGTTTGGGGTAAATGATCTGGAATTGAAAAGAAATTATATTCTAAACTTATAAAAGTTTAAGTTATGAATGAAAAATATAAATAGTTTGACGATAGTAGATAAATGGCGGGGCCGGATCCGAGGTTCAAAAGGACCGGATTGGGGGCGCCACAAAAGACCTTAGGTGTTAGGTGTAGAGACAATCCCCCGAGGCATACTTACTCAGTAGCGTGTCCCCGAAATAAGACTAGCCACGATTTGCAAATTTTTATACAGTATACCTATGTTTTCCCCAAGTTTAAAAATTTAGCATGAAAAACTCCCCTAAGTATCGTTGGTGCCTCCCTCCTCGGGTGGTGAATCTTATGGTGGATATAGTGATGCAGTTCCGAACTGAGGCCATTCTAGTGTTGTTCCTTGTTGCGCAAAAGCTTCGGCCAAGGCCCTTGTGAGTCCCGTCGTAAATGTGACCAAATTATCGTACATGGCATCGACTTTGCGCTCCAACCTTCGGAGCTGGCGATCGCCATGGGTGGCACGTGCGTGCGTGGACGGGTCGGCCTCGTCTGTCTGCAGTGGTTGCTGTGATGGCTCTAGAAAAGTGGGCTGAAGGATGAATCCTAGTCCGCGTGGGTGTGGTACACCACCTGCCCAGTCCTCGAATTTTTCAATCGTGGCATGAGTGATGTCGTGGCTTTGGTATTATATTTGCTCAATTCCCCAGTTGCATCCTTGATTAGCACAAAGCATGGCAACCGCGGATGCGTGTGGAATGCTCCCAATGGTTCCTCCCCGTAGATAGCACAACATATTCTCATGAATGAGATACCCAATGTCAATGTACTTTCCGGTGATTATACCCCACAGAATAAGTGCCCTCTCCGCTGTTATTTCGTGTTGATGGAAGGAAGGCATGAGCTTAGCACATATGAACAAGTTCCATGCCTTTGCATAGCGATTTAGGGCTGCAGCTGGGAATATACAAGGCTGTGTTGTGCCAACTTTGTATGTCCATTTCGTACCCAACACACATAACTCTGCAATAACCAACTCCATGTCGGTCTCCAAATGAGCACCTGTGACCCAATTAAGAAATTTCTCAATGGCGGTGCGCATCAAGAATTTTGAAAATTAATCGGATGGCACGGAGTCTGTAATCTACCTCGATACCATGAACCAGAGATATACCACTCATAGTAACCTTGGCGTTGGCATAAAATTCGCGGACTATGCTCATAGGAATGGGCATTGGAGTCGCCGTCAGTCCACCACAGCCTCTCTCTCGAATCATGGCGCACAACTGGCCATCCTTCCCTTCCGGCTTGAATCCTCGCTCCTTGACGAACGTCTTTGCCACAATTCGGTAGTATTCTTATTGAGCTTCCAAGTTTAGGAACTTGGTGTGATCCACAATATCAGCCCCTTCATTACCCGAAGAGGATGAAGAAGACGTCGCAATAGATCGTGCTCGCTTAGGCCCCATTTATAGTTGATAGAGATTGCACATATTATATGATGGAGAATGAAGAAAAGCTTGAAGAATTGATAACCCTCAATACTCATTTCTGCAATCCAAATTAGTAACCCTAGCTTTATAGTGCACTTGGAGAAGTTGAGGAGATATGGACTTTGATTGAGGAGTGAATCGTGGCTAATTGATTGAGAGATATACGGCGCAAAGTTGTAACTGATAGATAGATAGCGACATGAGTTATGGAGAGTGAGAGAATTTCGCGTATGTTATTATTCCAAATGAGAGTCCAAATGCTCCATAACTTTATTTAAAATGTTTAGATTTGTTTTAATCCAATGTCGCGCGCGGCCGCACGAGTTTGTACTGGGCTGGGCGCGCGGGTGCGAGACTTGCAGAATGAATTGTTGTCAAAATTGACTTGATGTGCGAGCGCACGAGTTTGTGCTAACTAGGCCGCGCGGCCGCGTGATGCTGATATCTGCAATGCTAAAATTCAATTCCACTCTGCCTATCAGTGATGTTGTCCAATGATTGTTCCTGCATAGACATTGATGCACCTTGTTAATGCATGACTTAGTGGCCTCATAATGCTAACATCTTCCAAATATTCGCAAAGCAATTCTTGCTACGCATTTACGCATGAACATCTAGTATCCTATTAAAAATGAATTCGATATAACTACTAAAATAATCCACAATGAATAACTAAAAATAAATCAATGGAGATAGAAATAATGGGTTGCCTCCCATCCAGCGCTAAGTTATAGTCAATTAGCTTGACTATCTCTGAATTTCATGTCACGGATAGAATTGAGGTGTCTGCCTTCTTGTCCGCCGCACCCCAAAATTTAATGACTTCATCTTTCGTTAATAGCTCTACCTTCAACTCTGAATTTTTACCCGTTTCACACCTCAACGGTCCATAATTCCTCGATTTCTGTACCTCATCTTGTAGGCACCAATCCACCACGTCAACCAGGAAGCACTCTTCTTTATCCGTTGGTAAATTGATTGCTTTAAAGACGTTGAAGGTGATCTCTTGATCTTGAACACGCATAGTGAGTTCACCTTTTTTCACATCTATTGACATTCTAGCTGTGGCCAAGAATGGTCTCCCCAGTATTATTGGTATGCTTTTGTCCTCCTCGTAGTCTAGAATGATGAAGTCAGCTGGAAAAATAAACTTGTCCACCTTAACCAACACATCTTCAACAAGTCCCCGTGGATATGTGATGGATCTGTCAACTAACTGTAATGCAATATTTGTCGGCTTTGGATCTGGCAATCCCAACTGGTTAAACACTGACAAGGGCATCAAATTTATGCTTGCCTCAAGATCACATAAACACTTACTGAAGTTCATCTTTCCAATGGTGCATGGAAT
Organism: Panax quinquefolius; assembly: GCA_020205615.1. Classification (NCBI taxonomy): domain Eukaryota; kingdom Viridiplantae; phylum Streptophyta; class Magnoliopsida; order Apiales; family Araliaceae; genus Panax; species Panax quinquefolius. The sequence goes on along the minus strand of CM035174.1, from coordinate 16,715,084 downwards.
TGTGAAGTCGCCTTGGGATCCTTAAGCTTTGAGGTAATTTACCAAAACCTTTGCATTCCTCTGTCAAGGCTACCATTTCAAACTCATCTAGTCTCCTCTTCCTTCGACAAGTATACCCTTCATAAACTTGGCGAATGGGCATTTGTTCCAATGCCCTCGTGAGCAGTATGTTGATCTGCAACTTCTTGAAAACCTCCAAAAATTTGCTTAACTGTTTATCTTCGCTTTTTTATTTAATCTCTGCAGATACGGAACTTGAATGTGAATTGGTGGTACTGGCTCTTAAGCTTCTCCTTTGAACCTGTTTTCTCAGCCTCTTCATGCTGAACCTCAGACTTTTCCAGATTTTCTTCTTGAGCAACTGACTGCTCTGCCTTGTGCGGCTGCACGCTCTCCTCAGTGCAATCTCGCGCGGGCGTGCGACTTGCAGAACCTGACAAATCTTTCCCAGATCTCAATGTGATCGCTTGACACTGTTCCTTCCTGTCTCTTCTTGGATTTGTCTCTGTATTACTTGGCAATGAACCCTGGGGCCTGTTAGTAAGCATGTTCGCCATCTGCCCCATTTGAGTTTCCATATTCTTTATAGCCACTGCTTGGCTCTTGATCGTAACTTCTGTGTTTGCCATGTATTTCATCATCATCTCCTCCACTTCTGATTTATTTTCTTGCTGAGGTACAGTTGGAGTGTGATGTTGTTGTTGTTGTTGAGAAAAATCGAAGCGGAAAGGGTGGTCTAGGATTAAAGCTGCAATTACAATTTGGTTGTGACTGAAATTGATTATTCGGTTGAAACTAATTCTGTTGATTCCCTTGATTAGTCAACCAACTAAAGTTTAGATGATTACGGTTGTTGGGGTGGTATGTGTTCTGAAATTGACCTTGGTTTTTTCTGTAGTTGCTCACACACTGCACTGATTCTGAGCTGATAGCACATTGATCCGTCGAGTGTGACCCGCGACAAATCTCACATCTGAAGGCAACCATCTTTATTTTCCTTACGCCAAAGTATCTCATCTTCTTTGCCATGGTACGCCATCTCAGGTCGACAATGAGTAATAACATCAACCTCCAACACACCTACAACTTTGGGTTGTGGCATCTGAGATGTAGGATTCTGAAAATCGTTGGATGCCACTGTCTCGATCAGGTTATAGGCTTCTTCATAGTTCTTTGCCCATAATGACCCTCCTGCAGCTGCATCTACAATTGGTCTCGACTGCCATCCCAATCCATTATAAAACGTGTTGATCACCATCCAATCTGGCATACCGTGATGTGGACACTTCCTCAACATTTCTTTGTATCTCTCCCATGCTTCGTATAAGGACTCGCCCTGTTGTTGCTCAAACTGAGAGATAGCTATCCTCATCTTTGCAGTCTTAGCCATTGGGAAGAACTTAGCTAAGAACTTCTATGCTAAGTCCTCCCATGTTGTTATAGATCCTGCTGGTAAAGAATGAAGCCAACTTTTCACTTTATCCCTCAATGAGAATGGAAACAACCTTAGTCTAATAGCATCTTCTGTCACACCGTTGTATCTGAATGTATCACAAATTTCGATGAAACTTAACAGGTGTTCATTCGGATCATTTGTAGCAGCACCCCCAAACTGAACTGTATTATGCACCATTTGAATAGTGCTAGTTTTTATCTCGAATGTATTGGCTGCTATCGCTGGTCTGACGATGCTAGACTGTAGTCCATTGATATTGGGCATGGAATATTCCTTCAGAGCCCTATGTTCCTCTCGTTGCTCTTCTCCTTGTACCTCGGCTGCCATGTTCTCTGTCGTATTTTCTAACTGTGCTTGTAAATTTCTACGAACACCCACTTTCCATCCCCTCCCGTTTATGTTATCTTTGAATGTGTGTTAAATCGGGGTCAAGTTAACGCAAGCGTGCACATAAAAAATTTATCCAAGTTCTCAAACAAAAACAAAAAGTGAAATGAGATAAGACTAGAATTGTCTAAGTCATACAATATAGCTTAAAACTAATGATAGTAATACTAATTTAAATGCCTTTCCCCGGCAACGGCGCCAAAAACTTGTTGCCTCTTTTTTAGTCTTAACAAAAGAGCTCTAACTCATGCAAGCATACATGCGTCAACAAGCGTCTGAGAGCAAAGTAAAGTATTGATCCCATAGAGAAAGTTGTTTAATCCAAATCACTATGCATTAATTAATTCACTATATTTATATGCTCAAACTAACAACTAAGATTGGTTTGTTCTCGAGTTGCAAATAGCAACTAAAATAATAATAAACGGAATAAATCAAATCTGAAAATAATGGGATCCTAACTTCATTTAATACTTCATTCAATCGCCACTATCATGCATGACTTGTTCACATATCACATAAAAGTAGCCAAGAGCACTAAAAGAGTATTAGCCATTTTTCAATGCACTAAGACCTACTTACACAGCATCCACAGATGATAGACTCTATGTAATCATCAACATAACCAAAATCACTATATATCTATGTGAAATTGCAACTATATTGATTTTAAGTTCAAGCCCTTATTTTAACTTATACGGTGAAATAGTATATGTCTATCTGGTTCACGAAATACATAAGCCATATAACACAACCCTATATACGTATACTATCATGATTACAATCCATATTTGCATGTTCATTGTCAATTCCATACAAATACTGAAACGAATGGTGATCAAGCATTCATATATGCAAAACAATCATGATAGACATCCCATATGATATGTAAAACAATCCAGCATTTAAGCATGCAATCAAACTACATTTTAAAATCCGTTAGAATCCCATAATGGAGTTTAGTTCATGACTGAACCAAAAGCCATTATGGGATCAAATCTAAACATGATTAATAAACAAACAATCGAAAGATGAAAGGTAGAAACAATCAAACCCAATTGCTGAATATAAATCAATATTCAAATCCTCATAAGATTCCAGCAAAATAATAATAATAATCCACTCTAGTAGGAAATCCCCAAGAAGGAGTAGAAAAGTAGAGTTTTGGCCTCCTTCTACGTTGGAATCTCTCCCAGAGAGTAAACCCTAATTACGATGTAAAGAATACGACTAAAGTTGAATAATTGTCCAGTGATACCCCTGACACCAGTCAGAAATCGTTTTTAAACCAATTACAACCCTTAAATTGGAAATAAAATAAAACAAGTCAGCAGCTTCAGGCCTCGCGCGCGGCCGCACGCTCCTCCAGCCTATTACTCACGCGGGTGCAAGACTTGCAGTAAGTCCTGATGTTCAGCCAGGCTCTCGTATGGGCGCGCGCTCCTTAGGCTTATCATGCTCGCGGCCGCGCAACTTGCAGTAGGTTCTATGGTTTGGCTGGGTACTCACGTGGGCGCGCGCCTCCAAGCTCTCTTTGCCACTCGGCTTGCAGTTGTTGTCTTCTCTGCTCCTGAGCTTGGTTCTGCAATACATTATACATGTCGGACCTTTTTCACTTTTTTTTCAAACAAATCTCACCTAAAATGAGAACACCAAAGAACAAGTAATGTAGAAAGGGACAACTAAAACCGGAAACATCGACAACCCGGATACGCTCTTTTACGTCTTTGGGAACACTGCCAATCATCTTTGAATCCGGATATCCTCTTTATTCCTAACAACTTTTCCAATGTTTCCTCTGAGGCTCTGATTTGAAGGTAGTGGTGCGGGTTGGGAGCCCTGAACAATAATTCCCCTGTTGCTCCCTGACAATACATAATGAACCAAAGTACCACTTTGGAATTTTCTTTCGATGAACTCCCTCAAACTCCAACAAGAGTTCGCATCATGCCCAACTACCTGATGGTAATCAAAATATTTGTGAGGATTTCCAGACCCTAGTCTAAGATTATCACGAGGCTGCTCAAAGTAGGGCTGGTCTTTGATCTTCTCCAAAATGGTAGCCTGATCCGTATTAATTTGAGTAAACACCTTATTCACCTTCTAACTGGGAAAGGGTGGTCGACCTCCTTTCGACCCCCAAGTATTGTTATATTTTTTTCTTATTCCCATCAGTTCTATCATTAGTGCCACCACTCTTCTTCCCGATTATCATCAAATTTGTCTTAGTTCTTCTCTTTCGCCTTTTTTGAAGGGCCATGCTTCAGACTACTCATTGCCTCTTCTACCACGATGTAGCCTTCTGCCTTCTCAAATGCTTTGGATGGCTGAACATTATCTTCTTCACCAGTTTTTTAGACTTCACCAAGTCTAACCCATTTTGAAATAGACCTATAGCCTGGAGATCATTAAGGTATGTTACTTGACCCACTCGCTTCTCTGAACCTCTTCATGTATTTTCCAAAGACTCATTTGAGTACTGTCTAACTTGTGCCAATGACCTTGTAGGCTTTCGTCTCCTTTTATTTCTCCCGAACCGAGCATGGAATTTATCACATAAGTTAGCCCAGGACGAAATTGAGTCTGAAGGCAAAGTCCCCATCCACTGCCTTGCATCTTTTCTCAACTTTGTCACAAAAGTTTGGCACTTGGCTACATCCGAATAATCATAGTAATCCATCAGCCTATCAAACGCCTTTGTGGTCATATGGATCTCCGGAACCATCATAACTCTCCATATAAGGAAACTTTTTATTAGGGTCTGCCTTCTCCCGAATAATTTCCAAAGAGAAAGGATACGCCTTTTTACCCGAGTGTTCCTTCACCTGTTGAACTTCTGCCAGTTGCCTCCGAAGCTCTTTCACCTCTTTAGCCAAGAGTTCAACCCTTTCGGGTTACGAAGAAACTTCCTTCTTTGGGGAACATTTCTTCTTCTGAGCAGACTGACCCTTTCCACTTGAACTAGCTGCCTTAAAAGGGCTTCGTCTATGGCTTCTACTATGACGAGTATTCTTAGGGCGGTGTTCCCTCTTCGGATTCTCAGGAGTAATACTTCTGGATCTGCTTCGGCGTCTACCCTTCTCGCTGTGTCGAGGATACTCAAGGCGAAGTGCCTTCTTTGAACCCTCGGGAGTACGTCCTCTTGATCTGCTTCTTCGCCGGCTATGATCATTACCCCGAGAGTCCTCAGGGCGAGGTGCCCTCTTTGGATCTTTGGGACTCTGAGACCGGCTTTCAGACTGCATAGGGCGCCTTTCATCTTGCCTTGTTCTTTTACCTGGAGATCTACCACGTTCTTTGGGCTGAGTATAACTAGATGCCTCATCTTCCATTTCGGCCATAAGAACCATTTGTTTGGAAATCTTCTCCATTTGCTGCAGAAGCACTTTCATAGTTTTGTCATTCTCCTGTGCCATCTTGGCCAGTGTAGATGTTCTATTTGTCTGACCTTCTCAGTATAGGGTTCTAGGCGGTGTGCCTTCTACCCTTTTCAGATCCTTGTCAAGTCCTTTGCTCATAGTGGAAAATAACTTTCTTTTGGTATCGCCGTGGTCTCTTGCATGAGACCCCTCTGGAACATCTTGTGATCCAAGTCGATCATGGATATTCTTTGAAGGACCCAGCCTATCCTTAACAGAAATTCTTTGTAAAGAAGAACTCGCAGTTGTCGGCTGTCCTTTAGCAGTGACTGTCTTACTTTTCACCATATCTTCCGATGTAGAACAGTCAATAATTATGATTGAAACTTGAAAACACTAGAAAAGCCCTCCTTCTAGCACCAATGTTAACGTCAAGATTTTTCTACGCACCTCAATAACCAAAAAGTGCGTCCAACCCTGCACAGAAAATGAATCAGCACCGAAAGCTTGATGGCTTGGGCCGTCAAAGGATAGCTCCGGTGTGAGAATCAGTACAGGTCGACACAAGGTTAACAATGGAGGTTGTGTGCTCTAGTGTTTAGTATAAAATTTTCATGTTACCTTTTTTTTGTGAAGTGTCTTGTACTCACATAAACCTCCACCGCCTTGCATGCAGTCCACTCAAATTGATCTCAGCTAATTGCATGTAAACCACCTGTTAGTCATATCGATGTCCCCCACTAACTAAGATTAAGCCAAATCCTCATCAATTAAGATGTTAGGTCAACTGTAAATACTTATCCACTCAATATCCATCAACCCAAGTCCACAAATATCCTCATTTAAATAATGGCCCAATACTCCAAAGACCCAAATAAAGGTGGCCCAATAAGTCCAAATCAATATGGTCTAACAGAAAGATTCGGGATAAGTTTTACCGAACCCATATGAGAGCCCAATGAAGAAACAGAAGAGGTACAACTCATTATTGGAAACAAATAAAATCTTATAAAAGTCGGCAAAGGCTTGGATACAGGAATTAGAGAGAAGCTGGAATCCATACTTCACAAATTTTCTGATGTGTTCGCGTAGTCCCTAGGACATGTCAGGAGTTCGTGAGAGCACTTTAGTCCATTGATTAAGCGTGAACAAAGAAAAAAATTGGTTCGACAAAAGAAGAGAAACCACGCTCTTGAACGACAAAAGGCAATTGACGAGGAAGTGAAGAAGCTACTGACTACGTGATTCATTTTTGAGATTGAGTATCTCGAATGGCTAGCCAACATAATATTGACTAAAAAACCAAACAAAAAAAGAGAATATGTGTTGACTACACATATCTGAATGATGTTGGAAAAAATCACCTCCCAAATACTGTTGTCTTTGATAAATTAGACTAATAAAATATCAGTATATGCCAAACAGATTAAATTTGTAGTTCCACCAAAATAATAACCATAGCAGGTAAAACCTCTAAAATTATGAGCCACCAAGAATTTTACGTGGAAAACCCTCTAAAATTAAGAGGTAAAAACCACGGGACAAACTCTGAATAATTCACTTGAATATCTGAGAGAATACAAAGATATCTTAATTTGAGTTCAAACTCAAATTACTTCACCATAATAACTATGTGATAGAACCCAAATAAAACACCATTTTATTTGAACTATCTTTCTCTCTATTTTTGCTAAAGATTTAGAAAAGGTTTCTTCCACCCTTTCTCTTTTTCTCTCTCGGATGGGTTTTTTCCAAATTTGTGTGTTTTTATTCCTTCTATTTGGTGCCTTTTATAGCCAAAAACGGAGAGGAGGAGTGAGAAAAAAGGGAGGCCAAAATTAATGGTCCAAGGCATGGAAAATTTAAGGGGCGGGGAGCAAGGAAAAAAGGGAAGACAAATGGGTGAGGATATTTGATTGATAAATGAAGTCTGTCCTAAAGACTTCTACCCTCTACCCTCTACCCTCTATTGATTAACTAATTGATGCAACAACATGACATGTATTACTAAAATTTTTAGATGCATTCCCGGGGTTCAACCAAATCAACATGGCCCCTGAGGACATTTCGAAAATTACATTCATAACTCACAGGGGAACATATGCATATAGAGTGATGCCCTTCGGGTAAATCAACGTCGGAGCAACCTACCAAAGGATGGTGAATAAAGTGTTCTCTAAGCAGATTGGGAGAAACATGGAATGTTACATCGACGACATGATAGTAAAGAGTAAGCAAGTTCCCGACCATTTTGGGGACCTCAGGGAGTGCTTTGAAACTCTGAGGAAGAATAATATGAGACTAAATCCGAGCAAGTGTACTTTTCGAGTCAAGGCCGAGAAATTCCTTGGGTACTTGGTAAGCCAACGACTTATAGAGGCAAACCCAGAAAAAATAAAGGCAGCAATGGATATGGAGTCCCCGAGGATATTTTAGGAGGTACAAAGGTTGGCCGGGAGGATGGCGGCCCTGAGACATTTTGTGGCCAGATCAGCAGAAAAATGTCTCCCCTTCATCGACACTTTGAGGAGATATCAAAGAATTTTTTATGAACTTTTGAATGCCAGAATGCATTTGAGAAAATCAAAGACTACTTATCAAACCCTCATCTTCTTACCAAAGCACTCCCTGGAGAAGAATTGTACCTATAAATTGTACCGAAGGTAGTTGGGGAAGAGTTGATTAAGGAAGAAGATGGAATAAAGAAACCCATATACTATGTGAGCCACTCCCTCAAAGATGTTGAGACTCAGTACCCTGATGTGGATAAATTTACTTATGACATGGTTATAGCAGCATGAAAACTTCACCCATATTTCCAAAGAAGGACAATTATAGTGTTTACAGATAAACCACTGAGAAAGATTCAACATAAGACAAAACTCTCAGGGAGGCTGGTGACATGGACAGTAGAGATGGGAGAGTATGACATAAGGTACAAGCTAAGAACAACAATTAAGGGCCAAACCTTAGCAGATTTTGTTATCGAATTCAGTTTTGCCAATAACTACATCGAAGAGGAAGCAAATCTTGACCGAACAGGTTTAGGGATTAAGGCCCCAACCTAGACATTGTATGTCAACGGTTCATCCATGAATGAAATATATGGGACTGATTTGATCTTAAAACCCTCGAAGGTTTTGTAATCTAACATGCCTTAATATTCAAATTTAAAGCAACCAACAACGAGGTGAGTATGAGATTATTTTAGATGGGATTCGGCTGGCGAACAAACTTGAGGTAAAGATACTTCAGGCTTATAGCGATTCACAGTTGGTAATAAGGTAATTTTCAGGAGAATATGTTGCAAGGGAACCGCAGATAGTAACATATGCAGCCAAGGTTAAAAATTAAGTTAAAAGGTCTGAGTTTTTTGAGTTACAAGGAGTCATAAGGGCCAAAAATACAGAAGCAGATGCACCTTCCCAATTATCCTCCACAGACTCCACGAACATTGAAAGGTTGGTATACTTGGAAACTCTATTAAAATCAACCATAGATCAGACAAAGGTAATAACAATCAATGGGACCCTAAACTAGATGACCCCAATAATAAGCTACCTAAAGTCGGGAACTTTACTAGAAGATCGTAACGAAGTAAAGAGGGTCATCTATCAGTATTCTAAGTTCTGCATAATTGGAGAAGATTTATATAAAAGATCGTAAATGTCTCCGTTGTTAAAATGCATCGATCCCGACGATTTAGATTATGCTCTTAAGAAGTCTATAAGGGCATATGTGGCGACCACGCGGGGGAAAAAATTTTGGCTCTAAAAATTTTAAGATATGGATACTTCTGGCTAATAGTAAATAAGGATACTATGGAGTTCGTGAGGAAATGTTACAAGTGCCAAATCCACGCTCTAATCCCGAGGCTACCTCCAATAAAATTGACACGCATTCTGAGCCCCATACCATTTACAATATGGGGAATTTGTCTTATAGGACCATTCCCGGTCACAAAAGGCCAGTTAAATTTTTGTGTAGTTGCAATTAATTACTACCTCCATTCTTTTATATAAGTCATTTTAGAGAAATATTTTTATTCCTTAATATAAGTCGTTTGAGAATTTCAAGTAAGCATTAATTGCTTAGTTTCCAATATTACCCCAAGTATTAAATGTAACTTTGGTTCTCTCACTATTTTATGTCCAATAAATAACTATATCTTATTTCAATACAAGGGCAATATAGAGAATTGATATTATAGTTAATGTTATACAATCATTACCTTAATACTTGTGCACAACTCTAAAATGACCTATATTAAGGAACGGAGGGAGTATATGATAAAGTGGGTAGAGGCATCCCCATTGAGGAAGATCGCGGAGGAGGAGACGAAGTATTTTTTTTTAGGAAAGTGTCATGTTTGCCTAAATTTATATTAGCAAAATACGCAAGTATACACAGTTCATAAGTAATACAATGATGAGTTGAATATCGTTTCTACGAAGAAAAATTACAATTTATACTAACAATTATCAATTTTGTATTAACTCAATTTTATTAAACAAATGATTAAGATTATGATATTTATAGAAATAAATAAATAATTAAATTAAATTATCTACCACAAGGTTGAAAATAGATTTTTGAGACTTAAGACTAAAACTTCACTTATTGCTTCACTTAGATCAATACACTTCATGTTAAGATTGCTAACTATTCTGAATTGTTAATCAAGAATTCATCAATATTTGTGACCATATCTCGATGTACTATAAATGAATAATTTTAAATCCACAGATAAAAAAATTAAGGTGAACACCCTAGTTAACTAATTCACTATATCTCTATGTGAATTATAATTAAAGAGAATTTAAAGCACATGTTCCTTATCAAATTATATGCGGTGTATAGATAAATCATGAGTTCCATCACCATGCAGAAAACATAATCACATGCTATTATGGTAAGATCTAAACATATAACCCATATCTCGAGTTTATATAGATTATCACAGTAATTACTAGCTAGGCAATCAAACAACAAAAAACACAAACCATAATAGAAAATTCGATGATAGTTAACTGTAATTAACAAGAAAACATATCAGTCAAAGCTATGCAATAAGATCCATTGTAATCTTAAAATATAATTTAGTTCATTGTCATTGAATTAAAAGCCATGATCCACAATTGAATAAGCATTCAAGATATAAAAGTAGAAGATAAGGAAGAGAATAAAAACTGATGTTGTAATCCCCGTGTCTCTCCTCAACTCATGTTATGAATCCTTCTTGTTATCCTTCTCGCTTCAATTCTATAAAACTGAATTTCAAAATATAGTTTGGCTAATAGATTGAATGAATGTATTAAATTGACTAAAAATAACTATATATACCTCATGTCTTAAATCTTAGTCGAAATATAAATCCCACATTAAATTATAACTTAATTGTTACATTTAATGAAAAAGGCTAAGTCTGGTCAAATTTGTCGCAGAGCGGCCGCGCTAGAAATATCTTAAAAATGGGCGCGGTCACACTCAAGCGGCAGAGATCAATTTTTGGAATTTAGATGGGCGCGACCGCGCTGCTTTATAGTTCGTTTTGGACGTGGTCGTGCTATTCCTTTTTTTGTAGTTTTTGATTTGTTTGATTACTGCTATTCATCCAATTGCTTTCAGTCCAATTCCCATGAACATGTCCTACAAAAACACACAAAATGTATGAAATGAATCACAAAACCATGGAAATAAATAATAATCCAAGTCCAATAGCATCCGAATCATAGGTATAAAACCCACTGACCATGTCGTCCTGAGATTTGGGATCCTAAGGATACTTATATTTGACAACGACACTCAATTCATCGGGAAAAAGTTTGAAGCTTTCTTGGGAGACCTAGGGATCCAACATAGGAAGTGACTAATAGAAGCCTCTTGTCTGGGATAAAGAAAAGGCTCGATAATGCAAAGGGAAAATGGGAAGATGAATTGATGAACATGTTATGGGCCTACTGGACAACACCTCGAATGGCTACCAGGGAAACACCTTTCGAGTTGACATATGGAACAGAGGCTTTGATTCCCCTAGAGATTGGAACAACCTCTAACAAAATCCAGAACTTCAATGATGTCACCAATGTAGAAGGAATTAGAATGAACTCAGATTTGCTGGACGAAGCCAAGGATGATGTAATATCCCAGAATTTTGAAACATTTGAATAAAGACAAGAAAAGGAAGTCTAAACATAAATTTAAGTTTGTGATGGAATTTTGAGACGCGAACTTCATCGTTGAGTCCGAAAAATAGAATTTAGTAGAAAAAGGCTATAAACACCATATGGTGTCGGGGTTGACTTTTTGGTCAAATTTAATAGTTAAATTTTATGGGAAAAAGTCAAACTTTGAGTCTGAAGAAAAATTTGAAAAAACGAACAGCACCATAATGATCAAGATTGTTGTTTCCTAGTGGCACACTAGAGATCTAGAAAGGGGGTTGAATAGATCTTTAAAACTTTTTGATTAATTAAAGATTTATTACCAAATAATTAGTTAATCAGTATTAATTATGCACAACAAAATATTCTTTGGAAAATCCCCCTTAAAGATTAAGGAAATCTCATTTCTAAATTTAGTCTTATGGTTATATGTCACTTAGTAGATATATACATATATAAGACAAAATTTAAATAACTTAATTTAAATGACATAAGAGGTTTTAAGTGGTTCGGAGACTGAATAACTCATAGTCCACTCTTTTACTCCAACGAGTAGGATATCCATAAAGGATAAGGTCACTCAAACCGGATCACACAGATCCCTTACAACTGAACCACTGAGTTTCCTTCGAGTCACTGAGTTTTGACAATTTGGTCACAGAGCATGTCACTCAGACCTATGCAAGTCAATTAGACTGGGACAAAAGTCACTAAGACAATCTATTTCCTGTTTGTTAATAGATGTGTGATGTTCTGCAAAGATAGTATTTAAGCTTCTTCTGGTACTTTGCAGCTTGATTGAGATCATCTTTAAGATGCTGTTGATATTTGCATTGAGGCTTGACTACTTCTTGTACTAAGCAGATTCGAATGATCATCCTTGATGTGCTATTAAGGTTTGCAATAAGGCTCAACATCTTCTAGTGCTTAGAAGCTTTGAACAAATCTTGAGTCATAGAGTCGAACTGCTCTACTTCTTCATCAGTTCATCTTTGTGTTCTTGGTGAATTGTAGAGTAGTTCTTGCTTTTGGCCTTCAAATCTGCCACTCTAATTTCACCGTTATCAACAACCTCTTGAATTTGAATTCTTGAGGTTATTTATAGTCCTCCAAAAGACTTCCCATTGCAAAGTGTCCATTGGAGTATTTATGACTTATTGTATTGAAAATAAGCTAAGTTGTAATAAAATGTGTGAATGTGAGGAAATGATCTTTGTTTTAAAATCTAAGTTGTAAACTATACATTTACTATTATAAATACAATCAAATGATGGATGTGTTATGAAGAGTAACATATATCGCGACTATAACTCCTGAATGAAGATCTAGTTTGCTATATAATACATATACTTGTTGGATTATAGTTACGAAGGTTCAGAAGAATAACTTTATATATTGAATAAGATGAATTGTAAAGATTGCTATTCTAAGGATTTAATTAAGATTGGGAAAAGTGACTAAATTAACAAGTTTTATCAATTATATTATTAATTAATGAAATGGATTTAGAATAAAGTTATATTTTAACGCAAAAGATCGGGAGTGGAAATAACTCAAATTTTGGAGGCGTTACAGTATAAAGGTATAATTTTTTTGTATCTGATATTTTTTTTATATCTGTTATAAAATTTTCATAATTTGTACAAAAGTCTTATATATTAATAAAATTTATTCTTTTGATGTATAGATATAGTTTCTTACTGTATGATAAGACATGTTTACTATTTATGTTCTTTGCATCTTGGAATTCATGTTTGTTCTGAAACTACGAGTTTTGTCATTATTAAATAGAGGGAGATTGTTAGGAATTGTTAAGATATGCATGTTTAAATTTGATGATGTGCTTATAGTAATGTATAATTATTTAGTAGTTTTGTAAAGTCCTTATCTAAGACATATTTTTACAAGGACTTAGAAATAGAACTATCAATCTTGTTAGGTTGATCCTTTGAGTTGATTTAATGTATAAGTGATGGGATCAAATCGATCGTATAATATTATTAAACGATCATAGAGTTACTTTGCATGTTCATAGTGTTAATTCAGTTAGCAGAGTAGTCTAGGTATTCATAGAGCCTCAGTTGAATGATCGTAGATATGCCAAACTAGTGTTTGATGACTAAAAAGATGTTCGCAGAGTCTACTTAAACATCGTAGAGTGGTCACCTTAGAAGAGCCTTTCGTAGAGAAGAAGATAGAGAATTCTTTGTATAGTGCATATTTATTCGTAGAACACATTTTCATAGAGTTCAGAATGTCGAGTAACTTAAGTGACTCTACGTTCCTCATCAAACTCTACGATCAATCAAAATTCGTAGAGCATGTCAAAACTGTCATAGAACTGACAAATGCAAACAAAGATTATAAGATATTTATCACCATCTTCAAATTTAAATAAGAAGATAAGATAGTGGTATGTCTAAACCGCTAGATTGAAAATGAGACACCACTCACGTGTGGTAGGTGAGACTGTTAGGTTTGTGAAATTCATGAACAAGCAATCAACTTACATACAAGTGAGCGGAAGCATGACAAAATCATATTTTTAAAATTTTCACAAACTATACTTAAGATCATACTTTATGTGCCATTAGCAATTTATGAAGGAGACAGAGAATCATACCCTTGTAGAACAAAGATTCTTTAGGTACAAGTTCAACTCCAAATCCTTTGCAACGTCTTTGAATTCCACCGGTTAGATTCCGTTGGTCAACGCTAGCCACCCAAGTGTTTTGTCTCTAGAGGTGATCCACCAAGGAATAATATGAACTCAAGAAGTAGGTATTGGTAAACCCTAGTTTCTCTCTCTAGAGAATTGAGTATGTTATGTATCACCCAAATCTATAATAAGATTCCTCTTATTTATAAATATAGATAACCCTCCTAAACTATTTGGAAGTAGGGTTTATTTAATTATATTCCTAATATAATTAGGAACTAATTATGTGAATACTTTTATTAATTAATTCCTAAACCATTCAGGAACTAAATAATAATAATAATAATAATAATAATAATAATAATAGTAATAGTAATAATAATAATAAGATTGCTCTTATTAATTTTTAATTACTATTTTCAAAATAATAAATACTAAATATTAAGTTATTTAATTTATTCTATCACCATAGTATAAATTAGATATACTTAACTTATTATTACGACTATGTTATTTACTTCTTAAATAAATATCTTCCTTTTGCGATGTGACCCTTTAGGTTCTTCATATTAAATCGGTTGTAGAACAAATCAATTAGAACAATTCTAATATTGTTTGAATAAATAAATAAAATCATTTAATTCTTTTAAATAAATAATATTTATTCCACAATAAGGGTAAGTCCCCTTATCGATCAACAACTTTCAAGATAATATAAATTTTAACATTTAATCATAAAAGAATCTTTTCATGAATAGTTACTGTACAATTCAATCGTTCTATCATATAATGTCCTATCAAATATAAAACATTGAATTACTATCAAGTTTTATTTATTTGATTATATGTATTCCGATTCTTAAATGCACAACTCTAGTTAATGTAAATTAGAAACTTTTTTCTAATTTTCATTCAACCCTGACCAAGGATTTCCAAGTTGTCACTTTATCGAATCACATATGGCATTCTCTCACTTTACTAGAAGTGGTAGATCCTTTGTTGATTATTCACTTATCTCCATGTAACACCCCTTTTCAAAATAGAAAGAAAGGTTACACAAAACACAACAAAACAGATGGAATTATAATAAGGCTCTAAGCCACAAAATAATAGTCTCAATATCTGATAAATGTCACAAGTCAAACAATAATAAATGCCAACCGGACCTAAACCACAATCTAAAGTATTTATTGCAACTCCAAATATATCAATGTATCACAACCTAAACAAACTATCTAAACCATTTGGATAAAAGGAAGCTCTCGTCACACTTAACCCTTGATCCCCTTGATTACACGCAGAAAGAAAAACACAGCATGAGCTAAATGCCCAGTACGGATATAGAGTACAAAAATAATGAAACTAAATAACTAACTCAAATAAATGAACTGAACTGAAATGAGAAAAACTAATACAATGAAATAATAGGCTGAATCAAATGGTAGGATGTTATTTCATAACGAACTCAGAACAAAAAAAATGTTCCTTGCCATATAGACAAGTCAAATAATGCCACACATGCAAGTCACACACATTGGACCGCGAATCCAAATGCATGTAAAATCGAAAAGCGTATTTCGCACAAACATCACCAATCTGCATAACAAAATAGAACAGAAAACTAGGGTCGACCCATACACCTCCCACAAAAAAATCACCAAATGACCAACTCCCACCGGAGCACAAAATGGAGACGTCATGGACTGATCACACCGCCATGGAAGGTATCATGCCTCGGTGCCAAAAGGACATGCATGTGGTACCCCCTATATATGGTTATAGCTCAAGTATACCCTACGGTATATTCTAACAAAGATACCATGTCACAACACATATGACATAATATCAGCATAAAGGGTTCTAATATGTACATGTTAAATTGAAACGAATCATAAAAACAAATTCTCTAGAAATATGCTAACATGTACATTACTACAAATATTAAAAAAAAAATTTAGACATGTTGTACTAGTCTAAAGAGTAAAAATATGAGTTCCAAATATGAATGCCAAAACAAAACTATCACAATGAATTTGACTAGGAATAATCATTAGAGACAACACCAAATTTCTAAACGAATAGCAAAACGAACAAATTAAAATTAAAAGAGTTTCGTTGAAAGAGTACAGAATCTGTACCTAGAGTAAGCAATGTAATACCCAAACTATATTGCAAATATGATTTGTTACACTCCTTCTGTTCAAACTAATTAAACAAAATAATAATAAATATAAGTACACTTGTAAAAATATCCTTCTATATATCTTTTAACCCGTTAATAAACTCATTTTATTATTATTATTATTATTATTATTATTATTATTATTATTATTATTATTATTATTATTATTATTATTATTATTATTATTATTATTATTATTATTATTATCCATAGATTTTATAATACCATTTGTACTAACCATGTACTTAGATTTACCATACCTCTATTTCACAATGAATACGATAAACTCAAATCGTGAAACAAATTTTAATTAATTATAATCTCCCAATTTCATTCTAATATATGAAAATTTATAAAACACGATACAATAGTATAATAGTAATTTTACTTTACAATATTTACACATTATTCCGAACAATCTAATTTAAATTATTATTTTATTCATTTGCTAGATATCAGTCAATACAAAATTAAAAGTATAATAAACTATTAAATCAATAAACCTTGCATGATTCCAAACTAATTTTATTTATATTCCCTCCCAAGCATAAACAATCAAATTAATTAATAATAACTACAAAAGGATACCCAATAATTAGACCTGATAAACGGGCCAGGCCATTGGCGGGTCGGGCAAAAACGACCTAGATTTTGGTGGGCTGAAAAAGTGAAGCCCAAAGCCTATTTTTTAACGGGCCGGGCTGGTCCACGGGTCTGGCCTGATTTATAAAATAATTTGACACATTTTTGGGCATAGCCCAAATGGGCATGGACATCATCGGGCCATTGGTGGGCCGGGCCAAAATGGCCTAGGTTTTGATGGGCTGAAAAAATGAAGCCCAATGCCCATTTTTTAATGGATGGGTTGGGCCGGCTCGGAGGCTTTGGCCGATTTTACCAGGTCTACTAATAATAAAAGTAATGGTATTACTTTGGTTGGGAGAATTTTATTCTTTCCATTTCTTTTGTACTCACTCGCCACTTCTTTTTCTTTTATCAAAATAATAAAACAACGTAAAATGTATAGGGTTTCAAGTATTTGTTATTCATTTATATATTAATATATTTTATTAATTTTTCAAATTTTAATAAGATTTAATATTACCCATATATAAATTAAACACAATTATTATAAAGGCCCAAATTAATGTAATCCCTTTACTTATTATAGTCTACATAAATTAGTATAATTTGACCCAAACATGAGAAAATCCCAATTAAAATATTTAAAATATAATTTAAATGATATTTATTTATTTTTATTTTTTGGGTATTTCATTACCTCCCCCTTAAAAAGGATTCCGTCCTCAGAATCAAAAGAATGCAATGTACCTAATTTTCAAAAAGACGTGGATACTCCGCTCGAATAGACTCCTCAATCTCCCAAGTAGTTTCTCGCTTCGAATGGTTTTTCCATAAAACCTTAACAAATGGAATTGTTTTCCTCCTCATAATATGCTCTTGACAATCTAAAATCGCTTCAGCTTACTCTTCACAAGTAAGATCCTCCCGAATCTTATCAAACGGATATTGCACCATATGCAACAGATGATAATGATTACTTCTCAATATCGACACATGGAACACATTGTGCCATGAGCTAGCTGTGGATGTGACGCCCCCAAATCTGGGTACTTTTTACCTCAGATCTGGTACATCATTTCTATAACTATTGTGGAAGATATAAACATAAATTGTTTATACATTAAACTTTTACACATCATTCCCAAGGCCTACAACCTTAACTAAATACATACATTCAATATCTAAAAAGGTTTACAATGCTATTTTCGTTAGAAAATTTAATAGATCTAACTGCACCATAATTTAATCTCGCACTTTGTCTTTGCTTCTGTCTCTACTCGAGCTTTCATCTTAATCTGAAAATTTTTATCATGATATAGCAAAGGTGAGCAACAAATTTTCCCAGCAAGTTTTAAATACAATGAAGATATATCATGATTGATAAGAATGAATAAGCTTTCAAGTTTTCAATAATATAATAATTATGAAATAACATGAATCAAGTTTCAATAATTGCATGACTGAATCAATAATGTTTGAAGGTCAACAATGACCATAAACAATTTAACTGAACCTTATGGTAATGAAGGTGATCAGTCTTTCATACCTGATGAACATATGCAACATGCACTAAGTGCAAATCAATAATCAGTATAGACGTGAATAATCAACAACAATTATTCACTAACATGCTTTGAACATACAACTCAAGTTTGAGTTAGGGAAACTTGCCTGTACTGCTGACTACCGCTAAGCAATCTAATGTAATCTCTTATGAAAGACCTATCAATTATAAGATTGATCTTGCAGTTAGCATAACATATTTGTTAGCTCATAATACTATTTCTTTATCCATAAATTATCTAACACTTAATCATAAAAATAAAATATTAGACAACAACTTAACACATCAGTATTACTATCATCCTTTGATAATTCTTTAATCAATATATCATGTCCATTATGATTTAACACTCGCTTTTTCATTTCATAAGTTATTCTTTAACATCTAATAAGTTAAATACTAATCCAGCAACCTGGATTCTAAATCAAGCTACCAAATTCCCAATCCAGCAGACTAAATTCTAAATCCAGCCATCTGAATTCCAAATCCAGCATTTAGATGGCCAATCCAACAACTCAAATCGGCGCAATCCAAATTCATATGATAAGGAAATAAATATGAATATAAATGGATTCCAAATCTAGCAACTAGATTGCAATCCAGCAAGCCTGGATTCACCAATCCATCAATCCAGCAAGCTGGATTTTAAATCCTTCAATTTAGTAAGCTTCTTTTCAATCCATCAAACTTGATTCATTAGATTTTCCAATCCAGCAAGCTGGATTCCATATCTCCTTTAACGAAAATACCAAATCAACTTATTATTTTTCTATCTTTTGGACATGCTTATATACATGTATTTCATACACAAAAAGTATTTTTCCAAAAATTTTCAATTATCTTTGGTATTTTCAAAATTATTTTAGTGATACAAAAATTGAATGGAGCAAGGAATGTGGGAAGAGCTTCAAGAACTCAAGAGGAGACTCATTTAACACATGTTCGACCATGCCATCCGGAAAAGCTTAACGTGGTAGGCGGCGTGTTGAGTAGAAGATCGTATACAAAATCTGAGTACGATATTGTCAAAGACTAATTTCGTTATAATATACAAATAATAGAGATGGAGATGAAAACTCTAGGTACCCACGTGATGATATACTGATGCGTGATGATATACGAGTATAATCGACTTTAATCGATAAAGTTAAAGTCGTCAAGCTACACACCGAGAGGTGATGAATTTGAAGAAGGAGGTGCAAGAAGTTGTTATTTTAAAAGTGAGAATCGGTGAGGTGAGAAAGCTCAAACCTTCGATTTATTAATCCATTTGAAATTCTCGATCGAATAGAACTGTGGCCTATAGACTCGCTTTTACCACCAAGTATGACGGCGTGTTCATAACGTTTTTCACGTGTCGATGTTACGTAAATATGTGGACGACCCAACCATGTCATTGAGTTAGAACCCGGACGAGATAGCCGAAGACTTAACGCATTTGAGGAGGTACTGTCAAGATTTTGTAGAGGAAAGAACATGACCTATGTCATCGAGGTTATACCATAAGTTAAAGTTTTGTGGAGAAACCACGTTATCGAGGAAATGACAGGAGTTGGAAAGCGAAAATGAAAGCGAGGTATCTTTACCTTTTCAAAACACACAGTACGTATGTCAATTTCGAGGACGAAATTTCATAAGGAGGGAGGTTGTAAGACCTCAAATTTTTTAAATAAAAGGAATTTCCTTTATTTATTATTTTGAAATAGTAAGGGTTGATTTGATTAATGTGGATAGTAAAGGGTTAAATACGCAAATATTTCAAAATAAGCAAGTGGTTATAAAATATTCATTTTTGTGGGGAATATTCGTTTTGGTCGTGGAATATTAGAATGCTTTATGTGGGGAATATTCGTTTGGTCGTAGAATATTCATCATCGAGGGAATATTAAATACTGCAAGTACCCATGAAATGTGTGGGCCCCATAACGGAAAGCGATTGGATGAGGAAAACGACAAAGTTTGGGTGGTTATAAATAACGTAGTTGTTATTCAAGTTAAGATGGTTAGTCATACAGATTAAGATCATTGGAATACCCCGTTGGTTAAAATACGATGTCTGGCGTGGTTGCATAAAGAAGAAGACACGGTATTGTACGGATTATTGTTGAATTATTGATCCTTACGTAAGAAGGCACTACTCAATAATTATTACGGTGATTCTTGTTCAATAGTTTATTTTATTGATTGATAATTCTTTGCGTTGGTATTTTATATTATTCTTTGTTCAATAATTGTCACCGCATGAGATTTCCCATTATCGATCAATAATTCATATTATTTGAATAATATTATTAGATAACATTATTGCGCAAATGTCTAGAAAGTTCGCCTAAGGAGAGGTTTGGTCACCTAATTGCGCTACCCAAGAAGGAGAGATCCTTATTGGAAAGCCCTCTTCTGGAACAAACTGGTTGTCATAAATGTGATTCAGTAATATTATTTGTGAATAATTAGGGTTGATTCATATGATAAGGAAATATTTATTTTATATGAATATAAATGATGGATTTATTTATGTGGTTATTAATGAAGGAATTAATGTTGAGGTGTTTTATCGGTATTTTATCGGATTCGAGGTATTAAAAAATCAAATCGTGGGTTTTGAGATATATTCATGGGGTTATAATTTTTAATCCATAGTTGGATTGTGGTAATTTTTGGGTATGTTATACATACATAAGTTGAGTATATGTCCACAAATTTTGAACAATTAAAATGCACGAATGATTTGTTGTGAATTTTAAGAGGTGTCGGATTTAAATTAGGTTTATAATTGATTTTGGTGAAAAATTCTAGAATTGAGTGGGCCCACTTGTGGTTGGTGAAAAAATGTGCTGAATTTTATTTCAAATGTGGTGGGTGGCAATAGTAGCGAGTAAAGCCATCGGTGTAGCAGTCAAGTCCGCTTGCCGGGGCTAACATTTTCCTATAAATAGAGGGCTAAGTTAGAATTGAAAATCACACCGTAAACAAAGTTTTCTCTCTTTCTCTCTATATTATTGAGCGTATTTTGTGAGTATTTAGATACTTTGAGAGTTCTTTATTAAGACAAGTTTCATTCAAAGATCACTCCGGCCTTTCTTCCTTAGAAATCGATTGATTTTTGAGGTAAGGGATGTTATTTTCTTCTCTCGATGATATTATTTCTTCAATATCATTATCTTTGAAATGTTGATCTCAAGTTTTATCAAATTTGGAACTTTTTCATGTAATCGGGGTTACTATTCATGAGTTACTATTCACGAGTTACTATTCATGAGTTACTATTCACGAAAGTTACTTATTCACGAAGTACTATTAAATGAAGCGTGAAAATGTTTTTTGGAATTTCTATCTTTTGGTGTCTGAGTTACTATTCACGTGTATATCAAGACTACTCACGATATCTGACTATTCACGATATCTGACACTATTCATCGAAAAATAAAATTTCTTCTTTTTCGTCCAAAATATCTATTTTTGGATACTAGCTTTTGATTGTATCCATGTTTTGATCATTCTTGAATTTTACACCACTATGATTATTTTTGAGGTATTGTTGGACATGGATAAAACAAAGTACTTAATCCTTAATCCTTAATCCTTGTCATTTTGTTTCTTTGGATTCGTTCTTTTAAAAAATATTTTTCATCATCCTCGGTCTTAAATGATGATATTATTGAATATCTTTGGCTGTAGTGCAAAGATGAATGATTTCTCGTCAAGAATATCTTTGGCTGTAGTGCAAAGATGAAGCGGTGTTTAAATGAACATGACCGATCGATGAATATCTTTGGCCTTTAGTGCAAAGATGAAGCAGTGTTAGAGATGAACATGATGGATTGATGAATATCTTTGGCCTTTAGTGCAAAAAGATGAGCAGTGTTGAGATGAACATGACCGATTGATGAATATCTTTGGCCTTTAGTGCAAAGATGAACAGTGTTGAGATGAACATGGCCGATTGATGAATATCTTTGGCCTTTAGTGCAAAGATGAATGGTGTTGAGATGAACATGACCGATTGATGAATATCTTTGGCTCGCAGTCTGAAGATAGAAGATGAATATTTGATTTGAGATGAATATTGATTGATGTTACGAGGATAAAATATTGATGATGGACCTGTTAAATTCATAGATTATAGTAGATTTCATTCTCTACGTAACTCTTCTATGAATTATTATTTCATGCGATATTGATCTCGAAACTTGTTGTCTATTGTATTCTATCGATTTTTCCTGTTGGAGACTAACGATAATTTGTTGTATATTATCTTAGTCATAACATTCTTTCTTACCGAGCTAGTTGAGCTCACCCTTTTCCTTGTTGTTCCATTTTTCTTCTCGGGAGGCGGTAGAATGTAAGCGAGTACTAGTGGGGTATGGAATGAAGGTTCTAGAGAGAGTTGTTTAGTAGTCCTCACCATTATTGTAAAATAATGTATCAATAAATGTGATGAGAATTTATTTGAGTATAAATATTGTCTACAGAAGATAATATTTGTATTTAAACTCACAGTTTTATTGTTGTGATAATAAAGTTGTAGTTGTTTCTGTACCATGTATTTGGCGACTCAGAATGGGTTGGATGGAATGGACCTATTTTGGGGTCGTCACAATCTGAATTCCAAATCCAGCATTTAGATGGCCAATCCAACAACTCAAACTGCAATCCAGCAAACTGGATTCCAAATCTAGCAACTAGATTGCAATCCAGCAAGCCTGGATTCACCAATCCATCAATCCAGCAAGCTGGATTTTAAATCCTTCAATTCAGTAAGCTTCTTTTCAATCCAGCAAACTTGATTCATCAGATTTTCCAATCCAGCAAGCTGGATTCCATATCTCCTTTAACGAAAATACAAAATCAACTTATTAGCAAAAAGTATTTTTCCAAAAATTTTCAATTATCTTTGGTATTTTTCAAAAATTATTTTTAGTGCGTAGCTTAAGAAATTATCCCTATCATGCTCAACTCCAGAAATTTCCATCTTCTGACACAATCGTATACGTGTTAGCGTGAGCCTACAGTTTAATGTTCGTGGCCATCGAAGTTATAGAACTTTTGTTATAGCGATTTTTGTCCGAAAATCACAAAAAATGAAATGGTCATAACTTGGTCATTTTAAGTCGGAATGAGCTCATTTTTGGACAGGAGGTACTTTATACCATATATTTTCATGTCCCAATAGGCCGGAATTTTTCTCACAAATTATATTTCCGAAAATGTCCTTTTAAATTTTTGGGCTATAGCTTTTTGTCATTTTTCAATTTTGGAGTCCTTTGCTAAAACTTAAATACAATGAGATCTACAACTCCAATTAACGATCCGTAAATTTTGTTGGATTCGTATCTTTCCGATCTATAATTTTCATCTATCACAATCCATATTTGGACATGTTAAGCTCTCGAAAATTAGCCCAGAAGTGGCTGGTCAAAATAGTGGTTCTAACAGTTTTCTTAGCTTTGAGTAGTTTGGGATAAATTACATAACTTGCTCATTTTTCAACCTAATTGAGTTATTCCAAAAGGGTTTTATCCTTAATAAATAGATCTAGCATCCCAAGAAAATAAATCACAAATATCCATCATAGATTTCAAAAATCTAAAGCTAGATCACACTTTCAAGTTTAAGCTTTCCGGAAAATTCTAATTTTCTATTCCTTTTGATTCCAACCAAATCAACACCCAATATAGGTAGATCTAAACATAAAACACTCATCAACATGGATACCCATGGTTTTTGAGTTTACAAACATAAATCCAAGCT
Source organism: Panax quinquefolius (assembly GCA_020205615.1). Taxonomy (NCBI): domain Eukaryota; kingdom Viridiplantae; phylum Streptophyta; class Magnoliopsida; order Apiales; family Araliaceae; genus Panax; species Panax quinquefolius. The sequence goes on along the minus strand of CM035174.1, from coordinate 16,690,977 downwards.
TTGATTTACAAAAATTCAACTAAAATATATATATATTAGTTTAGGAATTTACCTTTTTCCCAAAATCTTTCTTCTCCTTCTTCTTCTTCTTCTTCTTCTTCTTCCATGGAGGATCTTTCTCTCTCCTCCTTTCTCCCTCAAGGGCTGCCTCACCCTCTCCTCTTTCTCTTCCATGGCTTCGACCACTTCTTCTTCTCTTTCTCTCTCTCTTTCCCTTTCCCGTTCCTCTCTTTCTTCTCTTTTTTTTCTTTTCCTCTTTCTCTTTCTTCTTTTTTTTCTTTTTATCTTCTCTTTATTCTTATCTTCTAAATCCTTATTTTATTTTAATTATAATTTACTTAAGAAATGACTAGATAGCCCCTCCTTAAGTGGGTAAAAAAAATTGGGCCACTTATTAATTAAATTTGATTGGGCTTGAACTTTTATTATTTTGCTTACTAACAAAATAAATTAGGGTGTTGGTCAAATTTGTTGCTCATTCTTGTTTTCTTTAAACCTTTCAGCTAAGGCAGAACGTGGTGAAGCTTCAGGAAAGAATAAGGGAAAGAACAAGGGTACGACATAGCTTTGTTCTTTTATATTAGAAGATTTATCGTATTGTTGTATTTAAGACTTATCTAAGATTATGTATTAAGACTTGATTAGTATTATGTATTAAGTTATGTCTGGATTTAAGATATGTAATGTTGTAGTAACGGTTACGAGACCTTGGGACGAGAATATTTATATTAAATCAATGTAATTATTATATTATTCCACTGTATGAGTTATTAGTGTATTATTAGCTAGAATGAGATCGTGAAGCACTGAATTTGAGATATTAGTGTTTGAATTTGGGGGCGTCACAGAATCCCTACTACACCACAACAACTTTCGGTATTCAATAAGTTAACTCCCGATCCACAGGTTAGAACTCTCGCCTCAGTTGCTCTAAACAGGGACACACCATCTACAAGAGAAAGGATGAGCTGAAAAGACAATTAAAAATACCCTAAGGAATGAGAACTTTCAGCATTAATACCTCATTCACTGAGGCTATACAAACTGCCCCAAGGCAGATGGAGGTGACCATACCTAAACTTCCAATGTATGACTGGAACGCTGACCCCTATGAGAATCTTACCAAATACAAGTCAATAATGTTGCACTTCAGATATAATGATGTTACCATGTGCCGACTGTTCACCAGTACACTGAAAGACTCGACAAATGCCTAGTTTTGGACTCTCAAATCACAAGGCCGCAAAAGGCTAGAAATCCTTTACACACCCTGAACATTGACAAAACAAATATCTTGAATGAAATTAAAAAATGCCCATTCTTTAAAAAACCTTCGAGAAGGATAACTGGCCAAAATAGAAGAGATAGAAATTGGTATTATGAATACCATTGTGACGTAGGGCACGACACGGAGCAATGTTACTAGTTAAAAGAACTGATTGAGGAGCATATAAAGTCGGGAGAAATAGACATATATGTGGCCACGGATAGAGCCATCCAACGCCGCCATCGGGATCCTCAACCAAATAATAAGGAGAAACCCAATCGAGGGCACATCAACACTGTGAGACCCCAGATTTTTATGAATAAATATTTAATTTTCTCGAAATAATTTTTTGAATATTATGGTGTGGATTTGATATAATGTTATAGTTGTGGGTAGTATTTATAAATTTTGAAAAGTAAACAAGTTGTTGTATAATATTCGATTGGTCGGGGAATATTCTTTTTGTCGGGCAATATCCGTACGACGGTACAATCATTGGTGGACCCCGCAACGGAATTATTGTCGGATGGAGAAAATGATAAAAATATTTTTATGAGAATAACGGTGGAAGTTTTACCGTTAATTTGTTTAAACTACTCTTAGTAGTAAAAATACGATGTCTGGCGTGGTTGCGTAGTAGTAGATGCGGTATTGATTATTGATGTTTACATGATAAGTCACTCAATTTTGTTTTATTAGTATTATTAATGTAATAAAACAGGAATTTTTTTTATATAAAACCGAATACTTTTATAAAGTTATTCTATAAATAAAATATATTATATTCTATTATGCATAGTGTTTTGCATAGTAAAATCTTTTTATATAAAACAGAATACTTTTATAAAGTTATTCTATAAATAGAATATATTATATTTTATTATGCATAGTGTTGCATAGTATCTGTATAGTGTTTTACATAGTAAAATCTTTTTATATAAAACAGAATACTTTTATATAGTTATTCGTTTTATTAGATTATAAATAGAATATATTATATTTTATTTAAAAGATTTTGCTTTAAATATGGACCGTCCGATTAAAAGTAAATTAATCTGGACCGTTCATGAATTAGTTACTATGCAGTCCATTCTTCTATAAATAGAAGCTCATTCATTCATTATTTCTTACGAATTCACTGAAACTTTAGATAGAGAAACTATAGAGAGAGTTCTTCTTCTATAATCTTGAGCGTATTTATTTAGAGTTTAAGAAAACTTTGAGCGTAGTACAAGTTTTCTTCGAGTATATCCTCGCCCTACCAGTCAGAATACTCTTCTTTCAAAGGTAGGGGATATTATTTGTTGTACTCGTAAGGGGTATTCTTTCTTTCTTATTCATGAAGAGAACTTCTATTATTCCATTCTTTATTATTACATTGGAATAACTTTGTATCTGTGGATACCCTATACTTGGTGAAATTCTTACATTATTCCATTCTTTATTATTATGTTGGAATAACTTTGTTCATGCAATCCGCATACATGGTGAAATTCTTATATTATTCGTTCTTTATTATTACGAATCGGAATATCCCGCATCGCATGCGTATTACGCTTTAACCTAGTTCCATTAATTATTACATTGGAATAACTCATGCATGCGGTCTATCGCATGCATGGTGATTTCGTTGTTATTCCATTCTTTATTATTACGCTTGAATATATCTATACGCATGCGTTTGCATGGGACACAGTTCCATTATTTATTATTACATTGGGAATAACACATGCATGCGATCTATCGCGCACGCATGGTGAATCCTTATGTTATTCCATTCTTTATTATTCGGTTGGAATAACCTGTCTATGTGGATTACCACATGCATGGTGAATGATCCTTCGTATTCATTCCTTATTAAATTGTGGAAATGATATATCTACGTGGATTACCGCATGGTGGGCGAAAATCCATTTGTAGTTTCATATATTCTATTATACTCAGTTGGTTAAAGTTTTGACTTCTATAATCCATGAAATTAGTGGAATATCCTTGATATTTGCGCTTCATCCAGTATCTTTTCATGGAAATATTCTTCTGAGCATTCTTGAATTTTACTCTACAAAGAAGTATCATGTTGACAATTTGGACGTTATTAGTTCCTGAATAAATTAATTCTTGAACTTGTTTTATTTAATTATTATATCATTGTCATCATCCTTATGTTTATATTATGTTGAAAGTCATATGTGGCCTGTAGTGCATAGATGGACTTGGTATGATTATGACTAGGGATTATTCGGTATAATCATGACCGTAATGTTACAAATGATGTGAAAAAAGTCCTCATTAGCCCGTAGTGCATTGATGGATAGTTTTTGGTATGATTATGGCTATGGATTCTCTTCGGCCAAGGGTGCAAAGATGAATTGTTTTATGGCATGATCAGGACCATTGATGAAAACATGATTATCTTTGGCCCGTGGTGTATGGATAATTCGTGGTCGTGATACTAAAGAATATCCTTAGCCTGTAGTGCATGGATGATTTGATGATGTGGATTATTTATTAAGCTGAGTCTCGGCGATAAAAAGTAATGAAAAACCTTTTAAATCATAGAAGATAGTAGATTTTATTCTCTACTTGACTCTTCTAATGGATTGCTTGTTCATCCGCTGCAGTTAAACTTGATGTTTGTTATATTTTATCAGTTTAACACTGTTGAAGGCTAATGATAATTTATTCTGCATTATCTTAGTCATAATATTTCTTACTGGGCTAGTTGAGCTCACCCTTTTACTTTCATCATTCTCTTCATGAAATGAGAACGTAGCAGGGACTAGTCGGGGAACAAAGTGATGGTCCTAGATGGTGCATTAGTAGTCCTCACTATTCTGTAAAATAGTGTGATAATAAATGTAATGAGGACCCCATTGAGTTTATATATATTCTAGATGACAATATTTGTGTTAATACTCACAACATATGTTTAGTCATATTTTACACGACTGTTATATAATTAAGTTTGTATTTGAATTTGTACCATGTATTTGGCGACTCAAGATGGGTGATGTATACCTATTTTAGGGGCGTCACAGTTGGTATCAAAGCTTAGAGATATGATCCCTGGCTGAGATGTGAGACAAGAACTAGGAGGGGAGAGACGGGGAATTCTTTCGCTAGTATGACCTACCTAAGTTTATTTGGTATTTAATTGGTCGAGTTAGAGTATAGAGATAATATGTGATATGTTAATTAACCCTTGTTTTGTGGCAGTATTTGAAAATGGCATATGAAAATGTTGAGATAAGTAATGGAGCATAAGAGACCATTGAGTCTCCACAGATCAATAATCAGGACAATGTGCAACAGGATGGCGATAATCTTCCTATAAACAACAACACTTATCAATTGACGAACGATGGTACGTTTAGGAGCTTTTTAGAATTCATGCAACATCAAGCGAAGGCAGCTCCTGTTCATAATGCAGGAGGAAATAATGGCAACCCACGGTTGGTCACCGCTAAGCAATTCAAGGAGCTGAGACCACCAGAGTTTTTGGGAAAGCCAGAACCACTTAAGGCGGAGACGTGGTTAAAGTAGATCACCAAGATATTTGATGTCTTGGGATTTTTGAGGAGCAAAAGGTTCCATTTGCCATCTTTATGTTGCGTGAAGAGGCGATTCTTGGTGGGAATCACGTAAAAGCGTACCTGACTGGCCTTTTCAAGATGTCTTGGGAGAAGTTCCAAGAGCTTTTCAATGACAAGTACTTTCCCGAAAGCATTCGTCACATGAAAGAGGTGGAATTTATCAAGTTGGAGAAAAACAACATGACCGTGTCGCAGTACGAAGCCAAGTTTGCCGAGTTGTCCCGATTTGCGTCCTATTTGGTTGATAATGAGGAAAGAATGACGCGAATGTTTCTAAGAGGTTTGAAACCTGAGATACGTCAATATCTTATCTCTCATAAACTGTGTTTATATTCAGATGTTGTGAATAGGGCTCAGTTATTAGAGCACGATAATGAATCAGCACAACCAAAAGGTAACGACCAACAACACGATAATAATCGTAGCCAGTGGCAACGGTCATCAGAACAATGATAACCATCGTGGGGGAAATTATCATGCCATGAATGGTAACCATTTCAGTGGTAATCATGGCCAAGATAATAGAAGTGGAAATTTCAAGAAGAGAAGGTTCAATAATGATGGAACGATAGCAGCACCATCACCCATTTCAAAGGAAGAAGAACGACCACCGGTCGTATGTTTCAAATCTTGAGACGGGAGGGGACATCCGAAGTCAAACCCTGCACTGTAACAATCCAAAACGTGTTTTAATTGCGGAAGAGAAGGTCACCTAGCTCGATTTTGTCGTATGGTGAAGTCAAGTCCAGCTGGGATAGTGATGCCAAAGGATGTCCCAGACAAGCTAAAGCCGGTAGTTTAAGAGAGAGCATTTTTTTTTCGTGACAAGAAACCTGAATAAAATTATCACGGGTATGTTAGTCATAAACTCTTGCGAAGTCTATACCGTGTTAGATATCGATTCTACTTACTCTTTTATTTCACCTAGTTGTGTTCAATGTTTGAAGTTAACTCCGGAGAAGTTAGACTTTGATATATCTGTTTAAACTCAGTTCGGAGAAACCTTCGTTACCTCCACTATTTATAAATCTTGTTCAAATCAACACTTTCACGTTACGTGTCGATCTTGTCTCTTTGAAAATACTTTGATGTGATTTTAGGAATCGATTGGTTAACTACTCATCATGCTCTTCGTAAGGTTGTTACCTTTCATATTCCTAACCAACCTGTTATGTAAATTCAAGCAACCAAACCACTAAAGTCAATCATTGTCATATCAAGCCATAAGTAAAGAGCCCCGGTCCTTTCGTTGTTGACTTCCTTATGTGGAATGCACCGAAGCAAGACTTTCTATAGGCGACGTCGTGAATGACGATGGCAAGTTGATAGGTATCAATGTGACGTACTATCCAAGTCTTGGATGAGGGTAACAGTTTTGAATGATATTTCTATTGTTAATAAATTTCTAGACGTATTCTTAAAGACTTCTTAGCCTACCCCTAGAGCATGAAATCGAATTTTGTATTGACCCCAGTATAAAACCCATTTCTAAAACCCTCAAATATCTCTTTACTTAAAACGAACGTAACATGCGCCAAAGACGTTGGCTCGAGCTGTTGAAGATTACAATCGTACCATGCAATATCATCGTGGAAGTGCGAACGTGGTAGCTGACGCGTTGAGTAGAAGATTGTATGTGGTTACAAGTGTGAATATACGAACCCACGTGAAGATAACGAATATACGAGTAGAATCGACTTTAATTGATAAAGTTAAAGCCGCTCAAGCTACATACTCAGAGCTGATGAATATGATGAAGAAGGTTCAAGAGGGCGTTATTTTAGAAGCAAGAATCGACGAAGAGAGGAAATCTCAACCCTCGATTTAATTGGCCCATTTAAAATCCTCGATCGAGTAGGAACTGTGGCCTATAGACTCGTTTTACCGCCAAGTATGTCGCGTGTTCATAACATTTTTAACGCAATATTAATTTAGAATAGGACTAGATAGTAGAAGATTTAACGTATGAGGAGATACGTGTTAACATCTTGGATAAGAAGGATCATATTCGACGCTCAAAGGTTATACCTCAAGAGTTAGAATTTGAAGTGAAGTCAAGGTATCCTCACGTGTTCGGCATACCAGGTACGTACGTAAATTTCGAGGGCGAAATTCCATAAGGAGGGGAGATTGTGAGACCCCAGATTTTTATGAATAAATATTTAATTTTCTCGAAATAATTTTTTGAATATTATGGTGTGGATTTGATATAATGTTATAGTTGTGGGTAGTATTTATAAATTTTGAAAAGTATGCAAGTTGTTGTATAATATTCGATTGGTCGGGGAATATTCTTTTTGTCGGGGAATATCAAATACATTTGTACAATCATTAAGTGGTCCCTATGACGAAATTATCATCGGATGGAGAAAATGACAAAAATATTTTTATGAGAATAACGGCGGAAGTTTTACCGTTAAAAGCTGTTGAACTACTCGGTAGTAAAAAAATACGATGTCTGGCGTGGTTGCATAGTAGCACACGGTATTGATTATTGATGTTTACGTGATAAGTCACTATATTTTGTTTTATTAGTATTATTAATGTAATAAAACAGAAAAACTTTTTATATAAAATAGAATACTTTTATAAAGTTATTCTATAAATAGAATATATTATATTATATTATGCATATAGTGTTTTGCATAGTAAAATCTTTTTATATAAAATAAAATACTTTTTTTATAAAGTTATTCTATAAATAGAATATATTATATTTTATTATATTATAGTGTTATATAGTGTCTCCGTAGTGTTTTTGCATAGTAAAATCTTTTTATATAAAAATGAATACTTTTATAAAGTTGTTCGTTTTATTAGATTATAAATAGAATATATTATATTTTATTTAAAAGATTTTGCTTTAAATATGGACCGTCCGATTAAAAGTAAATCAATCAACGGACCGTTCATGAATTAGTTCTTATGCGGTCCATTCTTCTATAAATAGAAGCTCATTCATTCATTATTTCTTATGAATTCAATTGAAAACTCTAGATAGAGAAACTATAGAGAGAGTTCTTCTTCTATAATCTTGAGCGTATTTCTTTAGAGTTTAAGAAAGCTTTGAAGCGTAGTACAAGTTTTCTTGAGTATATCCTCGCCTACTAAATTGGAATACTCTTCTTTTCAAAGGTAGAGGATATTATTTGTTGTACTCGTAAGGGGTATTCTTTCTTTCTTATTCATGAAGAGAACTTACATTATTCCATTCTTTATTATTACATTGGAATAACTCGTATCTGTGGGATACCTATACTTGGTGAAATTCTTACATTATTCCATTCTTTATTATTATGTTGGAATAACTTTGTTTATGCAATAATCTTGTATACATGGTGAAATTCTTCTATTATTTTGTTCTTTATTATTCGTCGAGAATATCACTTAGCGCATGGCGTATTACGCTGACATGGTTCCATTAATTTATACATTGGAATAACTTACATGCATGCGGATCTATCGCATGCATGGTGATTTCTATTGTTATTCCATTCTTTATTATTCATTCGAATATCACGTCTGTAATGCGTTTACGCCGGACTGGTTCCATTATTTATTATTACATTGGGAATAACACATGCATGTATGATCTATCGAGCGCATGGTGAATCCTTATGTTATTCCATTCTTTATTATTCGGTTGGAATAACCTGTCTATGTGGATTACCACATGCATGGTGAATGAACCTTCGTATTCATTCCTTATTAAATTGTGGAAATGATGCATCTACGTGGATTACCGCGTGTGGCGAAAATCCATTTGCAGTTTCATATATTCTATTATACTCAGTTGGTTAAAGTTTTGACTTCTATACTCCATGAAATTAGTGGAATATCCTTGATATTTGCGCTTCATCCAGTATCTTTTCATGGAAATATTCTTCTGATAATTCTTGAATTTTACTCTACAAAGATGTATCATGTTGACAATTTGGACGTTATTAGTTCCTGAATATATTAATTCTTGAACTTATTTTATTGAATTATTATGTCATTGTCATCATCCTCATGTTTATATTATGTTGAAAGTCATCTGTGGCCTGTAATGCATTGATGGACTTGGTATGATTATGACCAGGGATTATTCGATATAATCATGACCGTAATGTTACAAATGATGTGAAAAAAGTCCTCATTGGCCCGTAGTGCATTGATGGACAGTTTTTGGTATGATTATGGCTATGGATTCTCTTGACCAAGGTGCAAAGATGAATTGTTTTATGGCATGATCGGGAATAGTTGATGAAAACATGATTATCTTTGGCCGTGGTGCATGGATAATTCGTGGTCGTGATCTAAAGAATATCCTTAACTTTGTAGTGCGTGTGGATGATTTGATGATGTGGATTATTTATTGTCGAGTCTCGTTGATAAAAAGTATGAAAAACCTTTTAAATCATAGAAGATAGTAGATTTTATTCTCTACTTGACTCTTCTAATGGATTGCTTGTTTTCCACTGCAGTTAAACTTGATGTGTTTGTTATATTTTATCGTTTTAACTTTGTTGAAGGCTAATGATAATTTATTCGCATTATCTTAGTCATAGTATTTTTCTTGGGCTAGTTGAGCTCACCCTTTTACTTTCATTATTCTCTTGAGGAAATGAGAGCGTAGCGAGGGACTAGTCGGGGAACAGAGTGATGGTCTAGATGGTGCATTAGTAGTCCTCATTATTATGTGAAATAGTGTGATAATAAATGTAATGAGGACCCCATTGAGTTTGTATATTGTCTAGATGACAATATTTGTATTAAAACTCATGACATATGTTTAGTCATATTTTACACATGTTGTATAATTTGTATAATTAAGTTTGTATTTGAATTCTGTACCATATATTTGGCGACTCAAGATGGGTGATGTATACCTATTTTGGGGGCGTCACAAACACTATTAGGAATGGATCAGATGTGGGGAAATTGTCCAATAAAGCGAAGAAAGCATATGCCCGGGAAGTTTATAGCTTATATAGCCATCCCACTAAAGAATTCTGGGTTGATCAAACTATTTCATTTTCTGATGAAGATTACGTCACGATTATCAACCCACATGAGTGCCCTAGTCATCACAGCCTTTATTGTCGGCTATATTATGATAGGTCCCAATCAAAGCTTCAAAATGATAAATGATTTTTCTCTTGGTGAGAAAGTACCGCATGGTTTTATAACAAATGATTTCTTATTTTCCTCTTCTGCTAACTGAAGATTTAATACATAAAAGTAAACTACTATGTCCTAAGCTTATATGCCACAAATACTAGAATTAAGGACTCCACTACTACCACATGAGCCACAACTACTAGAATTAAGGACTCCACAAGGACTCCACTACTACCACTTATTCACAAAGTAAGACAATAGCTAACAAAAAGACCAAGTCTTCTACCTGACTTTTGCTACTTATCAGTACCAGCCTCTTTCAGTGAAACCTTGTCCTCAAGGTTCATTGGCTACATGATCCTCTTTATCTTCTTTGCTTGAACTATCTTCTATTTCCAATAACAAGACCTGGGGTCCTCGGCACTTGTGTTTCGGAGTGAATTTGTCATCGCAGTTAAAGTAGAAGCCTTGAGCTCTTTTTTTTTGTATTTCATCATAGGCAAGGCGCTTTATAGCCACAACTGGTTTGGCCCTTATTAGGGAAGCAAGGTAAAGTTGGTGATGATTAAATTGTAGAGATCTTGTGTCTATCCCTTGGTGAGTTAGTTGTTCATCTCGCATTCGTGCCAGGCTTAATGCTTCTTTCAATGACTTAGGTTTGAACATTTGAATGTCTTCCACAATCTCCGGTTTAAGACCACCCATAAATGTCCCTACTAATGCCTTTTGGGTCCATCCTTGTACCCGATTCCCGAGCTTTTTATATTCCTTTTAGTAGTCACGCAACGAACCCACTTGTTTCACCCTTGATAAAGCTTCATCAAAGTCTTCGCACTCTATCAGTTAGAAACCAGCCCATAGTTCTACTAAAAATTATGCCCATGATATTTCTCATCCTTTTTCCTTGTAGGATCGGTGTAACCACTTCCACCATTGATTCGCTTCCCCCTCCAGATGGAAAGACGCCAGCGACACCTTTTGGGTTGTCGTAGTGCCTTGGTATTCAAAAAATTGTTCCACTCTGTTGAACCATTTTGTTGGGTCGTCGCCAAAATATCTCGAGAATTCCAACTTAGCCAATTTGGGCGAAAAGACTTTTCGGCTTCCATCTGGTTGATCTCAATTAGTGACACACATGTTTTTGGAACAACCATGAAGATTATTGGTGCTGGTATTTGATCCTTCTTGGTTGGACATCAAATCTTCTGATTATTTGTGGATGGTTTCTTCCATTCATTGCAACTTAACGGTGAGACCAAGTTCCATCCGATTCATGCCATCTTGAAAACCTCCTAGCCCAACTTCCAGTTGTTCAAATCATTCTTTGTTAGTTGACATTGAAGTTCTAGCTTTGATACCAATGATAGGTCCCAATCAAAGCTTCAAAATGATAAATGATGTTTTCTCTTCGGGTGAGAAAGTACAACAAGGTTTTATAACAAATGATTTCTTATTTTCCTCTTCTGCTAACTGAAGATTTAAATATAGAAAAGTAAACTACTTTCTCCTAAGCTTATGGGCCACATCTACTAGAATTAAGGACTCCACAAATACTCCACTACTACCACATGAGTCACAACTACTAGAATTAAGGACTCCACAAGGACTCCACTACTACCACTTATTTACAAAGTAAGACAATAGTTAACAAAAAGACCAAGTCTTCTAACTGACTTTTGCTACTTATCATACTGTTAACAAGTTATTCGACTGATTTATTCCCGAATCTGTATAGTGGGGCTTCTTTGCATGGCTCAATATGTAACGAAACCCAATATTCAGGTAACCCAAAATCAAACGCCAACTCTTCAAATTCATCATTGCTGTCATTAAATGAGTCGCCCTCGAGTTTTGGAAACAACTGAAAGGACATCCACTATAAAAAACCCAATTTCCCCAAATTGGACGGTTTTACCTGTTTGTTTTGAATTTTAAAGTATTCTAGCTTTCTTCTTCCTCCCAATTTCTCTCTCTCTCGTAAACTGTTAACAATGGCTTCTTAAAATCCAGATAACACCATCCCCATCTCAGTAACACCCATCTTTTCCATCCTAGCCGCTCAAGATCCCACCAATGTCTCTTCGGAGACAAACCCTAAATCCACTCCTTCCTCCAGCAAAAATACTCCACCGCACCCGTTCCAAACCCTTCTCTTTTATTCAAAAATGAAGAAAAATTTACCCATGCCAATACTCCTTCCATACTTTCAGAGGATGATCTCTGTAACATCCGTGTATGTTACCAGATACCAGATACTCACCTCGTGAGATTGACTACTCCTATTGAGCGTATGTATCTTTAACGAAAAGGTGGACTTCTATGCCTCTGACCCTCTTCGACAAAGGGATTCGCTTTCCCCTCCATGCTTTCATCGTTACACTTTTAGAGTTCGCGGGCGTTGGAGTTGCCCAATTAGTCCCTAACTCCTATATTCACATCTTTGCCTTCACGTCATCTGTCATGACATAGGGATTCCACTCACTATTGACTTCTTCTTCTCTCTCTTCACTGCGGGTAAATCTCGGGAAATGGGCTTCAAGATGATAAGCAAGCAATCCTCTAAACCCAATTTTAGGTTCAAAAAACGCGCTCTGATGGACACTCCTTCAAGCAACAAAGGGTGGCATAAGGAGTGTTTTTTCGTCAAAAAACCTGAATTCTTTTCCCTTCCTGACTGGACTACTGCCGATCGTCTTTCTGCTGACTTTGGCAACATCTCAGAGGAGCGTGTGAGAGAGATGATGAAGCTTCTGGAGAAAATTTATATGACGAAATGGAGCTTTGGTCTTCTAAGTAAGCAAACATGGTTGTATGACCACAAATATAAGTCTTGAACTCAATAGTTATGTGTTTTTTTCCTAATTTTCTTTAATAATTATTATGAAACAATCTCTTCGTCTTCTTCAGTATCACTTATAAAGCCTACTTCCATTGCTGAAAGGAGCTAGAAGAATTTATTTATGGTAAACCTTCTACAAACTTCTACCGAACCCCAAAATACTGAACCTCAAACATCTGAACCACAAACTTTTGAACCCCAATCCTCTAAACAACAAATTGCTGAACCTCAAACCACCGAACCAACTCCCATCGAAGAAACAAGTCATCCTCATAGAAAGAAAAGAGCTGCCAGAAAACCAAAACATGTCCCTGTCCCCACCCTTAACGAGAGCCTTTTGGACATGCCCATTGCCGAACGTACCGAGATCCTTTGTACTAAAAAGAAACGAGCAAAAGTCACTCCTCTTTCTGTCGAAGAACTCAGAGTACCTCCTACCAAAGTTAACCTTCCACTGTTGTTCCTATATAAATTAATGAACTGAAGTGGAACATGAAGAACACGCCGAGCCAAACTCCCCCCTCATCAGAAAAAGAAAACATACTTCAGACAACCAACCACCGCCAACACCTGAACCTTCAACAACTTACGCTCCACCTCCACCCGAACAACAAATAACATCTCCGCAATGCCCATATTCTTCCACTACGCCTCAAGCTGTACACTCGCCCACCTTATGGCCAGAGCTAAATGAAAACTTTCCTCTACACCTCTACAATTCTTTCTTACTCGACACTGATGATCATCGCTTTGACAACAACTCTATCATGGACTTGATCAAAGTTGGCACGACTCACCAAGCCAGAGTAAGTTAACCATTGCCTAACCTTTTGTATTCTCAAATATTTTCTTGAAACATTTTGCTTAATTCTGAAACATTACAGGCAAATGGAATCTTCGGGCGGCTTCACCAAAGGTATAAAGAGGCTGAAGTTGAAGAGGATGCTGCCCGAAAAGAAAATGCCATCCTAAAGTCCGCTCTAGCTAAAGAAAAAAGTCAGCATAGAAACACTCTCTTCAACTCCGAATGCCTTTGCAAAGATTTTGACAAATTGAATGATAAACTTGCAACAGCCAAAAAACTTCAACAAAATACTGCTGTACAAAATCAAGAACTAGTTCGAAAGAACGAATATCTTGCAAAATCCAACCGAAGCTTGGCGAAAGAAATTAACGACGCCCAAATCTCCGAAGAATGACATCTCGAACTTTGGCGTAAAATTGAAACTGAACTCCGAGAACTAAAAGCCCTCGGCCCACCACTCAACGAATAGCTCCGTAAAGAAATTCATCTCGAACACCGCTGATCACCCGAACTGACCTATAAAATAGTTCAGATATTTGCTGAAGGTTATGAAGTTGCTCAAAGCAAAGGCAAAAGCAAAGTAGTTGTTGCCTCTCTGAACCCATTGTTCCTTGACTCTTTCGAAGACGAAGATGAAGGTGATGCCTACGATGATCCTCCTCAACCTTAGCTTTAGAATATTGTAAAAATTTAACAATATAGTAATTCATTTTTATTTATAAATAAAATATGATTAACTTCTCCTTATTAAATTTAGCTTGAAATGTTAATAAATAATCAAGAAATTTGAACCCCATACTTCAAATAAAATCAAGTAATAATCTAATCTGAACTCAACACTTCAAATAAAATCAAGTAATAATGTAAAGTAATAATTATTCATTACCGAAGTGTGTATCAGATCATCAACAATCCAATTCGCCATATTTAGGACGAATAGATCCAACCGAACCTCCCAACAAGCCTGTTCACCGTCTTGAGGATGAACATGTCTTGTTCACCATCTATAAGATGAACAGGTTTTGTTCACCATCTTTACGATGAACATTCCACCGAACCTCCCGAAAATCCAGTTCGTCATTTTTAGGACGAATCAGGACCCCACTCACTAACTTTAGGATGAGTAGATTCTGTTCACCATCTAAAGGATGAAACAGATCCAACCGAACCTCCCATTAAACCTACTCGCCATCTTGAGGACGAATAGGCCATGTTAACCACCTATAGGATGAACAGGTTCTGTTTCACCATCTTGAGGATGAACAGATCACCCGAACCTCGCAAAAAATCCAGCTCACCTAATATATGTCGAATCTGGACCCTGTTCACCACCTATAGGATGAACAGACCACCGAACCCCCAAACAACTATTAGATAAAACATCATTGGAGACATTGGAGAAAAAAACTTATGTTATTGATGATAATTGTTGGCATAATTACAGACTTCTGTACATTGGCTCTGGCCCTACTGAAAATATTTTCGAAGCCTTCCAGCATGCCAAGTATTCTTTGTCTTAGACCCATCTAATGCTCGCAGCCGATAAGTCCCTGGCTTTGCTACATCAATAACTTCATAAGGGCCTTCCTAGTTCGGCATCAGCTTTCCCACATTCTGTGGTGTAGAAGCCCCTACTTCCCAAAGGACAAAATCTCCCACTTCAAACCTCGAAGCTTTAACCCTTTATTATAATGCTTAGCCACATGACGCTGATATGCTGCCAATTTAACTAAAGCTTCTTCCCTGACTTCTTTAAGCAAATCTAGGTTGACCTTTAGCCCCTCGTCATTATACACTTCTCGAAACTGACTGACTCGAAGACTAGTAGACCCAATCTCCACAGGTACCAATGCATCTGAACCATAAGCCATCCTAAAAGGCGAGTCCCCAGTTGTAGTCCTCGATGTAGTTTGATAGGTTCATAACACACTAAGAAATTCCTCAGGCCATCTACCTTTTGCTTTATCCAATCTTCTCTTAATTCCATTTAGGAGCATTCTGTTAGTTACCTCAACTTGCCCATTCAATTATGGATGAGAAACCGAAGTCTTTCTATGTTGAATCCCCAACTCCTTTAAAAATGCTTCAAATTTTGAGCCCACATACTGGCGTCCATTATCAGAGACTACCGCCATAGGAATACCAAAACGAAATACCACAGATTCCTTTAGAAATTTTAGACATTCTTGTTCTGTGATTACTCTAAGTGGCTTCGCCTCCACCCACTTGGTCATATAGTCAATTGCTACTATAACAAAACTAACCTGTCCTTTTGCTTTCGGCAATAGACCCAGTATATCTACCCCCCAGACATCAAAGGTATAGGAGATAAAACCGAGTATAGCTCTTCTGGTGGTTGATGTGGGATCAGACTATTTAACTAGCATTTTTGACACTTCTTTACATAATCAGTGGCCTCTTTAAAAATTGTGGGCCAATAATATCCCTATCGAAGCACCTTATACGCTAATGACTTTGCAGCCATGTGATCACCACAAATACCTTCATTAACCTCCCGAAGGACATAATCAGCTTCAAGAGGAACCAAACACTTTAACAAGGGCGATAAGTAAGCCCTTTAATAGAGATCTCCATCAATAAGTACAAAGTTTGCACTTTTATACATCACTTTCTTAGCCAACATCTGATCCGAAGGTAGTACGCCATCTGCCAAATAATCTAAATACGGGGTCATCCAGCAATTAGATCGCTCTATACACATTACTTCTTCATGCTGAATGATGGGTTGTTTTAAAGTTTCTAAATACATTGAGCCACTAAAATTACCCGCTTCAGTCGTAGCCAACTTTGACAACGCATCTGCAATGGAATTATCATTTCGATCAACCCCCTGAAACTCATAAAAATTGAAATACTAAAGTTAATCCTTCAATTCTGCTAGATACTTAATCATTCTTTAACCCCGAGCTTCATACTCCCCTGAAACTTGCTTGATGACCAACTGAGAGTCACTGTAGATGATCAATCTCTGAACCTCCAGACTCTTTGCTAACCGTAACCCTGCTAATATTGCTTCGTACTCTTCCTCATTGTTCGTTTCCCTGAACCCAAACCTAATGGCCTACTGTACTTTGAATCCCTCTAGACTCGTCAAGATGTTCCCAGCTCCACTAACATCCAAAGTAGAAGATCCATTAGCATACAACGTCCATGAACTCTGCATCTGTTGAAGTACTGCAACTACCTTATCAGATCCCTTTACGACATTCAAACTCTCATCAGCTTTAGAGAATGAACATTCTACCACAAAATCAGCCAAGACCTGACCTTTAATAAATGTCCGAGGATGATACTCTATAAAGAACTGAGATAACTCCATTGTCCATGCAACGAGTGTCCTCGAAACTTTTGGTTTACATAGTAAACCGGGTGCTACTTACCCCTAATCTCTCGCACCAACACTGCTCCTACTGCCAATGAGCTAGCCGCTATATACAAGTACAAAGGCTCAGCAGGAACTAGCTTCACCAACATAGGTGCCGAAGATAAATACTTCTTTATCCCCTGGAAAGCGTCTTCACATTCTGAAGTCCATTGAAATGTCTTAGCGTTCTTCTGCCATGTCAACGTATCAAAAAATGGCAAACACCTCTCAGCAAATTTAGACATGAATCTCCTCAAAGCTGCTATCCGACCTGTTAATCGATGAACATCTTTGTAAGTCTGAGGAAACTTCATATTCATAATAGCCTGAATCTTTTTTGGATTTACTTCTATACCCCTTTTACTAACCAGATAACCCAGAAATTTCCCTGCTCCTAGTCCGAAGGTACATTTGGTTGGATTCAGCTTCAAATTGTAATGACGTACTGTCTAAAAACACTCCTCCAAATCGTCTGGATGACCTTGGACTGACATACTCTTGACAATCATGTCATCAACATAAACTTCCATATTCCTTCTCAACTGCCTTGTGAACTCATAATTCATCATCCTTTGATACGTAGCTCATGCGTTCAACAAGCCGAAGGTCATCTTCTTATATGCATACACCAACCGATGAGTAATGAATGCTGTCTTCAAGATGTCCTCTTTGCACATAGAAATCTGATGATACCCCGAGAAAGCATCCATAAAACTAAGTAAAACATATCCCAAAGTTGCATCGATGAGCTGATCAATGTGAGGCAAAGGATAAAAGTCCTTCGGACAGGCTTTATTCAGATTAGTGTAGTCTATGCAAACTCGCCACTTCCCATTCTGCTTCTGCACTAGAACTACATTCGCCATCCACTCTGGATAGTCGATCTCAAATATAAAGTCTGCAGCGAGCAATTTTGCAATCTCCTCGTCAATTATCTTTTATCGCTCTGGTGCAAAAATCCGCCTCTTCTGCCGAATTGGCTTCTTTGCTGGATCTACTTATAACTTATGTTCAGCTACCTTTCTACTTAATCTAGGAATATTACTAGGAACCCAAGCAAAGATGTCAGTATAATACTGAAGTAATTCTACCAGGTTCGTCCAAAAAGGTTCTGGCAAACCTGAACCTATCTTCATTGTCTTATCCTTCTTTCCAGGGATTAGTTCAAACTCTTTGGTGTCTCCAGCTGGCATAACCAATGGCTCCATGCTACTTTCTGTAAATGGTTCAATTTCAATAGCCATGGTTTGCTTTTATTTGTTGACTCCTACACCTGAATTAATCAAAGCATTATGATAACACCTCCTTGCCAAGTCTAGATCTCCAGCCACTTCCCCAACTCCATGTGGCGCGTAAACTAATCTTCTTGAAATGAGGAATCGACATTCTTGCTGAAGAGAAATTCATTGTCAAAGGGTCTTTCCAAAATGGTATTGTAGGTCGAGTCCACATGCACTACATAAAATTTACACATAATTTCAACCTGTTGTGGAGCCGTCTCGAAGATGACTCGCAGCTCAATAGTCCCCGCCACCTTGACTGGATCGTTGCTGAAGCCATACAGGGGAGCCTTTGCCTAATTTCCATCTTCCTTCCATCCAAGTGCATCCTCTGATAAGCATGTGCATACAAGATATCCACCGAAGAGCCATTGTCTATCATCATCCTCTTCATATCCACCGAACCCACTTATGCAGTAAGCACCAGAGCTCCTTCATGGGGTTCGATGGATTCAGAAGGGAAATTATCATCAGTAAAAGAAATTATCAAACCTGGATACACTCTTTCTGTCTTCGGGGGAACACCCGCCACTTTCATCACCGAATCCAGATATCCTCTTCACTTCTTCCCAGCAACTTTGCCAATGTTTCCTCCTGTGATGACATCCATAATGTGACGCCCCCAAAATAGGTATACATCACCTATCTTGAGTCGCCAAATACATGGTACAAAATTAAAATACAACTTAATTATACAACATTCGTGTAAAATATGACAAAACATAATCTAAGAGTTTTTAATAAGAATATTGTCATCTAGACAATATCCACACTCAATAGAGTCCTCATTACATTTATTGTCACACTATTTTATAGAATAGCGAGGACTACTAAAACAACCATATGGACCGTCAATTCGTTTCCCCGACTCGTCCCAACTATATTCTCATTTCCTTAAGATAACAATGAAAGAAATGGTGAGCTCAACTAGCCCAGTAAGAAATATTATGACTAAGATAATGCATAATAAATTATCCTTAGCCTTCAACAGTATAACAACTTATAAAATATAATAGACAACAAGTTTTAGATCAACAACTGCAGCGGAATAAGCAATCCATTAGAAGAGTCAAGTAGAGCATAAAATCTATTATCTTCTATGATTTAAAAAGTTTTTCATCAACTTTATCGCTGAGACTCAGCTTAATAAATAAAATCGAATCATCCCTGCATCACGACCAAGGATATTCATGTAATCATAAATGTTCATGATTATACCGAATAATCCCTGGTCATAATCATACCAACAATTGTCCATCAATGAACTACAGGCCAATGAGGACTTTCACCACATCATTCGTCACATTACGGTCATGATTATACTGAATAATCCCTGGTCATAAGCATACCAAGTCCATCTACACACGTAACCCAAAGATGACTTTCATCACAATATAAGCATGAGGATGATGACAATGACATAATAATTCAATAAAACAAGTTCAAGATAAATTTTAAAGATTTATAATTTAATTTATCCAGAAATCAATAACGTCCAAATTGTCAACATGATACTGCTTTGTGGAGTAAAATTCAAGAATACTCAGAAGAATATTTCCATGAAAAGATACTGGATGAAGCGCAAATATCCAGGATATTCTACTAATTTCATGGAGTATAGAAGCCAAAACTTTAACCAACTGAGTATAATAGAATATATGAAACTACAAATGGATTTTTGCCCACCATGCAGTAATCCACGTAGACAGATCATTTCCACAATTTAATAAGGAATGACTACGAAGGATCATTCACCATGCATGCGGTAGTCCATATAGACATGTTATTCCAACAAAATAATAAAGAATGGAATAACAGAAGAATTCACCAAGCATGCGATAGACCGTACATACAGGTTATTCCAATAGATTAATAAAGAATGGAATAACAGAAGAATTCGCCAGGCATGCGATAGACCGCACAAACAGGTTATTCCAACAGAATAATAAAGAATGGAATAACAACCATTATGAGTATTGAAAGAAAATAACTCTCTTCATGAATACGAAAGAAATAATACCCCTTACCTTAGAAGAAACTGGATACTGGAATAGTGAGGTAGCAGACTTCTCTTCTTCTTTCTCTCTATAATTTCTCTCTATAATAATTACTCTTGTGAGACTTAGTGAATTGGTGAGAATGAAAGAAGAATGAGCTTCTATTTACAGGAAAATATAGTTTCGATAATTGCACGTTTTGGTGCTCGAAATAAAAAAATATAATACCTTCCTCTTTTTCTTCATTTTAATTTAGTCTTGTAAGTATTATCAAACTTGCACCACCTCCCCTAATAGTAAATAATGTGTATTAATAGTTCATTCATGTGACCTAATAGTAGAATCATGTGAAAAAAACTAATTACAATATAGTACATTCATCTATACCTCCATTTTTAATTTATTCATGCAAGTATTATCAATCTTGCACCAACTCCCCTAATAGTAAATCATGTGAATCAATAGTACACACATGTGAACACATAGTTATAAGCATGTGAATTAATAGCAATTAATTGCTCATTTATCCGGTGAATTGCCCGATTGGTCAATATAACCTCTCGACATTAATTATTATCAAAATAAATGTCGATTTCCACTAACACTAATAATCCCAACACAATGAAAATATCAATTTCATCTTTAATCAATACGAAGTTATTCATCATTAATATTATAACTCACAATATTTAACAACCAGGTCGTTTCCAGGAAAGAGGGGGCTTTCCGATAAGGATTTCTCCTTATTGGCGCGCAATTAGGTGACCAAACCTCTCCTTGACAGAACTTCTAGACAATGTCAATATTGTAAATAATAATATGAATAACTTTGTCGTCTCAATTATTGATTTAATAATATAAAATATTATGCAGATGATACTATGACAATAATTGAATCAATAATATGAGAGATATGATGCAGCAATTACTGTAGTAATAATTGAGTATAACTAAGTGACTTCTCACGTAAGAATCAATAATCAATACCGTGTGCTACTATGCAACCCACGCCGTAGACATCGTACTTTTACTACCGGGTAGTTCAACAGTTTTAACGGTAACACTTTCGCCGTTATTTTTATAAAAAGATAATTTTGTCGTTTTTAACTACGACAATACTTTCGTTGTGGGGTCCACTAATGATTGTGCCGTCATACGAATATTCCCTGTTAAAATGAATATTCCCCTACCAATCGAAGATTATATAACCACTTGCTTACTTTGCAAAATTTGTAAATATTACCCACAACTATAACATTATATCAACTCCACACCATAATATTCAAAAATATATTTCTAGAAAATTATTCTTTATTCATAAAAGTAGGGGTCTTACACATAACATGCATTGTTGGTTGATTCAGAGCTGGTGGTGCAGGTTGGGGAGCCTGAACAAATCTATTATGCCCATGTTGCTCCCTCGGAGGCTCTCTTCCTACTACATAATTAACCAAAGTATCACTTTGGAATTTTCTTTCGATGAACTCCCTCAAACTCCAACAAGAGTTCGTATCATGCCTAACTACCTGATGGTAATCACAATATTTGTGAGGATTTCCAGACCCTAGTCTAAGATTATCACGAGGTCGCTTTCAAAGTAGAAATTTGGTCTTTGATCTTCTCCAAAATGGTAGCCTGATCCGTATTAATTTGAGTAAACACCTTATTCACCTTCTAACTGGGAAAGGGTGGTCGACCTCCTTTCGACCCCCAAGTATTGTTATATTTTTTTCGTATTCCCATCAGTTCTATCATTAGTGCCACCACTCTTCTTCCCGATTATCATCAAATTTGTCTTAGTCCTTCTCTTTCGCCTTTTTTGAAGGGCCATGCTTCAGACTACTCATTGCCTCTTCTACCACGATGTAGCCTTCTGCCTTCTCAAATGATTCGGATGGCTGAACATTATCTTCTTCACCAGTTTTTTAGACTTCACCAAGTCTAACCCATTTTGAAATAGACCTACAGCCTGGAGATCATTAAGGTATGTTACTTGACCCACTCCTTCTCTGAACCTCTTCATGTATTTTCCCAGATACTCATTTGAGTACTGTCTAACTTGTGCCAATGACCTTGTAGGCTTTTGTCTCTTTTTATTGCTCCTAAACCGAGCATGGAATTTATCACATAAGTCAACCCGAGACGAAATTGAGTCTGAAGGCAAAGTCCTCATCCACTGCCTTGCATCTTTTCTCAACTTTGTCATAAAAGTTTGGCACTTGGCTACATCCGAATAATCATAGTAATCCATCAACCTATCAAATGCCTGGCTGTGGTCATATGGATCTCCGGAACCATCATAACTCTCCATATAAGGAAACTTTTTATTAGGGTCTGCCTTCTCCCGAATAATTTCTAAAGAGAAAGGATACACCTTTTTACCCGAATGTTCCTTTATCTGTTGAACTTCTGCCAGTTGCCTCGTAGCTCTTTTACCTCTTTGGCCAAGAGTTCAACCCTTTCGGGTTATTAAGAAACTTCCTTCTTTGGGGAACCTTTCTTCTTCTGAGCAGACTGACCCTTTCCACTTGAACTAGCTGCCCTAGAAGGGCTTCATCTATGGCTTCTACTATAACGATATTCGTAGGGCGGTGTTCCCTCTTCGGATTCTCAGGAGTAATACTTTTGGATCTGCTTCGACGTCTACCCTTCTCGCTGTGTGAAGGATACTCAAGGCGAAGTGCCTTCTTTGAACCCTAGGGAGTATGTCTTCTTGATCTGCTTCTTTGCCGGCTATGATCATTACCCCGAAAGTCCTCAAGGCGAGGTGCCCTCTTTGGATCTTTGGGAGTATGACCTCTTGCTCTTCTTCAGTCACGAGAACGATTCCGAGACCGGCTTTCAGACTACATGGGGCGCCTTTCATCTTGCCTTGTTCTTTTACCTGGAGATCTACCACGTTCTTTGGGCCGAGTATAACTAGAAGCCTCATCTTCCATTTCGGCCATAAGAACCATCTGTTTAGAAATCTTCTCCCTTTGCTGCAGAAGCACTTTCATAGCCTTGTCATTCTCCTGTGCCATCTTGGCCAGTGTAGATGTTCTATCTATCGTACCTTCTCAGTATAGGGTTCTAGGCGGTGTGCCTTCTACCCTTTTCAGATCCTTGTCAAGTCCTTTGCTCACAGTGGAAAATAACTTTCTTTTGGTATCGCTGTGGTCTCTTGCATGAGACCCCTCTGGAACATCTTGTGATCCAAGTCGATCATGGATATTCTTTGAAGGACTGACTATCCTTAATGAAATTCTTTGTAAAGAAAAACTCGCATGGTTTATCGGTCTTTCCTTTAGCGATCAGTATCTTACTTTTCACCATAGCTTCCAATGTAGAACAGTCAATAATTATGATTGAAACTTGAAAACACTAGAAAAGCCCTCCTTCTAGCACCAATGTTAACGTCAAGATTTTTCTACGCACCTCAATAACCAAAAAGTGCGTCCAACCCTGCACAGAAAATGAATCAACCAAAAAGCTTGGCTGCTTTCAAAAAAGGATAGCTCCGGTGTGAGAATCGATCTGCAGTAAAACCACAAGGTTAACAATGCAGGTTGTGTGCTCTAGTGTTTAGTATAAAATTTTCATGTTACCTTTTTTTGTGAAGTGTCTTGTACTCACATAAACCTCCACCGCCTTGCATGCAGTCCACTCAAATTGATCTCAGCTAATTGCATGTAAACCACCTGTTAGTCATATCGATGTCCCCCACTAACTAAGATTAAGCCAAATCCTCATCAATTAAGATGTTAGGTCAACTGTAAATACTTATCCACTCAATATCCATCAGCCCAAGTCCATAAATATCCTAATCTAAATAATGGCCCAATACTCCAAAGGCCCAAATAAATGTGGCCCAATAAGTCCAAATTAATATGGTCTAACAGAAAGATTCGGGGAAAGTTTTACTAAACCCATATGAGAGCCCAATGAAGAAACAGAAGAGGTACAACTCATTATTAGAAACAAATAAAATCTTATAAAATTTAAGAAAGGCTTGGATACGGGGAATTGAGAGAGAAGCTGGAATCCATACTTCACAAATTTTTCGATGTGTTCACGTAGTCCCTAGGACATGTCGGGGAGTTCATAACTCACAGGGAACATATGCATATAGAGTGATGCCTTGGGTAAATCAACGCGTCGGAGCAACCTACCAAAGGATGGTGAATAAAGTGTTCTCTAAGCAGATTGGGAGAAACATGGAATGTTACATCGACGACGTGATAGTAAAGAGTAAGCAAGTTCCCACCATTTTGGGGACCTCGGGAGTGCTTTGAAACTCGAGGAAGAATAATATGAGACTAAATCCGAAGCAAGTGTACTTTTCGAGTCAAGGCCGAGAAATTCCTTGGGTACTTGGTAAGCCAACGACTTATAGAGGCAAACCCGAGAAAAAATAAAGCAAAGAATGGATATGGAGTCCCCGAGGATATTTTAGGAGGTACAAAGGTTGGTAGGGAGGATGGCGGCCAGAGACATTTTGTGGCTAGATCGCAGAAAAATGTCTCCCCTTCATCGACACTTTGAGGAGATATCAAAGAATTTTTATGAACTTTTGAATGCCGAATGCATTTGAGAAAATCAAAGACTACTTATCAAACCCTCATCTTCTTACCAAAGCACTCCCTGGAGAAGAATTGTACCTATAATTGTAAAATTGTATCAAGGTAGTTTGGGAAGAGTTGATTAAGGAAGAAGATGGAATAAAGAAACCCATATACTATGTGAGCCACTCCCTCAAAGATGTTGAGACTCAAGACCTAATGTGGATAAATTTACTTATGACATGGTTATAGTAGCATGAAAACTTCACCCATATTTCCAAAGAAGGACAATTCTAGTGTTTACAGATAAACCATTGAGAAAGATTCAACATAAGACAAAACTCTCGTGGAGAAATGGTGTGACATGGATGAGAGATGGGAGAATATGACATAAGGTACAAGCTAAGAACAACAATTAAGGGCCAAACCTTAGCAGATTTTGTTATCGAATTCAGATTTTGCCAATAACTACATCGAAGAGGAAGCAAATCTTGACCAAAACGAGTTTAGGGATTAAGGCCCCAACCTAGACATTGTATGTCAAATGTTCATCCATGAATAAAATATATGGACTGATTTGATCTTAAAACCCTCGAAGGTTACAGAATCTAACATGCCTTAATATTCAAATTTAAAGCAACCAACAACGAGGTTGAGTATGAGATTGTTTTAGATGGGATTAATCTGGCGAACAAACTTGAGGTAAAGATACTTCAGCTTATAGCGATTCAGATTGGTAATAAGGTAATTTTAGGAGAATATGTTGCAAAGGAACCGCAGATAGTAACATATGCAGCCAAGGTTAAAAATTAAGTTAAAAGGTCCGAGTTTTTGAGCTACAAGGAGTCATAAGGGCCAAAAATATGTATGATGCACCTTCCCAATTATCCTCCACAGACTCCACGAACATTGAAAGGTTGGTATACTTGGAAACTCTATTAAAATCAACCATAGATCGCATAAAGGTAATAACAATCAATGGGACCCTAAACTAGATGACCCCAATAATAAGCTACCTAAAAGTCGGGAACTTTACTAGAAGATCGTGAGTAAGTAAAGAGGGTCATCTATCAGTATTCTAAGTTCTACATAATTGGAGAAGATTTATATAAAAGATCGTAAATGTCTCCGTTGTTAAAATGCATCGATCTCGACGATTTAGATTATGCTCTTAAGAAGTCTATAAGGCATATGTAAGCACACACTGGGGGAAAAATTTTGGCTCTAAAAATTTTAAGATATGGATACTACGGCTAATAGTAAATAAGGATACTATGGAGTTCGTGAGGAAATGTTACAAGTGCCAAATCCACGCTCTAATCCCGAGGCTACCTCCAATAAAATTGACACGCATTCTGAGCCCCATACCATTTACAATATGGGGAATTTGTCTTATAGGACCATTCCCGGTCACAAAAGGCCAGTTAAATTTTTGTGTAGTTGCAATTAATTACTACCTCCGTTCCTTTATATAAGTCATTTTAGAGAAATACTTTTGTTCCTAAATGTCGACGTCGTGATTTTTAGATGTCCCTTTCCGTTACTTGTTCTTCGATGTTCTCATTTTAGGTGAGAATTATTTGAAAAAACAAGTGAAAAAGGTCCGTCATGTATAATGTCGACGATGGACTACTAAGAGTCGCCAGTTGGTTTTTTAAATGGTTGTACCAACACAACCGAGAAAAGGTTTGCACATTGACCTAGTGATGTGACAGTGCTAAACGGGTCGGTGAAACCGAGATTTATTATGGTCCGGGGACTTGGTTATGCGGAGGGAAGGTGTTAGGCACCCCCTGACATCCGTGTTACCACGATGACCGCCTCTTTTCAAGAAACTATTATCTGAATGTGTGTGTGTGTGTGGGTCAATATGCTGTTATTTGGAAGTAGTACGAGGCCTCGTTTGCACCTATATACACAGAGTTTGAATTTATGAAAAAATTTAGTTTTAAGCAAGATATGGCAGTGATGTTTTATAAAAGAGGTTTTTCAAACCCTGATGCTCAATAGTAATTGAGACCTTTTACACTCCCATTTTATTAAGTGTTCGACTTGATTGATTTTATTTTACGAATGCGAGGCATCCATAGGAAAATAATGTACAAAATAATGCCGACTTCCTCATGGGTATGGAAACCATCTGAGAAAATTCAGACATCACAGAATAATTTACAAGCTGCTTATAGCTGAAAATGTCCATCACAGGAACCGAATCTAGATCCAATAGGCTGAATCTGTGATCACATGATTCCTAAAGCATACTGAGGATACATAATTTGTATGAAAGCAATAAGCTGGTATATATATAAAAGCTGTAAATATATATATATACAGATAGGATCACCAACCACGAAGTACCTTCATGGGGGATCAGAAATGTAAATAAAAAGTAATAAGCGATCAAGCGCCACGTAAGAAAACTCGAGGCGGGGCGAAAAATATATATATATATATATATATATATATATATATATATATATATATATAAGAAATAAATGCATGGGATGTAAAATCTGGCTCATCTAACGAGTTCGACAACGGTTTATATATACGTATATATATATATATATATATATATATATATATATATATATATATATATATATATATATAAGTGAGTAAGCGATGGATGTAAAATCCGAGCTCATTGAACAAAGTCCGACACATAGTTAATATATATAAGTATATATATATTAGAGCGATAAAGAAACGATGGGGCATCAAGTCAGGCTCATCGAACAAAGTTCATATATATATATATATATATATATATATATATATATATATATTTATATAGAAAAGCAAATAAATGCACGGGCATCAAGTTCAGGCTCATCGAACAAAGTTCGGATTAATACGATTCATGTATATAAATATATATATAGAAAATCAAATAAACGCTCCAGACCGAAGTCTAGGCTCAATTGAGGCATAACTCGATAATGTTAGTCATATATATATATATATATATATATATATATATATATATATATATACAAGCTAAAACAAAACCATGGACCAAAGTTCAGGAAAATGCGCGCAACACGACTCTCAACGTGAAGAAGGGTGTGTGCAGAGATAAAGAGAAGGACTCTAAAATGTGTGAGAAGGCTTACAGTTGACTGCCAAAGAAGACTTCTATATCTTTAGAGTGGGTAAACACTGGCTTTTGTAGGTACAAAAGAGGCTATATGAGCTCACAGGTGTTTAAAATGAGAAAGTACACTGCATGGGGGGAGTGCAGAGCAAATTGGGCAGGGCTTCCTCGCCGTTTTCTCTTGCAAAATGGGTAGCCCAAGCCCTCTATTTATAGACAATTTAGCCGCAGGTGTACCAGAGGCAACCCGGGTGGGCCCAGGTTTTTCGGGTCGGGTCGTCTCAAAGTACGTGCACTTGGGCATTGTAATGTCCACTCGGACTTTTAGAAGTGCAATCCGGGCATCTGTTTGAGGTATACAGGACCTATTTAGGACCGCCGTTGTCGAGAGTTGTACGATGGCATGGGATTAGAGTTTGTACAAAGTCATTGAAGATGGGACGGTGCCCTCCAGTCTTCAAGCTTCAACTTCCATCCGTTACCCCGCACAATAGTCACTCGAGATTGGTTAGTCTTGTAGGACATCGTGGTGTAGAGATGTTGAGACGACATGGCATGGCATCGCGTTGGCGAGATGGCGATGTTGCCCCTCACTGGTGTTATCACCGGATTAATGATAAAGCATGACGCTTGCTCGAGCCGGCGAGATTGGATCGCCACAGAATTGTTGAAGGTCCTCATTGTCATCTTTGAGGTGTGCCTGTCTTCCCGATGTTATCACCGGGTTAGTACAGTGTATCTCGTTGTGAGCGCCGATATTGAAACTAGTCGCATTTAAAACAAGCATTTTCGGAGTTATCGTCGAAACTACATTATTTGGGGTTATCACCAAGGTTAGTGGCTATTCCCATGGTTGGGACTGAGACTGGATACCTTGGGGTTATCTCCGAGATTAATCGGTCTACTCCGGTGTGTGTTCCGGTATTGGATCTGAATGCCTCGGGGTTATATCTGAGGTTGGAATCGTTACTCCCCGAGTGGGCTCCGGGGTTGATGCTGAGCTTCCGGTAGTATCCAGTATGGATATGGATTGTCTTTTAGGGTTCCCTCTTAAAAGACAAATCTGTCCTCCTGCAATGTTAGTGATAGGTATACAGAAAATTTCGAGTGTCTACAGATGCTCCTCTTTATCATACTCATGCATGGCGATGCATGGGTAGGATAAAGAATCCTAGATGCTTGAAACGCAATAAGACAAATATGGTACTGTGGGTAGCAACATGATGCAAATGTATGATGCATGTGTACGGGGTTGTAGCCCAACATGCTAGGGATGATTGCTGGCTCCCTGTTGCTTCATCTGGGGATTGGCATTGATGACCAGATTTAATGTGTAATCCGAATCCGTTAGGATGTTGATGTTGGAGTTATCACCAAATCCCTGTGTCTTCGATTACGACTTGATCCTAAAGATGTATCTCTTATGTGTAAGAGATGTGTGGGGATAAAGCTAGGTCTATTTGAGCATGTGTATAACATATTCCATCATCTATCCTCTTTGATAACATTGACCTTTCCTGGTTAGTATCGCCAGAATATGTCAAGATTCTGTTGAATTTACTGCCAACAGCAAATGTTGTCAGGAACGTCTGACCTTCGTTGACGTGTACTTCACTGACATGTGAATCAACGGCTAAAAAATCATGTGGGATATATTGTCAAGGCTGCTTGACCTTCGCTGACGAGTGAATCAACGGCTGATACTCTATGGGTAGATTGTCAAGGTTGCTTGACTTCCGTTGTCGTGTAGATCAATGGAGCATTGCGTTGTGACACCTGACGGGGATCCGCTGGGGAAATATAAGTAATCGAGCATGAAATCCTCGATAGCTCTAGAGCTCTGATAGGTTTAATTGCTATCGGCTGGGATAACATCAAGGCTGCTTGACCTTCATTGATATGTGTGTCAACGGCTTGAATGTACGTTGTAATAATCGCTGATGTGTGTAGTAGCGGCTGGTCATCAGATGGTTTCTGATGCTTTGTTGGGTTTGCTTCCAACGGTTATCATGATGTCAAGGCTTCTTGACCTTCACTGATTTGTGTGTCAACGGATGAGCATGCATTGTTACCCCTGCCGGGGACTCACGTTGTAACCCCCGTCGGGGACATACTTAGGGTAACGCCCCAAAATTGACGGCATCAGACCTGTACAAGGTATTGCCGGATGTGATTTGTAACAAATGAGATCATTGGCGGAGTATAACTCGTGTTCGGGTGACTACCAATGAGCGATGTATAGACTCAAAGTTTCATCTGAGAAGACCAGGATTGTATGCTGTTTTGCTCAATCACGTGGCATTTTTATTCTCGATTTGACTTTTCTAGTCCACAAGAACTCCTTTGCAACTCGAACTGGACCGAGCCGGAGGGGTGGGACCCACATAGGGGTGCCACAAGTGCACCTGCTGCAGCCACAGATGAGCCTCCGGCCAATCGCAGATGATAAATTCCAGCAGGTTGGTCTCACAAGTCATTTTTAACTTGTCTCGCGAAGAGAAATCTGTGAGCCTCCTTCAGATCTGCTGAGTTCATGCTATTTTTTGCAAATTTTGTCACTGTACAAGTGTTCTACACTATCCTGGTAATGTATGCATGTATTTTTTCCAGTTTTTATTCGTTGGATTTTGAGTTATGGCATGAAATGCATCTAAACACATAGTAGTGATTATGTATGCACAAATTACTTGATAAAAAATATTCAACATAGTAAATGTTAGTATTAAACCATGCTGAACATAATGATGTAAAAAAATTTGACTTCTGAGACAGTCAAATTAGCACCTTTTTCTGCTATTTCTTGTCTTATTTGAGATCCAATGAGTAAAGGTGAAAAGGAAAAGTACTCCTGATATTGAGGTTAACCTTATGCATGTATGATTTTGATTTTAATGCATAAATTATGTATATGACTTTGGGGCAGGTGTGTTACTGAATGGCCACCTAGATAAGCCTATGTGGATGTGGATAGTCCTATTTTCAAAGGGGACTATGGCAAAACTTTTCCAAATGTAGGCATTGGGTAGTCATGCATTTTAACTCTATTGTATGTTAAAGTAAATGCATGCATGCA
The DNA here is from genome assembly GCA_020205615.1 of Panax quinquefolius. Lineage (NCBI taxonomy): Eukaryota > Viridiplantae > Streptophyta > Magnoliopsida > Apiales > Araliaceae > Panax > Panax quinquefolius. The sequence continues at coordinate 16,659,997 of CM035174.1, read as the reverse complement.
TATAGTCATAAATGCTTTTTAGAAAGCTCCAGGTAAGGAAATACCACACCCTTTCTGAGGTGATTTGGAGGTTTATTATCCAGATATTTATGGATCCAGATCAACCGAGCAGTTCCCATAGGACCACTTCTGGTATACGGAGGAGGGCTTCTGAAGTGCCTCGTCCCTGTTCTGTCAAACAGCCTCATCGGTTGGTGGAGGCCATGATTCGTCTTGTCTGGGCAGACGTGCCAGACGTTGAGGACGAGGAGGCGGATATTCTGATTAAGGATCCTGCTCCTGCTGCACATGTTCCTCATAGGGAGTTACCTTGTATTCAGGTGGCAAACCCAGAGCTGTTGGGTGATATGAGCAGACATCCATCGATGTATTTGCATGCTAACGAGGTATGTCGTTAGACTTTGATCTTCCTTCTTTCCTATTGATGAGGATTACAGGGTTCTGATGTTTGATCTGTATTTCATGTAGGTTCCTAGCTTCACACAGCCTCGAGGGAACTGGTTCAGCATTCACTCTATGTACCAGGCGCTTCATCCTGACTATAGAGTGGTAGTGCATGAGTGGGGATTCGGGGCATTCTTTTCCATCCTTCCCCGTCGTTATCCCTGGGGTTATCTCAGGGCATTGTCTGAGCGATGGTTTCATTAGACTATGTCACTCTGTCTACTGGATTACGAGGTGATGATGACGCCGATGGATAGGAGATTTATCATAGGTATGGAGTTTGGAGGGGAGCCAGTGCCTTGTATGACGAATATTACCCCTACTGCCGTCAGATCCTTGTTAGGAGTTCTGGCGGAGGTGCTCAAAGTCAGGACTGTTCGTTCAGGTCCTTTGAGCATAGATGCTATGAGCGGGCTTTTGAGTAAGCCCATGCCTGATGATGTCAGAATCAGGGATAGCGTTCTGCGGCGATTGTTCCTGATGATCATTCAAGGCTGCTTCATAGCAGATAACTCTTCTACGGTGTCTTTCGCTTTGATCAGCGCCACACGTGATGTGGACCGTATTGGAGAGTATGATTGGGGCTCCTATACCTTTGCCTATTTCCTCCGGGGCATGCATATGTGCTCACAAGATTCGACCGGGGCTTGGCTAGGATTTTACTCATTTCTGCTGGTGAGTATTTCTCTTGTCTTTTCCCATTTATAGGTTAAGAGAGTTTACTGATAGTAGATATTTTGCCATTGTGTTGGTAGTTTTGGGCCTATGAGAGGCTCCCATGCTTGCGTCCTGTGAGTGTGTTAGGTTTAAATACCTATCGATGAGGATGACGATGGCATCATTCCATTTTGCCAGAGGTCCCTGTAGCGGAGGGTTTCACTCACTGCCGTATGTAGCTGGAGTTACTGACAGCTGACACCATCATATGGATTCCCTATTCAGGAGAACACTTGACTATCGGCTTTGAGGATGGATACCCGACTGGAGTCGAGTACGTGATTTCCACTAGGAGAGTTCCTCTCTTCACAGATGGAGGCTAGGAACTCTATTTAGGAGAGCGTGCTATTAGGAGCACCACAGGGGAGATCTGTATGCTGATCTTGCCTCCTGCCAGTCGTCATTGGCCTGTATCGCAGTCACCCGTCACTGATATCCCATTGTTGGGGGTTGACGATTTTGCATTGTCAGAGGGTCCATGTATCAAAGAGACGTTCCAGCGGTGGCGGTCCCCTCGCACTATTGGAGCCCAGTCCCGCGCCACACTGTTTATGGGGGATATGGTTCCAGGATCGTTAATGATAACGGATTGGATAGCTTATATCTGAGATCCGACTCATATGACCCAGATTGATAGTTTGACCCGATAGTTGGACCAGGCACATATGTTTATCCGGCATTTGGGCAGAGATCCAGCAGAGGTGGCTTCATTTGTTCCTTCCAGCTTAGGCGATGGCCCTCAGATGACCCATTCGGTTTTGTCGGCGTAGATCCTCCTCTATATAGGCCTGACATCCCTGTTGATAGAGATCCAATGACTCCGGAGGAGTTACATCAAGTGGACATGATTGATGATGTGGATATCGACACCATTATCTTCTTCTGATGTGTATTCTCGTTATATCTTTTGATAGGCCTCTGTTAGATATTGGGTGGCTGTGCCCCATTCTCGCTATATCTTTTGATAGACCTCTGTTAGTAGTAGGGCGTCTGTGCCCCATTTCCCTGTATTTGTAGCTATACAGAGATGATGTATTAGATGATGATATACTTAGGAATGTATGCACAGTTTTTCCATTTCCTATATCATATTGCCATATATTATCTACTATGCATGTATCATGTTATGCATATGCATGTATGTCTAGAGATATTTGGCATTGACCCCTGGATGGTCTTATGACACAGTCTACATAGATGTCTTCTTCGACAGTTAGCCGTATAGATCATACCCCACCGTCAGTGGTGGTATTGGGTATCATGCGATCGTAGAATATGATAATACGTCACCACCGCATAAGGTGATCAGAATCGTTCTTCGCAAAGATACCATGACTTTATTGATGTTTCAGGTTCCTGCAGGGTTTGTAGACGGGATGCTAGAGAATTGGATATTGGATAGGCAGGTTTTCCGATTCGGGACCCATGAGTTGACTCCTACTCTGGAGGAGTATTCACGATTGACGATGCTGCCTTTAGACAGACCTTGCATGCACATGGCTTTGGGAGACATGAGTAGACAATTTATGACTATCACTGGATTGCGGCGTAGAGTAATGCAGGATGAGCTGACATCTAGCCATGTGATATCCCAGCATTTTCTATATGACAGATTTGGCTCGGAGGATAGTTATTCACAATATTTTGGGTATTTCACCTCACCGGAGGAACACTGGCGTTTAGCCAGGGTTGATGTACTGCTGCTATACGTACTGTCATATGTCTATATGCCACGATACATGGATGAGATAGACATTGGTGTCATCATGGCTGTGAGAGCTCTTAGAGAGGGTCGTACCATTGTACCTATGATTGTAGCAGAGACCCTGCGGTCAGCATCCTACTGTTGCACTTATCCAACAGGAGTGTGTTCATCGGGAGTTCTATTATGTCTTTGTATGTGTGGTTTATGTCACACTTGAGACTGATTGGTACCTTTAGACGGCATGGATATTGCTCCACCTATGATGTAGCTATGTCATACTCTTTTCAGCCATCGGAGTGTATAGATGCTCTGTCCTGGTCCACATTTTTGGCAGATATCAGAGATCCTTTTAGTATATTGCCGTGTTCGGGGCTTAGCTCACTATACAGTTTCATTACTCAATCTCCGGGCATGGACTACCTCCCTCTGGCTGGTATGAGAGGTGTGACTATTTATCACCCACTGGTCGTGATGTCACAGTTTGACCAGTTCCAGGACTTTCATCCTTTCGAGGGGCCGATAGGTCTGCTTCTCGATATCTCTCAGCAGAGGACCGATCCCGTGTGTACGCTTGCTGGGATCAACGTGAGATAACTATTTTTTCTGTCAGTCATCCAGGTTGTTCTGCAGAGTATTCCGCATGGATGGAGACAGAGATTTTATTGGCTGCGGTAATATTCTCAGTACCGGATAGTGAGTCAGATAATGTAGAGCCCATGGAGGACATCGATTCCTACATCGAGGAGGAGCCCGCTGCTGGGTTCCCAGCATTTCTTCCGAATTCTCCTAGTACCAAGATTCTTTTGTGATTCAAGACTCTAAGACAAGATTCTAGAGCGAGTCTTCATCTGATGACCTTTGAGAGAGATCAGGCTCGATCTATGATGTTGACTTCCCTTGATGTGAGGGACGCAACTCTATTAGAGAGACGAGGCATTAGCTCGCAGAGATATCGCTGTTGTTAAGAAGGATGAGGCCAGATTAGCCAGAGACGCAGTGATAGTCGAGCGGGATAGTGCTATATCTGCCCGGGATGTAGCCGTCACAAATAGTACTTTCGTGAGGTCCCTCACCACTGGCATGATCGCAGAGATGAGCGCATATATTGACGAGCATATGGTCACCATGCAGATGGCTGCAGATCTGTTGGGTCGTGTGGATATTCTCATACAGGAGACCACAGCTGTGACGCCCCCAAAATAGGTATACATCACCCATTCTGAGTTGTCAATACATGGTATGTAAAACAACTACAACTTTATTATTACAACAATAAAAGCGTGAGTTTGTATACAAATATTATCTTCTAGACAATATCTATACTCAGATAAATCCTCATCACATTTATTGATACATTATTTTACAAAATGGTGAGGACTACTAAACAACTCTCTCTAGAACTTTCATTCCATACCCAGACTGCACTCGCTATATTCTCGCCTCCCGAGAAAAAAAATGGAACAAAAGGAAAAGGGTGAGCTCAACTAGCCCAAAGTAAAAGAATATTATGACTAAGATAATATACAACAAATTATCGTTAGTCTTCAACAGGAAAAATCTAATAGAATACAATAGACAACAAATTTTAAATCAATATTCGCAATGGAAATAATAATTCATTAGAAGAGTTAAGTAGAGAATGCAAACTACTATCTTCTATGTATGAATTTAAAAGTTCATCGCTCATCTTTTATCCCCGTAACATCAATCAATATATATCTCGAATCAAATATTCATCTTTGCACTACACAGCCAAAGATATTCAATAATATCATCATTTAAGATCGAGGATGATGAAAATATTTTAAAGAAACGAATCCAAAGTGAAACAAAATGACAAGGATTAAGGATTAAGGATTCGTACTTTGTTTTATCCATGTCCAAAAATACCTCAAAAATAATTATAGTGGTATAAAATTCAAGAATGATCAAAACATGGATACAATCAAAGCTAGTATCCAGAATAGATATTTTGGACAAAAAGAAAAAAATTCATTTTTCAGTGAATAGTGTCGTATACGTGAATAGTAACTCCGACACCAAAAGTTTCAAATTTGATAAAAAACTTCAGATCAATATTTCAACATAATGATATTGAAGAAATAATATCATTACGAAAAATAATAATATCCCTTACCTCACAAAGACAATACTTCTAGTTGAAACACCGGATATAGGCTATGACTTGAACTTGCACCGTATAGCAATACTCAAAGTATACTCAAAATACTCACAAGAATATGCTCGATAATATAGAGAGAGAAAACTTCAGTTTCTGGTGTAATTTTCAATTCTAACCTAATCACCCTATTTATAGGAAATTGCTTAGAACACCAAAGCAGAAAATTTAATTTAATATTATTATATATATCAAAATTCCTACGCCACTCTTGAAATATGATTTCAGCTCAATAAGCACATGCCACCTTCTAGAAAAAGTAAGAAAAAATGTTTTTCTAATATAAAATAATTTAAACTTCCAAAAATCAATTATTTCGGAGGTTCGGAACTTCAATAATTCACAATAAATAGCCCTTTTGTCAGACAATTCAAATCTCGCGACTTTTTATAGGAAATTCAATTCTCTACAACTTTACAGAAGAAAGTTTTTCTAAATTCCAAATAGGAGTTGACCGAAATCCACAAACGGACGATTTTACAAGCTATAATCAAATTTCAGTCAATAAATGGGGTCCACCGACATGTTTAACATGTTTTAAACATTTATTGCAACAAAAATACTCTTCCTCCTCGTATACTCATATATCCCACATTCGTTGTAAAAATATCACCATTATTATATTATTAAAATATAATAATATATTTAAATGAATTATTTTATCGTAAAAAGATAAAATTTCAATTTTCAACAATTGTCACATTAAAATTTTCTCCATCTATATCCACATAAAATCAATATTTTTCTCATCATATGAATCAATAATTAATAATTCACAAATAATATTACAGAATCACAAGATCGGCAACTGTGCACCATTCCTGTGAAAGAGGGGGCTTTCAATAAGAATTTCTCCTCATGCAAGCAATTAGGTGACCAAACCTCTCCTTAGATGTAACTTTCTAGACTTTGCCAATAATATTATCTAATAATATTATTCAGATAATATGAATTATTGCTTCGATAATGAAAAATACTATGTAATGACAATTATTGAAACAACAAAGAATATAAAATATCAATTAAAGAATTATTAAATTAATAAAAATCTTTGAATAAAGAATTATCGTAACCATTATTGAGTAGTGCCTTTTACGTAAGAATCGATAATAATTGTGCAATACTGCAGTGTCTTCTTGTGTGTTAACCAATTTAGTATTTTAATAGTATTAAGCAGAATAACTACTACCGTTATTTTTAAACAACTTATATTTTCGTTTTCTTCATCCATTCGCTTTCCGTTATGGGGCCCACACATTATCGCTAGGCCGTCGCATTTAATATTCCCCCGATAGTACAAATATTCCACGACCAAACGAATATTCCCCGATAACAATGAATATTTTATAACCACTTGCTTATTTTGAAATATTTGCGTATTTTACCCATAACTATCCACATTAATCAAATCAACCCTTACTATTTCAAAATAATAAATAGAGAAAATTAAATTTCATTAATAATAAGTTGGGGTCTTACAACCTCCTCCTTATGAAATTTCGTCGTCGAAATCGACGACGCACTGTGTGTTTGAAAAGGTGAAGATACCTCGCTTTCATTTCGTTTCCAATTCCCGTGTCATTTACTCTATAGCATGATTCCTCCACAAAACTTTAACTTGTGGTATGACCTTTCTTGGCGTAGGACATGCTCCTTCCTATCCAAGATCTTGACAGGTACCTCCTCATACGTTAAGTCTTCGGCTATTTCGTCCGGTTCTAACTCTATAACGTGGTTCGGGTCTTTCACATATTTACTGAAGTATGAGATATGTGAAACACATTATGAAACACGAGACATACTTTGAGGTAACGCAAGTCTATAGGCTACATTTCCTACTCGGTCAAGAATTTGAAATGGACCAATAAATCGTGGATTGAGCTTTCTTCTCTTCCCAAATCTTGTAACTCCCTTCCATGGAGCAACTCGCAACAATACATGATCCCCTATACTAAATTCCACGTCCTTTCGATGAAGATCCGCATAACTCTTTTGTCGATCTTGTGCCATTTGTATACGTTGTCGAATCATTTGGATCTTTTCGGTAGTCATACGTACTAACTCGGGTCCCAACAATGTTGCTTCACCCACCTCATCCAAATATATTGGAGAGCGACACTTTCATCCATATAATGCTTCAAATGGAGCCACACCTATACCTGCCTGATAACTGTTGTTGTAGGAGAATTCCACCAATGGTAAATACTTATCCCAACTGCCCTTGAAGTCTAGGACACAGAGTCTTAATAGATCTTCAAGAGTTTGAATAGTCCTCTCTGATTGTCCATCCGTTTGAGGATGGTATGCCTAACTGAATCGTAAATCTGTGCCCATAGCTTTTTGTAAGCTAACCCAAAATCTTGAAGTGAATCTTGGGTCACGATCCGAAACAATAGATACTGGCATGCCATGCAACCTCACAATCTCATTCATGTACATACTAGCAAGACGTTCAAGGGAATAAGTCTCCCGTATCGGCAAGAAATGAGCAGACTTGGTTAATCTATCAACAATAACCCAAATAGCATTGATGCCTTGAGAAACCGTAGGAAGACCCGTAACGAAATCCATGGTAATGTGTTCCCACTTCCATTTCGGAATCTTAAGTGGTTGCAACGGACCCTTAGGTACTAGATGCTCCGCCTTTACACGTTGACAAGTTAAACACATTGAGATAAACTTTGCAATCTCTCTCTTCATATTGTTCCACCAAAATGTATGTCGAAGATCACGATACATTTTAGAACTTCCAGGATGGATTGCAAATGGTGTATTGTGTGCCTCCATCATAATCTTGTACTTCAAATCAGAGTCGTTAGGGACACAAAGTCTGGAGTGGACTCGAAGTATTCCTTCTTCATTAATTCTCGCTTCCGGAATAGCTCCTTCTTGTACTTTCTTCTTCATACGCATCAGCTCCGGGTCGGTGACTTGAGAAACCTTAACTTTTCTATTAAAGTTGGCTCTATGCGTATACTTGACATCATCGCACTCATTCCTGCATATGATCTTCTACTCAACGCTTCAGCTACCACGTTCGCTTTTCTAGGATGGTATTAAATAGTGTGGTCGTAGTCTTTCAATAGCTCGAGCCAACGTCGCTGCCGCATGTTGAGTTCTTTTTGAGTGAAGAAATATTTAAGGCTTTTATGGTCTGAATATATCTCCACTTTCTCCCCATATAGATAGTGCCTCCATATCTTTAGCGCGAAAACGACTGCTGCCAACTCTAGATCATGAGTAGGATAATTTCTCTCATATTCTTTAAGTTGTCGCGAGGCATAGGCTATGACTATTCCACGTTGCATGAGAACACATCCTAACCCTTTACCTGAAGCATCGCTGTAGATAACAAATCCATCCGAACCAGATGGTATTGTTAGAACAGGTGCCGAAATAAGTCTCCTCTTAATCTCTTGGAAACTCTTCTCGCATTCTTCGCTCCAAACGAATTTTGTATCCTTCCGAGTTAGCTGAGTTAATGGAGTAGCGATTCGAGAAAACCCTTCCACGAATCTCCGATAATAACCAGCTAGACCCAGAAAGCTACGTACTTCGGTCACCGACTTCGGTTGCTCCCAACTTTGTATTGCTTCAATCTTCACCGGGTCCACGAATACTCCATGTTTTGACACCACGTGCCCAAGAAATGCTACTTCCTCAAGCCAGAACTCACATTTCTTAAATTTGGCATATAGTTTGTTTTACTGAAGCCTTGGAGTACCAACTTCAAATGGTGCTCATGATCTTCACGACTTTTAGAATATATGAGGATGTCATCAATAAAGACAACAACAACCGATCCAAATATTCCTTGAATACTCGGTTCATAATATCCATGAAAGTCGTTAGGAGCATTAGTCATCCAAAGACATGACTAAGAATTCATAATGCCCATACCGAAGTTTCAAGGCGTCTTTGAATATCCTCGCCTAATCTTCAAATTGATGATATCCGTAATCTAAGATCGATTTTTGAAAAGAATTGTGCCCCCTTGCAATCGGGTCAAACAAGTCATCAATACGAGGTAGAGGATACCTATTCTTGATGGTGACATGGTTCAATTCCCGATAGTCAATATAAAGTCGCATACTCCCGTCTTTCTTCTTTACTTAATAAAACAGAGCACCCCAAGGAGATGTACTAGACGAATAAAACCGATGTCCAACAATTCTCGTAGTTGGACCTTTAACTCCTGAAGTTCAATAGGATCTATTCGATATGGGGTTTTAGAAATGGGCTTTGTACCGGAGTTCAAGATCAATAAAGAATTCAACTTCACGCTCGGGGTAGACCGGAAGTTCTTCAGAAATACGTTAGGAAAGTCAATAACAACAGAATATTATTCAAATTTGACGTGTCTTTATTCAAATCCATAACATGGGCTAAGAAAGCTTGACATCCGCTTTTTCAATAAACGAATAGATTTATGATTAGATATGACGGTGATTGATTTTAATGGTTTAGTTGCTTGAATCGCATAACAACAGTTGGTTAGGAATATGAAAACTAACAACCTTATTTAAAATAATCAATTTTGGCATGATGAGTAGTTAACCAATCAATCCCTAAAATAACATCAAAAGCAATTATCTTTAAAGAGATAAGGTCAATGTGTAAGGTAATGGTGCCAACTTGAATCAAACAAGATTTATAAATAAATTGGATGTGATGAAAGTTTCTCCTAACGGAGTTTCCACAGACAGTCAAAGTCTAATTTCTCCTGAGTCAAGTTTAAACGTTGAGCACAAGCAGAGAGATAAATGAATGGGTAGCACCCAGATCAAATAAGGTATAAACTTCGCAAGAATTTATAAATAGCTTACCCGTGATCACCTCGCTTGGGTTCCTCGCATTTTGACCAAATCACAACAAACGCTTCTTCCGGAATCGTTGACTTTGACTTTTCTCGGGGATGTCTTTTGAGTCACCGTCCTCATTGAACTAGGTTTCGCTACCGCATAATCTCGAAAGCGATATGTCCTTCCTTTCCATAATTATAGCATACCTTGAACTGTTGTGGACAATTTGACCGATATGTCCTCTTCTTTCCGTGATTTATAGTATACGACCGGTGGTTGTTCTCCACCCTTAGAACCAGCTTGCTTACTAAGACTGCGTCTTTACATGGTCGTTGTTAAATCTCCTCTTTTAAAATCTCCTCCCGACTCGCTTCTTCTATTTTCATGGCCATGATTACCACCAGAGTGGTTACCATTTTTGTCCGGCTCTGCTTTTTTCTCCGCCGGTTATCATTATTCATTGATCGCTATCTCTCGGTACGATCCTCGGTTATGGTCCCTCGGTTGAACAAACTTCGTTATCTCGCTTCTAACAATTGAGCCTCGTTAACAACATCCGAATAGAGAGAAAATTTATGAGAAATGAGATATTGTTGTATGCCGGGTTTCAAACCTCTCGTAAACATCCGCGCATACGCTCCTCATTCTCCACCAAATGAGGTGCAAACCTAGATAACTCGCAAACTTTTGCTGCATCGAGACACCGCCATGTTATTTTGTTCTAATCGATGAACTCCACTTCCTTTATATAACTAACACTTTCAGAAAGTATTTGTCATTAAATAGTTTCAAACGCCTCCCAAGACACGCCGAAAGTGCGGTTGGATGGGTACGCTTCACGACTCCCACAGTAGTCCGCTTTCGCCACGTAACATAAAGGTGGCGAATGGAACCTTCATTCCTCTCCGTATCCCAAGACATCGAATATCTTGTAATTTGCTTGACCCATGTTTCCGCCATGATCGGATCCGCTTTCCTTAAATTCGGTGGTCCCAACTCTTTGAACTCGCTTTGGGTCGTGACAACCCGTGAATTGCTATCATTTCCTCCTATATTTTGAACACGAAGTCTCCCTCGCCTCGATTTTGCATGAATCGCAAAAAGCTTCTAAACATCCCTCGCTCATCATCATCCTTCGGTGGTGTTGTTCACGGGAGGAACATTGCAACTTGTTACACGTTCTCCTCGTTGGTGAGTACAGCGTCTCCACTGGCCTCATTTCCATTGTTAATATTCTCACGACATTCTCAAATCCACGTCATAAAACAAGGGTTAATTAAGGAAATCAATATATCACATAATATCCCTATATATCGAATTAACTAACAAATAAGCTTTAGTAGGACACATTAGCGAAGGATTTACTCGCTCTCCCTCCTAGTTCTATTCCCCGATCTCCGCACTAAAGATCATATCCCTAAGCTCGATACCAACCGTGACGCCCCCAAAATAGGTATACATCACCCATTCTCGAGTTGTCAATACATGGTATGTAAACAACTACAACTTTATTATTACAACAATAAAACTGTGAGTTTGTATACAAATATTATCTTCTAGAAAATATCTATACTGTGATAAATCTTCATCACATTTATTGATACATTATTTTACAAAATGGTGAGGACTACTAAACAACTCTCTCTAGAACTTTCATTCCATACCCCCGACTGCACTCGCTATATTCTCGCCTCCCCGAGAAGAAAAATGGAACAAAAGGAAAAGGGTGAGCTCAACTAGCCCAATAAAGAATATTATGACTAAGATAATATACAACAAATTATCGTTAGTCTTCAACAGGGAAAAATCTAATAGAATAAAAATGACAACAAATTTTAAATCAATATTCGCAATGAAATAATAATTCATTAGAAGAGTTAAGTAGAAAATGCAAACTACTATCTTCTATGTATGAATTTAAAAGTTCATCGCTCATTTTTATCCCCAGTAACATCAATCAATATATATCCGAATCAAATATTCATCTTTGCACTACAGCCAAAGATATTCATCATTGGTCATGTTCATCTAAACACTGCTCATCTTTGCACTACTGGGCCAAAGATATTCTTGTAAATCATTCATCTTTTCACTCTGTGCCAAAGATATTCAATAATATCATCATTTAAGACCGAGGATGATGAAAAATATTTTTAAAGAAACGAATCCGGTGACACAAAATGACAAGGATTAAGGATTAAGGATTCAGACTTTGTTTTATCCATGTCCAAAATACCTCAAAAATAATTATAGTGGTGTAAAATTCAAGAATGATCAAAACATGGATACAATCAAAGCTAGTATCCGTAATAGATATTTTGGAAAAAAGAAGAAATTTCATTTTTAGGTGAATAGTCTTTGTCGATTCGTGAATAGTGACGATACGTGAATAAGTAACTCCAACACCAAAAGTTCCAAATTTGATAAAAACTTTAGATCAATATTTCAACATAATGATATTGAAGAAATAATATCATTACTTAAAAATAATAATATCCCTTACCTCACAAAGACAAGAGATTAAGAAAAAACAGGATATAAAGCTATGACTTGAACTTGCACCGTATAGCAATACTCAAAGTATACTCAAAATACTCACAAGAATACGCTCGATAATATAGAGAGAGAAAACTTCAATTTCTGGTGTAATTTTCAATTCTAACCTAAGCACCCTATTTATAGGAAATTGCTTAGAACACCAAAGCAAAAAATTTAATTTAATATTATTATATATATCAAAATTCCTACGCCACTCTTGAAATCTGATTTCAGCTCAATAAGCACATGCCACCTTCTAGAAAAAGTAAGAAAAAACGTTTTTCTAATTTAAAATAATTTAAACTTCCAAAAATCAATTATTTCGGAGCTTCAGAACTTCAATAATTCACAATAAATAGCCCTTTTGTCAGAAAATTCGAATCTCGCGACTTTTTATAGGAAATTCAATTCTCTACAACTTTGCAGAAGAAAGTTTTTCCAAATTCCAAATAAGAATTGACCGAAATCCACAAACGGACGATTTTACAGGCTATAATCAAATTTCAGTCAATAAATGGGGTCCACCGACATGTTTAACATGTTTTAAACATTTATTGCAACAAAAATACTCTTCCTCCTCGTATACTCATATATCCCACATTCGTTGTAAAAATATCACCATTATTATATTATTAAAATATAATAATATATTTAAATGAATTATTTTATCAGAAAAAGATAAAATTTCAATTTTCAACAATTGTCACATTAAAAATTTTCTCCATCTATATCCACATAAAATCAATATTTTTCTCATCATATGAATCAATAATTAATTATTCACAAATAATATTACGTAATCACAAGATCGACAACCCAAAGTAGCTCCTCAGAAAGAGGGGCTTTCCAATAAGAATTTCTCCTTCATTGGCGCCAAGCAATTAGGTGACCAAACCTCTCCTTAGATGTAACTTTCTAGACATTGCCAATAATGTTATCTAATAATATTATTCAGATAATATGAATTATTGCTTCGATAATGAAAAAATACGTGTAATGACAATTATCAAACAACAAAGAATATAAAATATCAACACAAAGAATTATTAAATCAATAAAATCGAATAAGAATTATTCGTAACCATTATTGAGTAGTGCCTTCTTACGTAAGAATCAATAATTGGTGCTATACTGCGTGTCATCGCGTGTGTTAACCACCGAGTATTTTAATAAGATTAATCTGTGAATAACTACGTCGTTATTTTTAAACAACTTATATTTATCGTTTTCTTCATCCAATCGCTCGTTATGGGCCCACACATGGTCGCTACCGTCGCATTTAATATTTCCGACAAGTATGAATATTCCACCACCAAACTAATATTCCCCGACAACAATGAATATTTTATAACCACTTGCTTATTTTGAAATATTTATGATTTTACCCATAACTATCCACATTAATCAAATCAACCCTTACTATTTCAAAATAATAAAAGAGAAAATTAAATTTCATTAATAATAAGTTGGGGTCTTACAACTGGCAGCTTCACCTCCATCTTCCGAGAGAGGACGCCATGTTGGGCTTATTAGCTCACATATACCCCGACTTGTAGATGAGCTCAGATTTACATACGCATGACTAAAGCTTAGCCATTTTGTCACGTATGCTTTTACATTGTATATATCAAACAACATTATATATACGATGGTGGAAATATATTTTTGGATCACTTCCCTTTTAGATATGCCTTGCTATTTGCTTGATATTTTGCCTGCTGCTTCAGAGCTTGTGGTCCTGATGTATTCTGAATTCCTCCAGGGTGGATAGACATTGAGTTGTCTCTGGATAGTTTTGAATGGATAATCAATCTGTATGTATCCCAACCATTTTTGGTGTCTTAGGACTGGTTTTTGTATAGAAATGTGGAGAGGAGTGTGTCTTTCCTCTCTGAGATTGACCACACCACAGATGGTCGCCAATACTTCTATTTAGGAGAAGCCTAGTTAATTCCATCTCTTATGGATTGGTGTTGCTCTTCAAGGTATGACCGCAGCTTAGATGGTCACCGAATCTCCTATTTGGGAGGAGTTCAGGTAATTCCATCCCTTTGGTCTGAAGCCAATGGAATGTAATGGATTGAAGGATGATCCCAGTACCAACTGACAAGGGTTTGTGTTTTGATAGGGGGTGAGACCACACCATGAATGGCTGCCTACGTACTCCTATTGAAGAGGAGATCATGTCTGCGTAGTTCGAACTTGGTGTAAGAGGTTCAACGCTGTATATGACAGAAATGGTGTAGGAATATTTTTGGTTGTTTTTGTGAGGAGAAGAGGGTAGAAATATTTTTGTTGTTTTTGTTTTATTGCGACCGGGCCATATAAAATGGTTGCCTACGTACTCTTATTGAAGAGGAGATTAGGTCGACGTAGTTCGCCCCTCAGGGCAAGATGAAAAGCGTGATCCCATGTGCAGGTCAGAGTGCGGGGAGGAGAAAGTTTAATCCTAGGTTGAGGATAAACTGTAGGTATGAGAAGTTTGATCCCATGTATGGGTAGCCAAACTGCAAACACAAGAGGTTCAATCCGCGGTGGGATGACCTAAGTCGTAGGAATGCAAAGGAGAGCCAGGCTGCTGGCTTGAAAACGTATGTTTCCCTAAGGGGCAAAGTGTAGTAGAGTTGTAGGTGGTAAAGGGTTAAAGAACCGGAATGACTGGTGATCTGATGGTTCCGCACCAGGGTGTTTGCAAATTACTTCAGACAAAGTACCGTTTCACGGTGTCTGAGTTGATGAGTTGTGGAAATTCATCGCAGTTCATTTCTTGTAATCTGAGAGCACCTCTTGTCAATACTTCCTTGACAATAAATGGGCCTTCCCAGTTAGGTGCAAATTTTCCCTTAGACTGATATTGGTTGTCAAGGATTTTCTTCAAAACCAAGTCATGTTGTTTAAACTGCCGTAGTCAGACTTTTTTGTTGTAGGATATGGCGATCCTTTGTTGATATAACTGACCATGAAAGATAGCCGCGGTTTGCCTTTCGTCTATCAAAGACAATTGGTGATACCTGTCTTGTACCCATTGGTCTTCATCCAGCTGAGCATCTATCAACACTCTGAGGGATTCCATTTCAACTTCTATGGGGAGCACTGCTTCCATCCCATAGGTTAATACGTATGGGGTTGCCCCAGTGGAAGTACGCATTGAGGTTCTGTAGGCTAACAGAGTCAGAGGCAATAGGTCAGGTCAATCTTTGTGGTTGGCAGACATCTTTTGCATAATCTTCTTGATGTTTTTGTTAGTCGCTTCAACAGCACCATTCATCTTTGGATGATAGATGACAGAGTTGAGATGTTTGATGTGGAATTTTAATGCATAATTACTCCATCATTTTGTTGTTGAGGTTCTTAGCATTGTCTGACACAATCACCTCTGGTTATCTGTATCGACAAATTACATTATTTCTGATGAAAGCAATGATGACTTCCTTAGTAACCCTAGGGAAGGAGGCTGCTTCTACCCACTTGGTGAAGTAGTCGATCATGGTGAAGATAAATCGATGACCATTATAGGCTTTAGGCTTAATGGGCCCGATACCGTCCATTCCCCACATTGAGAAGGGCCAAGGTGAACTCATATTATGGAGTTCTTTTGGAGGGGCGTGTATAGCATTCCCATGAATCTGGCACTGATAGCATCTCCTGACGTGGTCATTGCAATCGCCTTTTTGAGAGATAGCTAATAATGTCCCGCCCCAAGGACTTTTCGACAAGGAGGGGGGGCCACTCATGTGGGGGCCACAGACTTCTCCATGGATTTCATCCATAAGCCTTTGGGCTTGATCTTTGTCTAAACATCTTAGGAGACATAGTCCTGCATCTCTTTTGTAGAGCGCATCTCCACTCAGGTAGAATTTCATAGCAAGTCGATGGATCCACCTTTTCTCAGTCGGGCTCGCCTCAGCGGGTGTAGATCCGTCTCATAGATATTTCTTGATATGTTGATACCAAGGATGTTGGATGGGAGGTAGCTCATCCGATACTTCTCCAACGTAATTCCCATAGGCTGGGGCCTTGTGCAGGGAAATTGTGACGCTTGGCAAGTGTCCTTCGTCTGATATGTGAATAAAGGAGGCCAAAGTTGCTAACGCGTCCACAAAGTCATTCCTATTACGAGGAATGTGTGCAAAGGAGATTTCTTCGAACTCCAAAGCCATCTTCAAAACCTGCCAATGGTAAGGCAGCAAATGTAGCTCTTTGGTTTGATAGATTCTGGTGGATTGTCTGATTACCAACTCTGAATCTCCAAAGATAGTTAACCGCCTGATGCCCATTGAACGGACAAGTTTTAGCCCCATGAGACAGCCTTCTTCATCAACCGTGTGTTGTTGGTGTGCCGAAAATCTGTAATTTGAATGGCATGACGGATATCGCTCCCCCCAGCATCGGATACTAGAATCGCTTCCAGCCCGTAACCTTCCAGATTAATGTACTCCATCAAAATACATCTTCCATGATTGGCGCATATCGCATCGATGGTGTTGTTGAATCATCATTACTCCTTCATCGTGGAAATATGTTTCAAGGGTTTAAAATCCTCAAGGTGCTACATGTACCCAGTTGATCCGCAATTCCTCGACCTTTGATGGACTTTTGAGTCATATATACGATGTCAAATTGTTGTAGGATCAATCGCCATCCGGATGTACCCGTCAATTTAACATGGGTTTGTTGAACACGTATTTGAGAGGATCCATGCGGGATATGAGATGGGTTGTGTGACCATGGAGATAATGCTGTAATCTCATGAAAGCCCATGCTAAAGCACAACACATCTTTTCGATCATAGTGTACTGGTGTTCACCGCCGTCGAACCTTTGCCGAGGTAATAGATAACTCGCTTCGCCTCTATCGTCCTTCTCGTCTCAAAGATGCAAATTTCATGGCATTGTCACTTATGGATGTGTACATGAACAGGGGAACATCATCCCCGGTGGTACCAACACGGAGCTTTGACTAGTTGTTTTTGATTATGAGGAAGGCATTTTGACACTCATCATTCCATTTCATGGAGGAGTTCTTCCTTAATAGCTTGAAGATTAGCTCACAAAGTTCGTGAGTCGAGAGATAAACCCGCTAATGAAGCTGATTCTTCCCAAAAATCCCCGTATTTCCTTCTCTGTCTGAGGAATGGGCATTTCTGTGATGGCCTGGATTTTGGCAGGATCCAGCTCAATCCCTTTGTGGCTGACTAGAAATCCTAGCAACTTTCCTAATTTAATGCCAAAGGTGCACTTAGCTGGATTCAACTTCAAGTTGTACTTACGCAACCTGTTGAACAACTTTCTGAGATGGTCTATATGGTTATCCTCCTTTCGGGACTTGACAATGATGTCATCCACATAGATCTCAATCTCTTTGTGCATTAAGTCATGGAAAAGAGACATCATAGCTCGCTGATAGGTGGCTCCGGCATTGATGAGGCCGAATGTCAACTGTCTATAGCAAAAGGTTCCCCAAGGCGTGATGAAAGCAGTTTTCTCACGATTTTCCTCAGCAACCATGATCTGATGGTACCGCACAAAGCAATCAGCAAAGGAGTACATGTCGTATTGCGCAGTATTATCAATAAGAATGTGGATAAATGGCACGGGAAAGCTATCTTTTAAGCAAGCTTTGTTCAAGTCCCGGTAATCCACACAAACTCGCACCTTCCCTCTAGGCTTAGGTACAGGCACGATGTTGGATATCCACTCAGGATATGTAGACACCATGATGATGCCAGCTTGAAATTGGTTCACAATTTCTTCTTTCACCTTTAAACTCCACTAAGGTTTCAATCGCCTGAGCTTTTGCTTGACTGGTTTAAATCCCTCTTTAATGGGAAGGCGATGAAGGACAATGTCAGTGGACAAACCCACCATGTCTTCATGAGACCATGCAAACACATCCTAGAATTAAGTTAGTAGTGTAACCATGTCATTCCGTTGGTCTGGGGTAAGGTCTGAACCAATCTGGATTAACTTAGGGCTTTCTAAGGTTCCGAGATTGAAAGAAGTGGTTTGATCAAGGTTGGGTTTGGGTTTGTCTTTGACCCATTCTTGAATTTCTGGAGGCACCTTAATGTCATCCTGTATATCCATCAAGGCTAAATTCATCTCTACATCAAAGGTACAATCCGTATCAGCAAGTACAGGCACATCTAAATTCAGAGTCCTGAAATAAAATATGCTTTCACTTAGTATATATGAAATGTGTTGATCATACACAATGTTAGCATATACTGGCAAAATAAACTGCTAATACTATACAGAAAAGTAAGCAGTTATTATATCTACAGGGCAGAAAGAGTTTCTGCCCGCTTTACCCTTGACGACCAATGCAAGGAATGTTATTCCAATTGGCAAGAGCAAAGTCCGGGTGGACCGCAGTGATGGAGGGCTTGTCATCATCCTCCTTATCCTGAATGATGGCCATTACGTCTAGGCAATCATCTTCTGGGGTGTATCTATTGGTATGTTCATCATGAACGATGATGCGTATGCCTGACATCATTCGGATGACATCTTGTTTGATTCTTCGTTCCTCCTCTTCCACTGTGGGATTTGGAACAAATACTTCTTTCTCCTTCACCGGTACTGGCTTGGGAAATAACATAGCCATTACACTGGCTGGCACCTTTACAGGAGGTTGTGCGGACTCAGAGCTTGAAGGCGAAGATAAACGCCACATGGTTGAAGCTGAAGGAATCTGCTAATGCTTATAAGGATTCCTATGACTAGAATTGGCAGAATAGCCTAGTCCAGTTGTTCCAGTTTGCTTGGTTAATCGAATTGGGTACTTGATACCCTGGCACTCTATACCCAACCCTTGTCCCGGCTTATGGTCCAACGACATAATTTCTTGAGTAGCCGACATTACCTCGGCAGAAATCTTGGGTTCAGGAAATGGCATTCCAATAGCATGGTATTGGGTATTTCTTATTTCCAAGGCATAAAAACTGACCGGTTCAACATCTGTATTGGCATTGATGAACGGCATATCCCCGTGTTGAGGACACTCTGGTTCAGCATTGAACGTGACCAGGCTATTGTTGATAATGTATTTCAACTGTTGGTAAAGAGTGGAGGGGACTGCCCCAGCCATATGAATCCATGGTTGCCCCAAGAGCAGGTTGTATCCAGAATCTATCTTGAGCACATGGAAAGATACGTAGAATGTTTGAGGACCAATTTCGATTGGTAGCTCAATTACTCCGACCGAATTTCGCCGGGCTCCATCAAAAGCTTTGATGATAGTATGGCTACTCCGAATTTGGTTGAGTGTGATGTTCATCTTCACCAAGGTAGCATATAGACAGATATTTAGAGAGGAACCTCCATCTATCAGGACTCCAGCTAGCATTTATCTAGAGGACAAGACCGCAATGTGCAACGGCTTGCAATGACCGGTTCCCTCGGGCGGTATGTCATCATCAGTGAAGGATATCACATTATTGTTGAAAATGTGATCAACCAGATGTTGAAATTTTTCCGTATCAACTGATGTTGGTAGATAGGCTTCTTCAAAAACCTTCAACAAGACCTTCCGATGATTCTCTGAAGTTAGGACCAAGTCCAGAATTAATATTTATTGTGGAGCTTCTTTCAAGCTGAAAACCACCGTGGCTTCCTTATGACCCATAGTGCGGAGGAATTTTTCAATCTTCTCCATGGGTATTTTCCCCTTTGATTTGATGGTAGGCTTCATCACTCGTTGGGGAAGATACAGTGGATTTTCCTTCGACACTGTAGCAGTTGTATGTGAGGTGGATCCTTCACCTTATCCATAATTTCACGGAACTTTGCTCAAGCTAACAATAGGATATTGTGCTCTGCACGACAAGTTGATTGGCTCGGGAGAGGCCACTTTCAAAGGATTATTGCTTCCCTTGAGTTGAATTGTTGGCATTGTGAGCGATTGATTAATCCCATCAACTTCAGTGGATATGACTGCTACCACACTCTTCCACTTAGTAGGACCTAAATTCTCACTTGCACGTAACACAGTATCATCGTCTGCTAAATGCAGGACTCCACTGTCAATTAGATTTTGGATAAGGTGGTGGAGTGCCCAGCATTCTTCTGTGCTGTGACCGCGAGATTGAGAGTGATATTGACATACTCCATCGAAATTTTACCGCCCTGGACGGGGGTTGATTAGAGGTAGAAGGGAACTGATCCTTCCTTCATTGATTAACATATGAAGGATTTCCTCCATAGGCTGGCCCAAATAGGTGAACTCCTTTTGTTGGCAAAATCCCGACAGGCCTTGGCATTTGCTCTCTTTGTAATTTGTCTTCCAGCATTTCATTTTCTGAAAGTGACGAGGGAATATTCATGACAATAGGTAGGAGACTGGCATGCTCCTGGCTGATTAACTGACGTGTCACTTAATGCTGATAAGTCACCAGTTCCGCCAATTGCTCAATTCGCTTACATAGAGCTTTCATCTTTCATTCTATTATGAACTCAAACTTGGTATAATCCCATTTTTCATCACCGTCTTTGAGGATCTGGGAGGATTCACAGATGAAATTGGAATTCTGTCCATTACTCCAATTGATCATGTTGACCTCTTCTTCTTTGTGTTGAGGAAGAGGGTTGTCTTGAACATGAGGCTGATCTGGTTTGGTGACCACGATCTCGCCATGTCTATTAGGTCTTAGATCTTGTATTTCAAGGCCCAACAATCCTGAGTATCATGTCCAGGTGCCCCGGCATGTTAAGCAAATTTCCGAGCAGCATTGAAACCCCGTCCATTAGGGCTGGCTGGGGGAAGAAGATGCGTAATTTTCTTCTGTGTTATCAGAAGATTGAAAATGTTCTCGAGGGTGTCCCCTAAGGGTGTGAACACTTGAGGGCGTTTGATTTCTCCACCTTTTGGTATTGGAGGGTTCGCAGACTGTGCTTGAAAGGGAGTATAGTTTCTCCTTTGAATAGGCATGTTTTGATTGCCTTTTTGACCCTATAGTATCAGGGAAACATCTTCCTCTTTCTTTGTTTGGACCCTCCGGGGGTTGTTTCCATAATTTTCGGATTGGATGTGATCAGCAACAGCTTTGAGGGCAGCTAGGTCTTTAATTTTTCCGGACTTCAATCCCATCTCAGCCATCTCCCCATGTTTGACCATTTCAGAAAATGGTTTGCCGATGCCGGCTAAAACTCTTTCATAGAAAGGAGCTTCTTGTATGTCTATGAAAGTCATGACCATCTCTGATTCTGTCATGGAAGGACTAACTTGGGCAGCCAGGCGTCTCCAGCTTTGAGCATACTCTCTAAAAGACTCGTTAGACTCTTTCTTGATCTTGGTAATTTGATACCGATCAGGAGCCATCTGAGTTTGAAAGCTGTATTGAGTGAGGAAAGCATGTGCTAAATCTTCCCAGCTATGGATCTTTGAATTGTCTAATCTTGTGTACCACGAACGGGCTTCTCCAGTTAGACTTTTCTGGAACAATTGCATTCTAAGCTTTTCTTCCTCTTCATAAGATCCAAGTTCTCCAATAAACAGCTTTAAATGTGTGTAAGGATCTCCTAACCTGTCATATTTTTGAAAGTTCAGAGTTTTTAACTTTTCTGGATAATGAACACCAGGGAAAATACACAGATCAACATATGAAACACTCACGTGTGTTCCAATTGCTTTGATAGCACGAAGGGTCTCTTCCATTTGTAGGACTTTCTTTTTGATGTCACCAGTGTCTGGATCTCCAGTGGGATAGGCAACATCATGAGTTTTGTTGGTCGTATCCAACTGCAGTTCAGGCATTGTAATGACCTGGGTTCCTCCTTGTTTGGAGGATTAAGCATGTATGGGTATTTTGGGACCCTGATTAGACTGGTGTAATTCTTTGAGTAGAACAACCAAATCTGTAATTTGTTTGCTTAATCCATCGAATTCTTTACGAGAAACTAGATTAAGTTCAGTCTGGTCGGATGACAACATGATTGATTGTAGGCCTGTTGCCTTTTTGGACTTTGACCGGGTAGTAGTTAGATTGGTTCCCTGCGAAAGACTTACATAGTTTAGTCTTTAGGGAATGTGTATAATAACATGTTGTGTGACGTGTTCATTTTAGGAATTTTATCCTGCAAAACGGATGTCAGCTGTTTGTAGCATGTTAATATGTATGTGTACACATTTCTTCATATTTCTCATTACATGGAGATAGATATGGAATGTAATTACAAGTAATATCTAATGAGAGCATGAAGAGACTTTCCTCCGTTTTGGGTTTATCAGAGGCTGACCTATCTTAGGTTACTCTCGCGGCTTCCGTTTTGGGTTTATCAGAGGCTGACCTATCTTAGGTTACTCTCGCGGCTTTTTGGCATGAAGGTTCCCAAATCATAGCAATCTACTTGACGGGAAGTTAATCCGGTCTTTCAACTGGAGCAAATTTGGGTGGTGTCTTTCCTGAGCCTCAGAGAATTAGTCTTCCACGAGTCCAGTAATCAAACACCGACGGGATAGCCTCCTGGTGGAGGGACCACACAACATACATTCACATACATCGTGTCTCACCGTATGAAAAATGATGACATGTGCGAAGCACTAATATCACAAGCAGATATGGTGCGAAGCACTAATATCAAAAGCAGTTATGGTGCGAAGCACTAAGTGCAATAAGGAAATGCATTCGTACACATTCATCAAAATGTAAATGCAACATCCACACACAAGCAGATAATAGTTTTGAAAAAGATTGTAATAGCGGCTTAAGTGCTCTTACTGGAGTCCCCAGCAGAGTCGCCACCTGTCGACGTCAGGATTTTTAGATGTCCCTTTCCGTTACTTGTTCTTTGGTGTTCTCATTTTAGGTGAGAATTGTTTAAAAAAATAAGTGAAAAATGTTCGACATGTATAATGTGGACGATGGACTGTTAAGAGTCGCCAGTTGGTTTTTTAAATGGTTGTACCAACACAACCGAGAAAAGGTTTGCACATTGACCCAGTGATGTGACAGTGCTAAACGGGTCGGTGAAACCGAGATTCATTAGGGTCCGGGGACTTGGTTATGCGGAGGGAATGTGTTAGGCACCCCCCGACATCCGTGTTACCACGATGACCGCCTCTTTTCAAGAAACTATTATCTTAATGTGTGTGTGTATGGGTCAATGTGCTATTATTTGGAAGTAGTGCGAGGCCTCGTTCGCACCTATATACACATGGTTTGAATTTATGTAAAAATTTAGTTTTAAGCAAGATATGGTAGTGATGTTTTATAAAAGAGGTTTTTCAAACCCTGATGCTCAATAGTAATTGAGACCTTTTACACTCCCATTTTATTAAGTGTTCGGCTTGATTGATTTTATTTTACGAATGCGAGGCATCCGTAGGAAAATAATGTACAAAATAATGCCGACTTCCTCATGGGTATGGAAACCATCTGAGGAAATTCAGACATCGCATAATAATTTACAAGCTGCTTACAGCTGAAAATGTCCATCACAGGAACCGAATCTAGATCCAATAGGCTGAATCTGTGATCACATGATTCCTAGGCGCACATGATACCACAATTTGTATGAAAGCAGTAAGTAGGTATATATATAAAAGCTGAAAATATATATATACAGACAGGATCACCAACCACGAAGAACCTCCATGGGGGATCAGAAATATAAATAAAGTCAGAAGCTATCAACCGCCATCAAGAAACTCGAAAGGGACGAAACATAAATAAAGTCAGAATATTTAGTTAACCGCCACGTAAGGAAACTCAAAGTGGACGAAATATAAAGAAAGTCAGTAAAAAGCGATCAATCGCCATTAAGGAAACTCGGCAGGGAGGAAAATATATAAATATATATATATATATAATAGCAATAAACGCACCGGATGTAAACTCTGTGCTCATCGACCGAGTTTCGACAACAGCTTTATATATATATATATATATATATATATATATATATATATATATATATAAGTAAACGCATTGGATGTAAAATCTGTGCTCATCGAACAAAGTCCGACATTACGCTAATATATATATATATATATATATAAAGCAAAAACGCACTGCATCAAGTTCAGGCTCATCGAACAAAGTTCGACACACATTTCATATATATAAATATATATATAGAAAAACAAATAAATGCACTGCATCAAAGTCTAAAGCTCATCGAACAAATTTTACACACATATTCATATATATAAATATATATATATATATATATATATATATAGAAAAGAAAATAAGCGCTCCAAACCAAAGTCTAGGCTCAATCAAGGCATAACTCGATAATGTTAGTCAATATATATATATATATATATATATATATATATATATATATATAAGTCGAATAAAACCACGGACCAAAAGTCAAATGCGCGCAACACGACTCTCAACGTGAAGAATGATGTGTGCAGAGATGAAGAGAAGGACTCTAAAGTGTGTGAGAAGGCTTACAGTTGACTGCCAAAGAAGACTTCTATATCTTTAGAGTGGGTATACACTGGCTTTTGTAGGTACAAAAGAGGCTATATATGAGCTCACAGGTGTTTAAAATGAGAAAGTACACTACATGGGGTGAGTGCAGAAAAAATTGGGCAGGGCTTCCTCGCCGTTTTCTCTTACAAAATGGGCACCCCAAGCCCTCTATTTATAGACGATTTAGACGCAGTGTACCTGCGACTGAGCTGCAAGTGTACCAGAGGCAACCCGGGTGGGCCCGAGTTTTTCGGGTCGGGTCGTCTTGAAGTACGTTCACTCGGGCATCCGTTTGAGGTATACAGGACCTATTTCGGACCGCCATTGTCGAGAGTTGTACGATGGCATGGGATTAGAGTTTGTATGATATCATTGAAGATGGGACGGTGCCTTCCGATCTTCAAGCTTCAACTTCCATCTGTTACCCCGCACAATAGTCACTCGGGATTGGTTAGTCTTGTGGGAAATCGTGGTGTAGAGATGTTGAGACGACGTGGCATGGCATCGCCTTGGCGAGATGAAAATGTTTCCCCTCCCCGGTGTTATCGCCGGATTGGGCTGATAAAGCAGACGTTGCTCAGGCTTTGCTGAGATTGGACTGCTGCAATTGTTGAAAGTCCTCATTGTCATCTTTGAGGTGTGCTTGTCTTCCCGATGTTATCGCCAGGTTGGTACAGTGTATCTCGGTGTGAGCGCCGACATTGAAGCTGGTCGTATTTGAAATAAGTATTTCCGGAGTTATCGCCAAAACTGCATTCCTTGGGGTTATCACCAAGGTTGGTGGCTATTCCCATGGTTGGGACTGAGACTGAATACCTCGGGGTTATCTCCGAGATTTATCGGTCTACTCCGGTGTGTGTTCCAGTATTAGATCTGCATGCCTCGGGGTTATATTCGAGGTTGGAATCGTTACTCCCAGAGTGGGCTCCGGGGTTGATGCTGAGCTTCCGGTAGTATCCGGTATGGATATGGATTGTCTTTCAAGGTTCTCTCTTAAAAGATGAATCTGTCCTCCTGCAATATGTTAGTGACAGGTATACAGAAAATTTCGAGTGTCTACACTTAATATAAGTCGTTTGAGAATTTCAAGTAAGCATTAATTGCTTAGTTTCCAATATTACCCCAAGTATTAAATGTAACTTTAGTTCTCTCACTATTTTATGTCCAATAAATAACAATATCTTATTTCAATACAAGGGCAATATAGACAGATGATATTATAGTTAATGTTATACAATCATTACCTTAATACTTGTGCACAACTCTAAAATGACCTATATTAAGAATTTTTTTTAGGAAAGTGTCATGTTTGCCTAAATTTATATTAGCAAAATAAGCAAGTATACACAGTTCATAAGTAATACAATGATGAGTTGAATATCATTTCTACGAAGAAAATTACAATTTATGCTAACAATTATCAATTTTGTATTAACTCAATTTTATTAAACAAATGATTAAGATTATGATATTTATAGAAATAAATAATTAATTAAATTAAATTAAATTATCTACCACAAGGTTGAAAATTGATTTTTGAGACTTAAGACTAAAACTTCACTTATTGCTTCACTTAGATCAATACACTTCATGTTAAGATTGTTAACTATTCTGAATTGTTAATCAAGAATTCATCAATATTTGTGACCATATCTCGATGTACTATAAATAAATAATTTTAAATTCACAGATAATAAAATTAAGGTGAACACCCTAGTTAACTAATTCACTATATCTCTATGTGAATTATAATTAAAGAGAATTTAAAGCACATGTTCCTTATCAGATTATATGTGGTGTATAGATAAATCATGAGTTCCATCACCATGCAGAAAACATAATCACATGTTATTATGGTAAGATCTAAACATATAACCCATCTCTCGAGTTTATATAGATTATCACAGTAATTACTAGCTAGGAAATTAAACAACAAAAAACACAAACCATAATATGAAATCCGATGATAGTTAACAGTAATTAACAAGGTAGCATATCAGTCAAAGCTATGCAATAAGATCCATTGTAATCTTAAAATATAATTTAGTTCATTGTCATTGAATTAAAAGCCATGATCCACAATTCAATAAGCATTCAAGATATAAAAGTAGAAGATAATGAAGAGAATACAAACTGATGTTGTAATCCTCGTGTCTCTCTTCAACTCATGTTATGAATCCTTCTTGTTATCCTTCTTGCTTCAATTCTATTAAACTGAATTTCAAAATAGAGTTTGGCTAATAAATTGAATGAATGTATAAAATTGACTAAAAATAACTATATATACCTTATGTCTTAAATCTTAGTCGAAATATAAATCCCACATTAAATTACAACTTAATTGCAACATTTAATGAAAAAGGAAAAGTCTGGTCAAATTTGTCGCAGAGCGGTCGTGCTAGAAATATCTTAAAATTAGGCGCGGTCGCACTCAAGTGGCAAAGATCAATTTTTGGAATTTAGAAGGGCGCGGCCACGCTGCTTTATAGTTCATTTTGGACATGGTCGTGCTATTCCTTTTTTTGTAGTTTTTGATTTGTTTGATTATTGCTATCCATGCAATTGCTTTCAGTCCAATTCCCATGCACATGTCCTACAAAAACACACAAAAATGTATGAAATGAATCACAAAACCATGGAAATAAATAATAATCCAAGTCCAATAGCATTTGAATCATATGTATAAAACCCATTGACCATGTCGTCCTGAGATTCGGGATCCTATGGGTACTTATATTTGACAACGACACTCAATTCATCGGGAAAAAGTTTGAAGCTTTCTTGGGAGACCTAGGGATCCAACATAGAAAGTGACTAATAGAAGCCTCTTGTCTGGGATAAAGAAAAGGCTCGATAATGCAAAGGGCAAATGGGAAGAAGAACTGATGAACATGTTATGGGCCTACTGGACAACACCTCGAACGGCTATCAGGGAAACACCTTTCGAGTTGACATATGGAACATAGGCTTTGATTCCCTTAGAGATTGGGACAACATCTAACAAAATCCAGAACTTCAACGAAGTCACCAATGTAGAAGGAATTAGAATGAACTCAGATTTGCTGGACGAAGCCAAGGATGATGTAATATCCCAGAATTTTGAAACATTTGAATAAGGACAAGAAAAGGAAGTCAAAACATAAATTTAAGTTTGTGATGGAATTTTGAGACGCGGACTTCATCTTTGAGTCTGAAAAATAGAATTTAGTAGAAAAAGGCTATAAACACCATATGGTGTCGGGGTTGACTTTTTGGTTAAATTTAATAGTTAAATTTTATGGGAAAAAGTCAAACTTTGAGTCTGAAGAAAAATTTAAAAAAATGAACAGCACCATAATGATCAAGACTGTTGTTTCCCAGCGGAACACTAGAGATCTAGAAGGGGGGTTGGATAGATCTTTAAAACTTTTTGATTAATTAAAGATTTAGTACCAAATAATTAGTTAATAAGTATTAATTATGCACAACAAAATATTCTTTGGAAAATCCCCTTAAAGATTAAGGAAATCTCATTTCTAAATTTAGTCTTATGGTTATATGTCACTTAGTAGATATATACATATATAAGACAAAATGTAAATAACTTAATTTAAATGACATAAGAGGTTTTAAGTGGTTCAGAGACTGAATAACTCATAGTCCACTCTTTTACTCCAACGAGTAGGATATCCACAAAGGATAAGGTCACTCAGACCGAATCACACAGATCCCTTACAACTGAACCACTGAGTTTCCTTCGAGTCACTGGGTTTTGATAATTTGGTCATGCAGAGCAGGTCACTCAGACCTACGCAAGTCAATTAGACTGGGACAAAAGTCACTAAGATAATCGATTTCCTGTTTATTTATAGATGTTTGATGTTCTACAAAGATAGTATTTAAGCTTCTTCTAGTACTTAGCAGATTGATTGAGATCATCTTTAAGATGATGTTGATATTTGCATTGAGGCTTGACTACTTCTTATACTAAGCAGCTTCGAATGATCATCCTTGATGTGCTATTAAGGTTTGCAATAAGGCTCAACATCTTCTAGTGCTTAGAAGCTTTGAACAAATCTTGAGTTGTAGAGTCGAACTGCTCTACTTCTTCATCAGTTCATCTTTGTGTTCTTGGTGAATTGTAGAGTAGTTCTATCTTTTGGCCTTCAAATCTGCCACTCTATTTTCACCGTTATCAACAACCTCTTGAATTTGAATTCTTGAGGTTATTTATATTCCTCCAAAAGACTTCCCATTGCAAAGTGTCCATTGGAGTATTTATGACTTATTGTATTGAAAATAAGCTAAGTTGTAATAAAATGTGTGAATGTGAGGAAATGATCTTCGTTTTAAAATCTGAGTTGTAAACTATACATTTACTATTATAAATACAATCAAATGATGGATGTGTTATGAAGAGTAACATATATTGCGACTATAACTCCTGAATGATGATCTAGTTTGCTATATAATACATATATTTGTTGGATTATAGTTACAAAGGTTCAGAAGAATAACTTTATATATTGAATAAGATGAATTGTAAAGATTGATATTCTAAGGATTGAATTAAGATTTGGAAAAGTTACTAAATTAAAAAGTTTTATCAATTATATTATTAATTAATGAAATGGAGTTAGAATAAAGTTATATTTAACGCAGAAGATCGGGAGTGGAAATAACTCGAATTTTGGATGCGTTACAGTATAAAGGAATAATTTTTTTGTATCTGATATTTTTTTATATCTATTATAAAATTTTCATAATTTGTACAAAAAGTCTTATATATTAATAAAATTTATTCTTTTAATGTAGAGATATAGTTTCTTACTGTATGATAAGACATGTTACTATTTATGTTCTTTGCATCTTAGAATTCATGTTTGTTCTGAAACTACGAGTTTTGTCATTATTAAATAGAGGGAGATTATTAGGAATTGTTAAGATATGCATGTTTAAATTTGATGATGTGCTTATAGTAATGTATAATTATTTAGTAGTTTTGTAAAGTCCTTATCTAAGATATATTTGTCCAAGGACTTAGAAATAGAACGATCAATCTTAGGTTGATCCTTTGAGTTGATTTAATGTATAAGTGATAGGATCAAATCGATCGTATAATATTATTAAACGATTATAGAGTTACTTTGCATGTTTGTAGTGTTAATTCAGTTAGCAGAGTAATCTAGGTATTCGTAGAGCCTTAGTTGAATGATCGTAGATATGCCAAACTAGTGTTTACTGAATAAAAAGATGTTCGCAGAGTCTACTTAAACATCGTAGAGTGGTCACCTTAGAAGAGCCTTTCATAGAGAAGAAGATAGAGAACTCTTCGTATAGTACATATTTATTCGTAGAACACATTTTCATAGAGTTCAGAATGTAGAGTAACTTAAGTGACTCTACGTTCCTCATCAAAATCTACGATCAATCAAAATTCGTAGAGCATATCATAACTGTTATAGAACTGACAAATGCAAACAAAGATTATATGATATTTATCACCTTCCTAAACTATTTGGATAACCTTATTTATAGATATAGATAATCTTCCTAAACTATTTGGAAATAGGGTTTGTTTAATTATATTCCTAATATAATTAGGAACTAATTATGTGAATACTTTTATTAATTAATTCCTAAACCATTCAGAACTAAATAATAATAATAATAATAATAATAATAATAATAATAAAAAATAATAATAATAAGATCGCTCTTATTAATTTTTAATTACTATTTTCAAAATACTAAATACTAAATATTAAGTTATTTAATTTATTCTATCACCATAGTATAAATTAGACATACTTAACTTATTATTACGACTATGTTATTAACTTCTTAAATAAATATTTTCCTTTTGCGCTGTGACCCTTTAGGTTCTTCATATTAAATCGGTTGTAGAATAAATCAATTAGAACAATTCTAATCTTGTTTGAATAAATAAATAAAATCATTTAATTCTTTTAAATAAATAATATTTATTCCACAATAAGGGTAAGTCCCCTTATCGATCAACAACTTTCAAGATAATATAAATTTCAACATTTAATCATAAAAGAATCTTTTCATGAATAGTTACTGTACAATTCAATCATTCTATCATACAATGTCCTATCAAATATAAAACATTGAATTACCGTCAAGTTTTATTTATTTGATTATATGTATTCCGAATCTTAAATGCACAACTATAGTTAATGTCAATTAGAAACTCTTTTCTAATTTTCATTCAACCCTGACCAGGGATTTCCAAGTTGTCACTTTATCGAATCACATACGGCATTCTCTCACTTTACTAGAAGTAGTAGATCCTTTGTTGATTATTCACCTATCTCCATGTAACACCCCTTTTCAAAATAAAAAGAAAGGTTACACAAAACACAACAAAATAGATGAAATTATAATAAGGCTCTAAACCACAAAATAATAGTCTCAATATCTGATAAATGTCACAAGTCAAACAATAATAAATGTCAACCGGACCTAAACCACAATCTAAAGTATTTATTACAACTCCAAATATATCAATGTATCACAACTTAAACAAACTATCTAAACCATTTGGATAAAAGGAAGCTCTCGTCACACTTGGCCCTTGATCCCCTTGATTACCTGCAGAAAGAAAAACACAGCATGAGCTAAATTCCCAGTACGGATATAGAGTACAAAAATAATGAAACAAAATAACTAACTCAAATAAATGAACTGTACTGAAATGAGAAAAACTAATACAATGAAATAATAGGCTGAATCAAATGGTAGGGTGTTATTTCATAATGAGATTAGAACAAAAAATGTACATTGCCATATAGACAAGTCAAATAATGCCACACATGCAAGTCACACACAGTGGACCGCGAATCCAAATGCATATAAAATCGAAAAGTGTATTTCGCACAAACATCACCAATTTGCAGAACAAAATAGAACAGAAAATTAGGGTCGACCCATACGCCTCCCACAACAAAATCACCAAATGGCCAACTCCCACCGGAGCACAAAATGGAGACGCCATGGACTGATCACAACGCCACGAAAGGTATCATGTCTCGGTGCCAAGAAGACATGCATATGGTACCCCCCACAGATGGTTATAGCTCAAGTATACCCTACGGTATATTCTAATAAAGTTACCATGTCACAACACATTCGACATAATATCAACATAAAGGGTTCTAATATGTACATGTTAAATTGAAATGAATCATAAAACAAATTCTCCAGAAATATGCTAACATGTACATTACTACAAATATCAAAATAAATTTAGACATGTTGTACTAGTCTAAAGAGTAAAAATATGAGTTCCAAATATGAATGCCAAAACAAAACTATCACAATGAATTTGACTAGGAATAATCATTAGAGACAACACCAAATTTCTAAACGAATAGCAAAATGAACAAATTAAAAATAAAAGAGTTTCGTTGAAAGAGTACAAAATATGTACCTAGAGTAAGCAATGTAATACCCAAACTATATTGCAAATATGATTTGTTACACTCCTTCCGTTCAAACTAATTAAACAAAATAATAATAAATATAAGTACACATGTAAAAATATCCTTCTATATATCTTTTAACCCGTTAATAAACTCATTGTATTATTATTATTATTATTATTATTATTATTATTATTATTATTACTACTATTATTATTATTATTATTATTATTATCCATAGATTTTATAATACCATTTGTAATCGACCATGTACTTAGATTTACTATACCTCTATTTCACAATGAATACGCATAAACTCAAATCGTGAAGCAAATTTTAATTAATTATAATCTCCCAATTTCGATTCTAATATATGAAAATTTATAAAACACGATATACAATAGTATAATTGTAATTTCACTTTACAATATTTACACATTATTCCGAACAATCTAATTTAAATTATTATTTTATTCATTTGCTAGATATCAGTCAATACAAAATTAAAAATATAATAAATTATTAAATCAATAAACCTTGCATGATTCCAAACTAATTTTATTTAGATTCCCTCCCAGACATAAACAATCAAATCAATTAACAATAACTACAAAAGGATACCCAATAATTAAACTTGACAAACGGGCCGAGCCATTGGCGGGTCGGGCCAAAACGACCTAGATTTTGGTTGGCTGAAAAAGTGAAGCCCAAAGCCTATTTTTGAACGGGCGGGTCGGGCTGGCCCACGGGCCTGGACTGATTTATGAAATAATTTGACACATTTTTGGGTATAGCCCAAATGGGCATGACCATCGTCGGGCCATTGGCGGGCCGGACCAAAATGGCCTAGGTTTTGATGGGCTGAAAAAGTGAAGCCCAATACCCGTTTTTTAATGGATGGGCTGGGCCGGCTCGCAGGCTTTGGCCAATTTTACCAGGTCTACCAATAATGAAAGTAACGGTCTTACCTTGGTTGGGAGAATTTTATTCTTTTCGTTTCATTTGTACTCACTGTCGCCACTTCTTTCTCTTTTATCAAAATATTAAAACAACGTAAAATGTATAGGGTTTCAAGTGTTTGTTATTCATTTATATATTAATATATTTTATTAATTTTTCAAATTTTAATAAGATTTAATATTACCCATATATAAATTAAACACAATTAATATAAAGGCCCAAATTAATGTAATCCCTTTACTTATTATAGTCTACATAAATTAGTACAATTCTATCTATTTCTATCATCCTCAATTCTCCATTCACAACTTTCCTGTACCCAGTTCATCAAACTTACCACACATTATGAGTTAAGTAACTTGCCACATTCATATAGGTTTAAGAACTTATCATAGACAGACCTTAGGCATTCATTCGCTGAGGGGTTCAAAACATACCATATGATTATGAGTCATGAACTTACTATAAGTATGAGTTTTAAGAACTCACTACTAATCCTTATATTCTCTACCTATTCGTTATACACATGAGAAAAGAATCACCTTATCAACATGCATATAGCAAATAGCGCGACATCAGGTTCCAATGATTATCAATGTAAGAAACTAAGTGGTTGTCAAACTAAACTCGGCTAGTATTATTATAGGAAGCTAAGCGGACAATTCCCCGCCCATACAAAGAATCGATCAACCTAACCACTATATCGACCAGGAAGCTAAGTGATTCTAAAACCAAGTACAAATTACCTGCCCATACAAGGAATCATACAACTCAGCTGCTGACATGAGTCCTCAATTGAAATCCCTCATCATTCTTACTTTCTCTTTTCTTAATATGAATTTTCTTTAATCCGCATCTTAACATTTACCACTCTTTTCTGAGTTTACATTGTATCATTTCATAGTACCTTCTCTTTATAGCGTCAAGTTATATCATACCAATCACTTAACATATCATATATTATTCAACAATTTAATCTGATCACGTCGTAATCTTATTTTGTAATCATTTCTCCTTATACTCACGATCGTTCTATACTATGATCTTCTTATTCTTCTCTTTAATCATATTATATTATGATTTTATTTACACTTTTCATCTTATAGACATAGTCTATTTATTTTCACTTTTCATCTTTATTACAGGAGTCAGGTAACTCCGGATTCTTATCCTTATAGCTCTTCAAGATTCTTCTTTGAATCTTATTTATCTTTCTCTTTACTTCAGTGATGTATTTCTTAAATTCAACTCTTATCCCTTAAACTCGATATGAGTTTATTCCTTATCATCATCTCCACGATTATAGTCTAAGGTACCCCTACCTAAGGTTTATAACCTACAGCTTTGATACCACCTGTGACGCCCCCAAATCCGGGTAGTTTTTACCTCAGATCTGGTACATCATTTTTATAAGTATTGCGGAAGATATAAACATAAATTGTTTATACATTAAACTTTTACACATCATTCTCAAGGCCTACAACATTAACTAAATACATACCTTCAATATCTAAAATGGTTTACAATGCTATTTTTGTCAAAAAATTTAATAGATCTAACTGCACCATAATTTAATCTTGCACTTTGTCTTTGCTTCTGTCTCTACTCGAGCTTTCATATTAATCTGAAATTTTTTATCATGATATAGCAAGGGTGAGCAACAAATTTGCCCAGAAAATTTTTAAATACAATGAAGATATATCATGATTGAAAAGAATGAATAAGCTTTCAAGTTTTTAACAATATAATAATTGTGAAATAACATGAATCAAGTTTCAATAATTGCATGACTGAATCAATAATGCTTGAAGGTCAACAATGACCATAAAAAATTTAACTGAACCTTATGGTAATGAAGGTGATCAGCCTTTCATACCTGATGAACATATGCAGCATGCACTAAGTGCGAATCAATAATCGGTATAGACGTGAATAATCAACAACAATTATTCACTAACATGTTTTGAACATACAACTCAAGTTTGAGTTAGGGAAACTTGCATGTACTGCTGATTACCTCTAAGTAATCTAATGTAATCTCTTATGAAAGACCTATCAATTATAAGATTGATCTTTCAGTTAGCATAACATACCTGTTAGCTCATAATACTATTTTTTTATCCATAAATTATCTAACACTTAATCACAAAAATCAAATATTACATAATAGCTTAACACATCAGTATTATTATCATCCTTTGATAATTCTTTAATCACTATATCATATTCATTATGATTTAACACTCGCTTTTTCATTTCATAAGTTATTCTTTAACATCTAATAAATTAAATACTAATCCAGCAACCTAGATTCTAAATCTAGCAACCAAATTCCCAATCCTGTAGTCTGGATTCCAAATCCAGCAACCTAGATTCCAAATCTAGCAACTAGATTGCAATCCAGCAAGCCTGGATTCACTAATCCATCAATTCATCAATCTATCAAGCTGGATTCTAAATCCTTCAATTCAGTAAGCTTCTTTTCAATCCAGCAAGCTTGATTCATCAGATTTTCCAATCCAGCAAGCTAGATTCCATATCTCCTTTAACGAAAAATACCAAATCAACTTATTATTTTTCTATCTTTTGGCCATGTTTATATACATGTATTTCATACAAAAAAAGTATTTTTCCAAAAATTTTCAATTCTCTTTGGTATTTTTCAAAAATCATTTTTAGTGCGTAGCTTAAGAAATTAGCCCTATCATGCTTAACTCTAGAAATTCCAATCTTTTGACACAATCTTATAAGTGTTCGCGTGAGCCTCCAGTTTAAAAT
Source organism: Panax quinquefolius (assembly GCA_020205615.1). NCBI lineage: Eukaryota > Viridiplantae > Streptophyta > Magnoliopsida > Apiales > Araliaceae > Panax > Panax quinquefolius. Next base: position 16,624,023 of record CM035174.1, on the reverse strand, counting down.
TCATGGCCATCAGAGTTATAGAACTTCGGTTATAGCGATTTTCGTCTGAAAATCACAAAAAATTGAAATAGTCATAACTTGGTCATTTTAAGTCGGAATGAGCTCATTTTTGGACAGGAGATACTTTATACCATATATTTTCATGTCCCAAAAGGCCGGAAGTTTTCTCACAAATTAAGTTGCCGAAAATGCCCTTTTAAATTTTTGGGCTGTAGCTTTTTGTCATTTTTCAGTTTTGGAGTCCTTTGTTAAAACTTAAATTTAATGAGATCTATAACTCCAATTAACGATCCGTCAATTTTGTTGGATTCTTATATTTGTGATCTAAAATTTTCATCTATCAGAATCCATATTTGGACATGTTAAGCTCTTTGAAATTAGCCCGGAAGTGGCTGGTTAAAACAGTGGTTCTAACAGTTTTCTTAGCTTTTAGTAGTTTGGGATAAATTACATAACTTGCTCATTTTTCAACCTAATTGAGTGATTCCAAAGGGGGTTTATCCTTAATACATATATCTAGAATCCCAAGAAAATAAATCACAAATATCCATCATTGATTTCAAAAATCAAAAGCTAGATCACACTTTTAAGTTTAAGCTTTCCGGAAAATTCTATTTTTCTATTCCTTTTGATTTCAACCAAATCAACACCCAATATGGGTGGATCTAAATATAAAATACTCATCAACATGGACACCCATGGTTTTTGAGTTTATAAACATAAATCCAAGCTTTGATTTACAAAAATCCAACTAAAATATATATATTAGTTTAGGAATTTACTTTTTTTCTCAAAATCTTTCTTCTCCTTCATCTTCTTCCATGGATGATCTTTCTCTCTTCTCCTTTCTCCCTCAAGGGCTGCCGCACCCTCTCCTCTTTATCTTCCATGGCTTCGGCCACTTCTTCTTCTTCTTCTTCTTCTTCTTCTTCTTCTTCTTCTCTCTCTCTCTCTCTCTTTCCGTACCTCGCTTTCTTCTCTTTTTTTTTCTTTTCCTCTTTCTCTTTCTTCTCTTTTTTCTTTTTATCTTCTCTTTATTCTTATCTTCCAAATTCTTATTTTATTTTAATTGTTAATTTACTTAAGAAATGACTAGATAGCCCTCCTTAAGTGGGTCAAAATAAATTGGGCCACTTATTAATTAAATTCGATTGGGCTTGAATTTTTATTATTTTGCTTACTAACAAAATAAATTTGGGCTTCCACCCAAAATTTGATTGGGCCATTATAAATCTTGTCATATACATATTATATTGGACTAGATTAAATAATTTAATCATCCTTAAATCAATTAGTCACAAATCCATTACTTAAATAAATAATTGGGCTACAAATTTAATATCATCTCCTTAGTCCATTAAATCTTAATTCACTTGAACTCTAAATAAATTATCAAGTTATGACATTATTATAATCCAATACTTTAATTCTATTTTACCTAATCATTTAATTAGGATTTTTATTTCCCACACTTGAAAATAAATTCCTTACTTTATGCCTTTTAATTTCATAACCCAATAGATTTTGGTTATAAAATTAATTATTTGAGATATATATAAAATAAATCTCTTAATGTTAGTATATATATTTATATACTAATATTCTACCATATTATAACCTCTTAGGTTATTTAATTATCGATCTATTATATATATTAGGTTACATAATTAATTCTTAATTCACTTTTATATACAAAATAAATGTATTCATATTATATAATGTATATTTATTTAATCATATATATAATTCACATAATCATAACATGCTTCACTTCTAACTCCAATTTTGACCTTTTTATATAAAAGTCAAATATTGACTTTGACCAAAAAGTCAACCCTTACACATTTTGTGTTAATTGTCCTTTCTGACTAAACTTGACGTTCCGGATGCAACCGAGCAGTCCGTGCTTCAAAATTCTATCTCTTTAAATTACTCCATTCTTATTGCTAATCGTATTAACTAATGACTTTATACTTATTCATATTCTTATTTGCCAATCAAGGCAAACGGTCAAACTATGTTAATTACTAACATAGTTTTATCTTGATCGTTATATCATTAACTTATATCATCACTCCTCTTGCTAAAATATATATAGCACCTTACTAAGTATATATATTTCTATACATATACTCATCTTCGTTTAACCTCATAGCATCTCTTCATGTGAAATCTTATTTCCTTAAAAAAATTTCCATATGTACTTATATAACATTTCTTAGACTATTTAGTTCACATCGAAATTTTGTAACCCAAAATTTCTATATTCTCATACGAATAGCAAACCATATAGGTTTTACTTGAAAATTTTAAATAAATCCTCAAATTCTCTTCTAGATTTTATTCTTTAACCTTTATTCTAATCATTAAAGATTTTATAAATTCTGGGTTGTCACAGTGGAGGCAAACCTAACCGATATGCAATCTCATCAACTCTCTCCAAAATCTTAAATGGGCTAATATAATGCGGATTAAGTTTTCCTTTTAACCCAAATCACCGAATACCCTTCTATTGAGAAACTTTTAGAAACACATGCTCACCAGGTTCAAATGTCAAGATCCTTCTATACTAATCAACATAACTCTTCTGTCGTGATCGAGCCGACCTCTTATTTTCTTTATCCACCGCTACCTTCTCCATAGTGATTTGAACTAACTCATGCCCATCTATGGCCTTCTCACCAACCTCATCCCAACAAGTTGGTGCCCAACACTTTCTACCATACAATGCCTCAAACGGATCTATTTCAATACTTTTATGCTAGCTGTTGTTATAAGCAAACTCAACTAGGCTTAAGTAATCATCCTAACTACTTGACTATTCAAGTGAACAAGACCTCAACATGTCCTCCAACATCTTAATAGTCCGCTTGGATTTCCCATAAATTTGTGAATAAAAAGAATTACTAAAGTTGAACCGAGTACCCCAAGCTCGTTGAAACCCTTTTCAATACTGTGAAGTAAACCGTGGGTCCCAATATGAAATAATAGACATCGGAGTACCATAAAGCCTAACAATCTCCTGCTGAAAAATATGTGCCAACCTATCTACCGAGTAACCCTCATGAATAGCTAAAAAGTGTACCAATTTGGTCAGTCGATCTACCTTATCCCAAATAGCATCACTCTTCTTGAAAGTCTTTGGCAAACAGTCACAAAATCAATCATGATATCCTCCCATTTTTAGACCAGAGTTTCTAACTGTTGCAGCAAACCACTAGCTCGTTGATGTTCTATATTCACTTGTTTACAAGTGAGGCACATCCCAATATATTTAGCTACATCTCGCTTCATCCCATTCAACCAAAAATTCTTATTCAAATCTTTGTACATCTTTGTAGAACCTGGATGAATTGAAAATGGCAAACTATGAGCCTCAGCCAACACAGCCTCCCGAATGATTGGATCTAACGGCACATACAATCACACACCCAACTAAATCACACCATGGTCATCAATAAAAAACTCGGGCTTCTTTCCCTCCTCAGAATTTTGTGATATACCCCATAATTCCCCATATTTCTTTTGAGCTTCTTTAACTTGCGAGATAAGAGAGGTCTCCACTCTCATACCTGCCAAATGTGTTATGTTTGTATATAGCGTGGACATACAATCAAATTTCATACATAAAGCAGAAATGGGATAAAATCAAATTTTAAATTTTTATACAAACCATCACCATGATCATCCTTGTGCTTAATTATCAATTAAACAAAAGAGATGGAGATTATAGGCCCAAGTGCAAATTAGGGTTCACATGACCTAATCGAATTAAATGTATAAAATAGGGTTTACATAACCTAATTAAATGAAGACAAAAAAGCCAGAAATAAATATACTAGACCTAAGAGAAGCCTCCACGTGTCCCAAGGCAGAAGGCACGTGGAGGCAGCTTGTTTTGGGAATTGATTGAGGGATTGGATTGGTGGCTAGAAGGACAAGACAATATGGGCATTATTCTAATAACTAAAGGGTATTTTTGAAATTTTCCTGAAGAATGTGCCTGACATGTGACTACTTAAGTGCCAGGAAACTCTATAAATACCCATTCTATTCTAGAAAGAGGGGACCTCTCTTTGAACTTTGGACTTGGACATTCTCTCAACTCGAAGCACTCAGGACTTTACTTGAATAGTAGTTTACAATGGTCTGGAAATCACTGAACCTTTGCGGTTCCTCGGTGTTGGGTGTAATCTAACTATGCGCAACATGCAAGTATACGTGATCAACAAGTAATATAATGATAAGTAAAGTATCATTCTCACAGAGACAAATATTGAATTTTACCCTAACAATTACTAACTTTGTATTATCTCAATTTTATTAAATTAATGATTTAATAATGAAATTAATTAAAAAATACTAAATAAAATAAAATCAACTAATTACCATAAATTTTAATCAGATAAAGGAGAATTAAACCTACAATTTCACTTTATGCTTCAATTAGATTGTCAGACTTCTTTTAATTCAATTTAACTATTCCAGTTCATTAATCAAGAAAACTACAGTAGATATAACCATCTCTCGATGTATTATACCCATATCAACTTAAATCCACATATGATAGAATTAAGCAAAATATCCTAATTAACTAATTCACAATATCTCTATGTGAATTACAATTAAAAAAGGTTTAATATGACGATTTGATTATTTGAATTGTGATTCTGGGGACAGAATCCTTGTAAGGAGGGAAGGATGTAACGATCCGAAATTTATTGTAATTATAATATTTATTGGGTTATATAAATATTATTTGAAGTGTTTATTGTTTTTAGGGATGTGATGGTTGTGAATCTTAATCTTAATTTATTAGAGAATTTTCTAAATTAAATTAATTTATAATTTAGAGGTTTGTATTATTAACATGAAGTGTTATGTGGTTGTATTGATGTAATAATTTAGATGGTATATTAAATTATTAAATAAAGTTATAATGAAAATTATAATTTGGTGATATTTGCTAAATGGCTATATTTAATTAAAATATAGTATGTGATAATTTAATGGGTTAATGTTTGACATGAAATAGCATGTGATTATAATTATAAACTAAAGTGTTTATTAATAAATTAAAGAGGATTTTTAAATTAGTTTTTTTGTCAAACAAGGCTTAAGTATTTTAACTCTTAAATTTTAAATGATTTGCCAAACAAGCCTTAGGCTTTTGAAATTTCTAGCTTTTGAAATTAAATAAAATAAAATAATAATATAATATATATTTATATTATATATGTTATAACTGATAATGTAATTAGTATTAGCATTATGAAGTGTTATCAGTTTATTTCCTTGCACTTAAGTGTTAGCTAGACTACGTAATTTGGCATTTGGGTTTAATTAAGAACTGAGAAGAGAGAAGAGAAGAATCTGAGAGTTGAGAGAGAGATTGAGAAGACACTTAGGATTTTTCAAGCAATTCCAGTGTGTTTAACAAGATTTCTATCAAGCAACAAAAGGTATGTTCTACTATTTTGACATTATTTGTGACTATCTCGGTATAATTGCTATACTCAGTGAATTATACTTCTTCCGAATTTTGTTATGTAACTTAGTTATGATGATTACATATGTATATGATGATTATATGTTATGTTTAGACAACAATTGTATGCTAATTTTGGTTTGCAGTAGAAGAAAATTACGACAGTGTATGTTTATATGCATTTTTTCATATGTTCATAAAAAGTATCAATTTTAGTGGCCAATTCATATGAGAAATTGTAAAATGAAGTTCGTATTTGGTAGTTCATTGAGATACAAGCATAATGTAGTTTGAAGGAGATCATTTGGTCAAGTAATGAAATCACAGTGATGATTTTTAGGGATGAATATCAAAAATGGAGTTTTATATGAAAAATTTGAAATTTGATAAATTAAAATAGCTTTATTTAGTGTTAAATTGTTCTAATTGATTGTAAATGTGAGCAATCATGTTTATGATATTTGTGTATTTATCTTACGTGTTATTATCACTGTTTGTTGGGTGAAGTTTGTGTTTGTTGGGCTAAAGTTTGCCATCGCTCATCGCCTCTCTCTCTGTTCTGAATAACACGTAGCAGAACTGCTTGCGGTACAAGGCAAAATGGCACAACAAGGCTTTACGGCCCCAAGCCTTTGTATGGCGCAAATTGCGCTATATAATCGGTTTGAGATTCTGATTTTCTGCTATTGATGCAGTCTTGAGTTAGCATCATGGCAGGGTCTGAAAGTGTGTTAGCATGCTAAAAGTGTAATGTTAAGGTTATTATAACATAGTGAATTAAGATTAGTAAGTTCAAAGTTGTAAAATGGTTAGTAACCCAGAACGCGCTTTGTGGTAACTTAGTATGCATAATGAGAGTTAATCAAGTGTTGCGAATTAAAACACTTAGAGTTTCTGAAATGTGAATGGTATTGAACATGTTATGATATGATTAGCCTATCTAATAGGTATTGTGGTCCTAAAATTATATGTAGGTGATCGTGAGTTTAACCTTATAGCTTATGCTCAAGGCACGTTTTCTAACTCTATATTTATATTGAGCAAGCCTTTTATCCATACATTTATGTTGAGCTAGTTCTTACTTTAAATGAACTATCGTATTTTCAATCATGATTTGAACAATCTAGCCATGTCATTATTTTACTCAAACAAGTTTGAAGTCCAATACTTATTGATGCATTCTAACTTGTTTATTATTAGACAAGTTTCGTTATTGTTATTCGGATATTGTGAATGCAGTTTCTTAAATTCTTATTTCAAATGCTGAATTGTTGTAGTTCATTTGCTTAACACAATTCATTCTAATGATAAGTAAGCTTTATTTTCAGCTCGCTATTACTTAAATGTTTATTCAATAATTTCATAGTCCTAGCTTAATTTTGTTCAAGCAAGGTTTATTATTGTCATTAAATACTTATGCTATGTAGTTGTTCCTAAGCATGAGATCAAGCATAGTCAGCTCACTTACACTTTGTTCATTGTTTCATATTATGTTCAATTGTGGTATTATCAAACACTATTGATTCAACTAGTCCACTAGTTGATGTCCATTGAACTTCAAATTACCCTTGAAAGCTTATCTAAACTAAACTTTCTTTGGTGCGGACTTGTACACTAATTACTGAGATGAACAACCCTAGTGTTACGATTAGGGGTTAACTTACTCGAAGCGTTAAAATGTTTGTGCACAATACATTGTACGAAGGGCTGATCCCCCTAAGTACGAGGTCCTTATAGTCTTATGATTGTTAAAGTTGGAGTTGAAAGATTACTTGCAACTGTGGACGTAGTTCATGGTCTTATGACCCTCAGTGATGTATATTCCATATTTTGGATTCCAGTTTCTGATTATCATTGTTAGAGTACTATTCAGTCTTGATGAGCATATTGTTGGCAGTTATTATTATTATACTCTTGTTGATTCTCTATTATATCCAGTGAGCAATTATTTTACTCACTCTTGCATATTTATAAACTCATTGCAGCTAAAGAGGAGAAGGTTGGTGAACCTTCAACTAGCAAAGGAAAGGGAAAAATGTACAAGTGATGAAGACTTGTAATTTTGACTTTGATTATGATGTTTGACTTTTATTATGATGATCCAAAACTTTATTTTAATGATGTAATGTTATAATTTTAATTCCGCATTTGAATGACGTTTAAAGGTTAGATAACCTGGGATGTTTTTGAATTTAATGATGAAACCCTATTTAAGTGGAAGTTTTATGATTCAAATATTATTTTATTTGGGTAGATAGTATGAATGTTTGAACAGTGAGCACCAAATCTTGTGGGAATGAAGTACCTAGATTTGGGGGTGTCACATTTAATCCCAAGTTCTCATAAGATTACATGTGATGCTTAGGTATATCCCCATCCTAGACATAAATTATGAATTCCATCAAAATGCAAAAATCACAAACACATGCTATTATGGTTAAGTATAAAGCCATATTTCATCTCTCGAATTTATACAAGTTCACAAAAAATTGGTGATCAAGCAACTCATAAATTACGCACAAACCATAATAGATGAACTGAAAATAACATCATTGAATTAAAACTGAAGCATAACAATCCTCATTAGGCAATAAGATCCATCATAGTCTTAATAAGTAAATTTAGTTCATGGCTAATGAATTAAAAACTGAAAAGATTAAAGAATTAAACATCCTGATTACAAACTGAAAGTGAAGAATAAAAATAGTAAATAGAACCACCCTTTTCTTTAATTCACTCTAAAATCTTAGTGCTACAACCTCCTTGCGTCATTTCCTCCAAAATCTTCAAAATCTAGGGTTTGTCAATTGGAATGATGATTGATCAATGATTGATGTTGATAATCTCAATGTTTCTATAGTTGAATATGCTCCTCCACTTTTCCCAATCACGTACAAAGTCCAAAAGCTTCGTGACACCAAAAGTAGAATTACATCAGAAGTCTTTCATCTCTGTCGCGGACCCCTGCCCTGGCGGGCTTTTCCTTCTTGGTAACCCCCGCATAGTGTTGACATGGACCCCTCGGCCTGACGGGATATTTTTAACTATGAAGTCCCTGCCCCGGCAGGCATGTACTCTATACTTTATTGATTTTTTATTACTTTTCCGTTGCTTGCCAATCAATCCTCACCTTAGCCAATACATACTGAACCTGCACATAAACACAACAGAAACGCATAAAATAATACTAAAACATGCAGATTAACAATTGTTTAAATATAAAAATGTATCTAATTCGTAGGTATGAAACTCACTCATCACTCGGCTGGGGATTTATAACAAATTCCATCATCGGCCCTCCCGAGGAAGATAGTTTTCCACGGTTTTCATCATCAGATCTTTCCTGATGCTACGCTGGAGTTGTCACCAATGGTTTGCAATATCAGATACTTTGACCTTCAATGAAGTAGCTTTCAACGACTTACATCATCGTACCATTCTCGATGTTACGCTGGAGTTGTCGACAACAGTTTGAAATGTTAATCATTCTAAAATTCATTGAATTAGTCTTCAATGACTTATATCATCAAACCATTCCCGATGCTACGCTAGAGTTATTGCCAACGATTTAAACTTTCAATCATTCTGACCTTTGTTGAAGTAGTCTTCAACGGCTTACATCGCCGGACCATTCCTGATGCTATGCTAAAGTTGTCGCCAACGTTTTACAATATCAAACATGTGTGATATCTCTGCCAGGGATATCTTTCTGACAAATTATACCCTAGAACAAATCTGGGCATTTTGATTGCACTTAATACCCACGGTTCATGATACCGGACCTTCCCAATATTTTGACAAAGGCCGTTTTAAATAACCTCTATCATCGGCTTTCTAAACCCCACATCCGGGTTAATACTAATGACTTACATGTGGATCAGAAGTTTGATATATGAATTCAAGGTTTTAGGCCCTTTCCGCTCAATCCCGTAGCACTTTTTTCCCTAATTTGACTTTTTCAGCTTCCGAAAACTCCGTTGTAACTCAAATTTAATCGAGCCGGAGGGGGTGGGGACCACTTTGGTTGGTCATGAGCTGACCCGTGGCTTTCGCAGTTTGACTTGCGGCTCCCATCAGGTATAATTACTCCCTCCATTCTCTTTCACAAGTCATTTTCAAGTTGAAATATACAGAAAATCCAAAAATTCTTCTTCATATCTACTAAGTTCAGTTTGTTTTTTACAAAATCTGTCACCGTACAAACATTCTACACTACCCGAGTAACATTTACATATTTTCTTTTCATGTTTTGACCGTTAGAATGTTAGATTTCATATAGAAAGCTTCTAAACATAATATAGTGAATATGCATGCGCATATGACTTGATAAAAATTATTCAGCTTAGTAAATGTTCATATTTTATCATGATGAACGTATTGATGTAAAAAAAAACTAATGTTTAAGATAATCGTTTGGCACCCTTTTTTGCTAGTTTATTCATCCTATTTGAGGACAAATGAGCACATGTTTTCAAATAAAGCACTCATGGTAATTTGGCTGCCATGGTGAATTTAATTTTGATGTTTTTCATGCATATGAGATGTTCATGACTTTGGGTTGGTGTGCTACTGAATGGCCACCTAATCATGCCTATGTGCATGTGGACAGTCCATTTTACAAAGGAGACTTTAGAGAAATTTTTTCACGAGTCTGGACATGTAATGAACATGCAATTTTAACTCTATTATGGATGTCTGTTAACACAATGCATGCATTAGGACTTAGATTATGCATGAAACAATTATTTGAATTTAATAAGCTTTAAGTTTAGAACTTACCTCACCCTTTCTGAGGTGATTTGGAGACTTTGCTCAAATTATGGATCCAGATCAACCGAGTAGCTCTCGTAGGGCCTCCACAGGTGTGAAGAGGAGATCTTCTGATGTTCCTCAGCCTCGTCTAGCCCAGAAACCTCGCCGGTTGACTGAGTTAGTTATTCGCCCTATCTAGGTTGAGAGGTCGAATGTCGTGGACGAGGAGGAGGATGTTCCTATTATAGACCCTGCTCCTTTTTCTTCCAATCCCCGCCTGGAGCTTCCAGCTATTAATATGAAGATTTCAAATTTTCTGGATGATTTGAGTCGTCATCCCTCGATATACCTTCATGTGAACGTGGTAATAGCCATTTTCTACTTTTGGGGCAAGGTTTTTGATCTTGATTTGCAATTTGATGCAGGTTCCCGACTTTACTCAGCACAAAGGGAACTGGTTTAGCATTTACTCTGTGTACTAGACCCTCCATCCATAGTATCGGGAGATCTTCCATTCATGGGGCTTTCAGGCTTTCTTTTTTATTCCTCCCCGTCGCTACCCCTGGGGTTATCTGAGGGTTTAGTCTGAGCGCTGGCTCCACTAGACCCAATCTCTCTATTTACTGGATTGTGAGGTGATGATGAAATCGATGGACTGGCGATTCATCACTGGGTTAAAGTTTACAGGGGTGCTAGTGCCTTTAGTGGCTGATATTTCCCCGACTATCGTTCGATCTCTTTTTGGAGTTTCTGCCATGGCCCTCAAGGGTCGAACCATTCACTCTGGGCCCTTAAGTGTAGATGACATGAGTGGGACTTTGACTAAGCCTTTGCCTGATGATTCGAGGGTTAAAGATCACATTCTTCGGTGATTTTTCCTCATCATCATCAGGAGTTGTTTCCTAGTAGACAAATCCTTGACGGTTTATTTCAGTTTAATCAGCACCACTCGTGATGTGGACCGTATCCGAGGGTTAGAGATCGCATACTTCCGTATAGGGATAAACCTACGCTCAGAGGGCGTGATGGGGGTTTGGCTAGGCTTTTACCCATTTTTGCTGGTGAGTATTTTCTTTATCTCTCATTTTCCCCCGCTCGAGTTGTCAATTTTCATGACTGACATTTTCAATTTTCGGCCTATGAGAGACTTCCTTGTCTTTGTCCCATTACTATATTAGGTCTGGAGACCTATCCATGGGGATGACAATGGCATCACTCCACTCTTACAGAGGTTCTTGTAGCAGAGTGGTTTATCCATTCTCGTTTGCAGTTGGAGTTTTTGACAGCCGATGTCATCACATGGGTTCCCTACTCTAAGGACCATTTGACAGTAGGCTTTGAGGGTGGCTTTTTGACTAGGGTTGAGTATGTATTATCCACCCTTCGGATTCCTCTCTTGACTGATGGAGGCTGGGAGCTCTATTTAGGAGAGCGTGCTATCGAAAGCACCACATGGGAGATTCATATTCCATTATTTCCTCTTACTAGGAAACATTGACCTTTATTTCAGCCGATCACCGAGAATTCCCCTTATAGGTTTAGATGGCTTCACTTTATCAGGAGACCCTTTTACTTAAGAGGCTTTTTACCGCTGGTGGTTCCCTCACACTATTGGATCTCAGACCCGCGCCATATAGTTTATGGGGGATATGGTTCCTGGGTCTGTTATGATGACATATTGCATTTTCTACGTCCAAGAGCCCACTCATTTGGCACATATTGACAGTTTGACCCAAAGGTTGGACCGGGCACACTTTTTCATCTGGCATTTGGGCAGAGATCGGTCAAGGGCAGATTCTTTTGATCCATCCAGCTCTATTTTAAGCCCTTCAGGTGGCCCATATTCTAATAGCTTTACATGTGCAGATCCCCCTCTCTATCGACCTAACTTCCCTTCTGGCATAGTTTCAGTGACTCGGGAGGAATTACATCAAATGGATCAATTGGATTATGTAGACATCATTGATTTCTTCTGATAGATTTCTCGTTATCTTTTTTGATAGGCCTCTGTTAGATATTGGGCGTATGTGCCCCATTTCTTATTATATCTTTTGATAGGCCTCTATTAGATATTGGACGGATGTGCCCAATTTCCCTATACTTTTTATTTTCAGTTGTATATAGAGATGATGTATTAGATGATGATGTATTTAGGAATATATGTATAATGCTTTATATTCCTTGCATCATATTGTCATTTATCATTTATCACTTATCATGATATATGCATTATGTCATGGAAATGCATTCACAGAGGTGAGTTTAGCATTGACCCTTGGATGGTCATATGATACAGTTCTACAGATGTCTTCATCTACCGTTAGCCGGATTGATCATACCCCACCCATACTGATAGCTTCTTTTCTAATATCATTGTATGGCAACTTGTTTCCCAGAGATCGGGTGACAGTTAATCAGCTATTGAGGCATTCTATAACCCTTCTGATGTTCTAGGTATCGTTGGGCTTTGTAGAGGGCATGATATCTTGTTGGATACCAGATAGACATGTTTTTAGATTCAATATCCATGAGCTGACTCCAATATTGGAGGACTATAAGCGTCTCATTGATTTGCCCTTGGACCGACCTTGTTCTAGGATGGTTGTCGGTGATATTAGCTGACATTTTATGATCCTGATGGGCTTATGACGAAGAGTTGCCATGGATGAGATTACCTCAAGACATGTGGTGTCCTTGGATTTCTTTATTAACTAATTTGGGTCACTGGACTGCTATCTACGATATTCAAGGGATTTCACCATTACTAAGGGTGAGTAGTGGGTTGCCCGTGATGTGCATCATGGCCTATTTGTACATGCTGCTATATATGGACCATCTGGATATTGTTCTGATTACGGTAGTCCGTGCTCTCAGGGAGGGTTGCACTATCTTTCCCACGATATTGGTGGAGACATGAAGTCGACCACATTTTGTCATATCCATCCTGTGGGGGTTTTTAGTGGGAGTGTCGTCTTGTTGTATGTGTGGTTTATGACATATTTGAGACTGATTGGCACCTTGAGATGTCCTGGGTACTGCCTTACCCATGAGATAGCCATATCTTATTCCTTTCAGCCAGCTGAGTGTACAGATGCAACATCCTAGTTAGCTTTTCTAACAAGGATTGAGGATCCATTTGCTATCTTTCCTTCTTCAGGACTCAGTTCTCCTTATAGCTTTATTACTCATGCAGTTGGCATGAACTATCTACCTCTGGCTAGTTTGAGAGGGGTGACCACGTATCATCTACTGGCTGTCATGGGACAGTTTGATTAATTTCAGGATATTCACCCCTTTAACGGGGCCTTGGGTCAGCGATTATTAGCCTGATTTTTATCAGCAGACGACTTGACTAGGATTTATGATTGTTGGACTCATCGAGAGAGGGCTGATTTTTTGACTAGTCATCTGAGTCGCTCTTTAGAGTATTCTGTATGGCTGGAGGAAGATATTGCATCGGCTATGGTTGTTTACTCAGAGCTAAGTATTGATTCTGATGATGAGGAGCTTATAGAGGACCCTGATTCTCCTACCGAGGATGAGCTATTTTTTTGTTTGACAGCAGCTCTGGTCAATGATTCCCCCAGCATTCCCACTGCTACGGCTCTACCTTCTATAGACTATTTGGAGCAAAGGTTACATCTGATGACATTTAAGAGGGATCAGGCTAGGGCTCTGATGTTAAAAACTCTATCTGGTAGGAAAGCTGCTTTTATTGAGAAGGATGACGCTTGAGCTACCCTGGATGCCGCTTTTGTTGAGTGAGATGAGGCACGAGCGGCTCGGGATGCTGCTTTTGTTGGGCAGGATGAGGCTCGAGCTGCCCAAGATGCTTCCACTACTGATAGTATTGCACTTAGATCCCACATGGCTAGCATTGTTACAGATATGAGTGCATTCATAGATGATCATAGTAGCACTATGCAGATGGCCATGGATTTTCTGACTCGCATGGATACCTTAAGGAAGGAGCTTATAGATTCACCTCCATCTTCTGAGAGGGACGCCATGTTGGACTTGCTGGCCCATTTATCTATGGGTTTATAGACTAGCTTTCATTATCATTCATAGACTGGGTTAGCTATTTTTGTCATTCACATGATACATTGTATATATCAAATAGTATTATATGATAAGGAAATATATTTTGATTCACTTCCCTTTTAGATATATCTTGTCACTTGCTTGATAGTTGCCATTTTTTTATGAGTTGATACCTTGATGTGTCCCGAACTTCTCCTTGATTGATTGACATTGAGATGTCCTAGGTTCTTTCAGAATGGGTCGTTGATTTTTGGGCCTTTCTGGTGTATCAGTTTTTTGGTGTCTTGGGACTGGTCTTTTTGATGTGGTTAAGGTTTAAGCAAAGGGTTTGGCTTTCCTCTTTGAGGGTTCGACCGCACCATAGATGGTTGTCTATGCACTCCTATTGATGAGGGGAGATCAGGTCTTTCGCAGTTCCAGCTTGATGAGCTGAATGGTTTGAGAAGTGTTTGTTTGGGTTTTTTGTTTAGTTTGACCGCACCATAGATGGCTGCCTACGTACTCCCATTGATGAGGGGAGATTAGGTCTTTTGTAGTTCCAAATCTGGCTTGAGATGTTGAAGAGTTGTATCTTGTGATTGCTAAATCATTGAAGGGTTTTGTGATTTTTATAGGGGTTAGACTACACCATAGTTGACTGCCTACGTACTCCTATTGATGAGTGGGAGATCAAGTCTACGTAGTTTCTGCTTTTAGTGAAAACTTGAATTGACTTGATTGAATTTATTTTTTCAGAACCAGGATATTAGCTTGCAGGTGATTTCAGACATATACCTTTTCACGGTGTCTGAATTGATGAGCTGAGGGAATTCTTACCCATCCATTTCATACAGTTTGAGGGCTCCTCCCGTCAACACATCCTTAACATTGAAAGGGCCTTCCCAGTTCGGAGCAAACTTTCTTTTAGATTGATCTTGATTGGCAAGAAATTTCTTTAATATCAAGTCATTTTCTTTAAATTACCGAAGCCGAACTTTCTTGTTGTATAACTGAGCAATCCTCTGCTGATATAATTGACCATGAAAGATAATTGTGACCCTCCTCTAATCTATCAGAGATAATTGGTGGTATCGATCTTGCAATCATTAGTCTTCCTCTATTTGAGGATCTACCAACACTCTTAATGACTCCATTTCTACTTCTATGGGGAGTACCGCTTCCATGCCATAGACCAATGAGTAGGGGGTATAGCCCCAGTAGAAGTGCGCATTAACGTTCTGTGAGCTAGTAAAGTCAGAGGCAATAAGTCAGGCCATCCCTTGAGATTATCGGACATCTTTTTCATGATCTTTTTGATGTTCTTATTGGTTGCTTCAACATCACCATTCATCTTGGGATGATAAAGGATGGAGTTAAGATGTTTGATGTGGAATTTACTGCATAACTCCTCCATCATCTAGTTGTTTAGATTATTGGCATTGTCCGATACAATCACCTCCAGTTGTCCATATCGACAGATGATATTATTTCTAATGAAACCAATGATTACCTCTTTGATGAATTTGGGAAAAGAGGCAACTTCTACCCATTTGGTTTAGTAATCGATCATAGTGAAGATAAACCGATGACCATTGTTGGCTTTGGGCTTGATTGGCCCAATCACGTCCATCCCCTACATGGAAAAGGACCACTGTGAACTCATATTGTGTAGTTCATTTGGAGAAGCGTGGATGGCATTTCCATGGACTTGGCATTGATAGCATCTCTTGACGTGAGCATTAGAGTCAGCTTTGAGAGAGACCCAATAATGCCGCATTCTTAATATCTTATTGGAAAGTAAAGGACCGCTCATATATGGACCACATACTCCACCATGGACTTCATCCATGAGTCTTTGGGCTTGATCTTTATCTAGGCATCTTAGAAGGCCTATTCCAGCATCCATTTTAATTTGTAAAGTGCGTCTCTGCTTAGGTAGAACTTCATAGCCATTCTGTGGATCCACTTTCTTTCCACTTGATTTGACCCAGCGGGCGTAGATCCATCTCAAAGATATTCTTTGATTTCATGATATCAGGGCTGTTTGATGGGAGGCAGTTCATCTGATACTTCTCCAATGTAATTTCTAGAGGTTGGTGCCTTCTGGCTTGCAAATTTGATATCTGGGATTCCTCCCCTTTCAGATATATTGATCAAGGAAACCATTCTAGTGCATCCGTGAAATAATTCATATTTCGAGGGATGTGGATGAAGAATATTTCTTCGAATTCCATAGACATCTTGTAAACTTACCGATGTTAAGGCAGCAAATGAAATTCTTTGGTGTGATATGCCCTAGTGGTTTGCTTGATGACCAGCTCGGAATCCACAAAGACTGCAAACCATTTGATATCCATGGATTGGGCCAGTTTCAATCCCATTATACAGTTTTAATACTCAGTTGTGTTATTGGTTTTGACGAATTGCAACTTGATAGCCACGGGATACTATTCTCCCAAAATAGATACCAGAACTACCCCTCCTCCGACACCTTCTATGTTTACAACTCCATCAAAATATAATTTCCAAGAACGGACTGTATTTTCCTGATGGATTTGTTGAATTGTCATTATTGCTTAATCTGGGAAATACGTTTCTAAGGGTTCGAAAGTCCCTGATGGTGCTTCGACCAATTGATCCGCAATTCATTGACCTTTGATAGACTTTTGGGGATCATACTTCCTCTACGATTGTGCCTATTAATTTCCCACTGCATTGGCTTGCTGTGTAGTCTCATCCTCTTGCAATGTTAGGCATGCATCTGTTTTGTGGCCTGCCATTAAACGTATTCCACAAGCTTTCACTACTGGCACGTTTTCTGTAGCTGATGAGTAGTTTTTTTAACCTATGATTTGATCTCATTTAGCTTGGTATATTGTTATTTTTTGGGATAATTCATGTTAATTTTGATGGATTTTGTTCTTTGTGCATGAGAATGGGTTGAAGATATCTAAGAGCCAACATTTGAAGAAATTACAAGCATTTTTTTACATTTCGCTTCACCACCTGCCAGCAGGCTTAGCCGTCTTAGAGATGAAAACTTGTTGGGACGGCGTGCGTTGCAATACATAATGAAGAGACCCAACGCGGGGCGCGCTGGTCGGATGGCTTAACTGCGGTTTTTGTTTCTTTAAGTATGGAAGTTGAGTTTTAAAAGGCTTGATGATTTCCTTATGTAATATAGTTAAGTTAGGAGTATGAAAAGGAAGTTATTTCCTTATGTAATAGAGTTAAGTTAGGAGTGTGATTTCCTTATGTAATAGAGTTGAATCAAGACCTAATCACAATAGCATGTGTTCTTGAATTCTGTGTTTTGATGGAATCTTGATGAATGTTTAGGATAGAGATATACCAACATCACATGCAATCCTTGAAGAACTTGGAATTTAAACCTTATTTGATTTTAATTCACATAGAGATATAGTGAATTAGTTAATTAGGGTGTTTGGTTTAATTCTATCAATTTGTGGATTTAAGTTAATACGGTGTTAGTGCATCGAGAGATGACTAATTCTACTTGAGTGTTCTTGATTAATAGACTGAGATAGTTAATTAAATTGAAAAAAGGTGTGATAATCATAGTGAAACTTAAAGTGAAATTGTAAGCCTAATTCTCCATTATCTACTTGAAATTACAATTAATAATTTTTGTTGATTTATTTTAATTGTTAGTTTATTAAGTATAATTATTAATTTGAATAGTTTAATAAAATTGGGATAATATAAAACTGGTAATTGTTAGATTAAATTTCATACTAGTCTCTGTGGGAACGATACTTTATTCATCATTATATCACTTGTTGACCACGTACACTTGCGTGTAGAGCGTATTTAGAATTTACCCAACAAGTTTTTGGCGCTGTTGCCGGAGATTAGTTTTGATTTTAGTAATTTTCAATATTAGTTTAATTATTTCAGTTTTAGTTAAACAAATTTTCTTTTTGTTTTGTTCTTTCTTGTTGTATGTTTTCTGACTTTGTGTATGCAAACTTGGTCTAAAAAGCCAGACTTGCTTCCTTTCGAGGACGACATCGAGCAAGGGTTTCAAAGGCTCAGTAAGTGGATTAAGGATACTAAGGAGAACTTCGGTAAACAGGAAGAAACTATGGTTGCAGAAGATTAGAAAGCATTGAGGGATTATACTACTCCCAGGGTGACTGAGCTTCAGTCAAGAATTACCAGGCATGTGATTGCTGCAAATAACTTTGAGATCAAGCTTGTGATGATACAAATGATACAAGACTCAGTACAGTTTGGGGGATTAGCCAACGATGATCTGAATGAGTACTTAGTTAGTTTTCTGGAAATTTGTGACACTTTCAGATATAACGGGGTATCGGATGATGCAGTCAGACTTCACTTGTTTCCGTTCACATTGCTAGATAAGGCAAAAAGTTGGTTACACTCAATACCGCCAGGGTCGATTACAATATGGGACGACCTTGCTCAGAAATTTTTGGCCAAGTTTTTCCCACCGGCAAAGACTGCGAAGATGAGAAACGAGATTACTATGTTTGAGCAGCAGCATGGGGAGTCTTTGTATGAAGCTTGGGAGAGGTAAAAGGAACTACTTAGGAAGTGCCCACATCATGGACTACCCAAATGGTTGTAGATGAACACTTTTTACAATGGGTTGAGTGGTAATCTCCGAACGAGTATTGATGCAGCTTCTGGTGGAGTTTTAATGGCTAAGAGTTATGAGGAAGCTTATGATCTGATAGAGATGATGGCGGCTAACAACTACTAGTGGCCCACAACGAGAATGACACATCCTAAGGTAGCTGGGGTGTTAGAAGTAGATGGGGTAACAGCGTTAGCGGCACCGATTTCAGCTTTATCAAAGAAGATGGATGCTCTGACAGGTGCACAAACTCAGCAGGTTACTTATGTTTGCGAATTGTGTGCGGGGGGACATCCTAGGGAACAATGTGCATTAACCCAGCAACGGTATAATTTGTGGGCCGCTATAATAGAATTCCACAGAATCAGTATCAGAATGCCTACAATCCGGGGAATAGGAATCATCTGAATTTTTTGTGGAGTAACAACTAAAATCAGTAGCCTCCACGACCATTTTATCCCCCTAGATTTCAAAATCAGCATCAACAAGCAGCTCTGCATCAAGGGAAAAAGTCAGATTTAGAAGAGCTGTTGTTGAAGTACATATTAGGCAATGAGGCAGCCATGAAAACGCAAGAGGCAGCAATGAAAACAAAAGTAGTGGCAATCAAAATCTTAGAAAATCAGATGGGACAGCTTGCGTTAGCGTTGGATAACAGGTCTCATGGGACTTTACCTAGTGACACTTAGAAAAATTAGAAGGGGAATCATGAACAGTGTCAAGAAATCATTTTGAGAAGTGGAAAGCATCTTGAGGGACAGAATACAGAAAATTCAGTAAAGAAAGATGTTAAACAAGGTGAAGACATAGTGGTTGAAGAGAAACAGGGTGAGGACAAGCAAGTGGACAAGAGTAAGACATATGTTGAGTCCGTTGTTTATCCTCCACCACCATTCCAGTAGAGGGTGCAGAAACAGAAATTTGATAAGCAGTTCTCAAAATATTTGGAAGTCTTCAAAAAATTGCATATCAACATTCCTTTTGCAAAAGCCTTAGAACAGATGCCTAGTTACGCTAAATTTATGAAGGGTATTCTGTCAATTAATGAAGAAGAAGTTAGAGGACTATGAGATAGTGGCATTAACGGAGGAATGCAATGCAGTTTTATAGAGAAAGTTGCCTCTGAAATTGAAGGATCCGGGGAGTTTCACCATTCCTTTCACAATCGAAAAGATGGCCTTCAACAAGTGTTTGTGTGATTTGGGGGCAAGTGTGAACCTCATGCCTTTTTTCGTCTATACTCAGTTGGGTTTATTAGCTCCGAAGCCTACAAACATATCACTTCAGTTAGCAGATAGATCGGTGACTTATTCAAGAGGAATTGTTAAAGATATTTTAGTTAAAGTGGATAAGTTCATATTTTCGGCAAATTTTATTATTTTGGATTATGAAGAGGAGAAAAATATCCCAATCATCTTTGGGAGGCCATTCTTGGCTACAAGTAGGACTCTCATTGATGTTTAGAAAGGGAGTTAACAATGAGGGTACAAGACCAAGAAGTAAAATTCAATGTGTTCAAAGCCATGAGGTTCCTTACAGATGAGGAAGAATGTTTTCGAATGGATGTGATCGACAGGATGGTAAATGAAGACTTGGTTAAAGGGTTGGTCAGGGATCCGTTGGAAAATACTCTACTGGGAGATGAGGACTTGGATGATCCAAAATTTGTGGATAACTTGCATATGTTGGATTCTTTGCCTAGAGTAAGCACGTTTAAGGTACCATTCAAGCCACTACATACAGAAGAAAAAGCTTCGGCAAGAATGAAACCTTCACTGGAGGAGCCACACACTCTTGAGCTTAAGCCACTTCCTAAACACCTCAGGTATGCTTATTTGGGTAATTCAAATACTTTATCTGTTATTATTACATCTGCACTTAATGAATTGTAGGAAAGTAAATTACTGAGGATACTTAGAGAATACAAGTCTGTGATAAGGTGCATAATTGCTGACATCAAGGGAATAAGCCCTTCTTTTTGCATGCACAAGATACTCTTGGAAGAGGACTCAAAGCCAACAGTGGAACAATAGAGAAGGTTAAATCAAATCATGAAAGAAGTGGTGAAGAAAGAAATATTGAAGTGGTTGGATGCTTGAATAATTTACCCGATTTCAGACAGTACATGAACAACGACAATGAACTGAATCCAACGAGGACAGTGAACTGATGGAGGGCTTGTATGGATTACAGAAAGCTTAATAAGGCAACCCGGAATGAGCACTTTCCTCTACCCTTTTAACGATCAGATGTTGGATCGATTGGCTCTGCATGAATATTACTGTTTACTGGATGGATATTCGAGGTACAACCAGATAGTCATAGCTCCTGAGGATCAAGAAAAGACCACCTTCACGTGCCCATACGGCACCTTTACTTTCAGAAGGATGTCCTTTGGGTTGTGTAATGCACCGACGACTTTCCAAAGATGTATGATGGCCATCTTTTTGTATATGGTGGAAAGGAATGTGGAAGTTTTCATAGATGACTTTTCATTCTATGGAAACACTTTTGATATTTGTCTTAAAAATATTGTCATGGTGTTAAAATGTTGTGTGGAAACGAACTTGGTGCTGAATTGGGAGAAATGCCACTTTGTGGTTAAAGAAAGAATTATTCTTGGGCACAAAGTCTCTTCGAAGGGGTTGGAAGTTGATCGGGCAAAGATAGACACAATCGAGAATCTTCTACCGCTGAATTCAGTTAAGGGAATCCGTAGTTTTTTTTGGCACGCCGGATTCTACCGCAGAATCATTAAGGATTTCTCTAAGATTGCAAAACCACTGTGCAGTCTATTAGAGAAAGATGCAGTTTTTAGTTTTGATGAAGATTGTATGTCAGCGTTTAAGCATTTAAAAAAGAAAATGACTACAACTCCCATGATCGTAGCACCGGATTGGACAATGCCTTTTGAGTTAATGTGCGATGCTAGCGACTACGCAATAGGGGTTGTTTTGGGTCAACGCCGAGAAAAGATATTACATGCCATATACTATGCAAGTAAAACCCTCATGGATGCCCAATTGAACTATACAACCATCGAGAAAGAATTACTTGTAGTAGTATATGCCTTTAACAAATTCAAAGCTTATTTGATAGGAACAAAGGTAGTGGTATACACGGATCACTCGGCGATTCGTTATCTGATTTCAAAAAGGATGCTAAGCCGAGACTCATCAGATGGATTCTACTCCTTCAGGAATTTGATTTAGAAATAAAGGATAGGAAGGGGACAGAAAATCAAGTGGCGGATCATCTTTCAGGACTGGAAAATCTGGATAAGGACGGGGCAAATAAGTGTTTAATCAACGAGCCGTTTCCGGATGAGTAGCTATTTGGAGTAAACTCTGAGTTTCCATGGTATGCGGATTTTTCCAATTACTTGGTGAGCAAGATAATTCCCCTTAATTTAACACGTCAACAGAAAAAGAAGTTCCTACATGACGTCAAGTGGTACATGTGGGACGAGCCCTATATATTCAGACAATGTGCAGATAAAATGATCCGTAGATGTGTGCCTTACAGTGAAGTGAAGAATATCTTGCACGAATGTCATTCATTTGCATATGGGGGACACTATGGTAGTGAGCGGACAGCGGCCAAGGTACTTCAAGTCGGATTCTATTAGCCTACTATGTTCAAGGATGCCCACCGGTTCGTGAAAAATTGTGATAGATGCCAAAGGGTGGGTAATATCTCGAAAAGGAATGAGATGTCGCTCAACACGATCACGGAAGTCGAGGTTTTTGATGTATGGGGGATGGACTTCATGGGACCTTTACTACCTTCATTCAACAACCTGAACATTCTGCTAGTTGTGGATTATGTATCAAATTGGGTTGAAGCAGTAGCACTCCTTATAAATGATGCCAAGGTAGTGCTAAAATTTCTACAGAAAAACATCTTTACAAGGTTTGGCACGCCGAGAGCAATCATAAGTGACGAGGGAAGTCACTTCTGCAATAAGTCCTTTATAGCTCTCTTGGCGAAGTACAGGGTCAATCACAGGGTTGCAACAACGTATCACCCCCAAACGAGGGGTCAAGCTGAGGTTTCCAACTGAGAGGTGAAGCGAATTTTAGAGAAGGTGGTGAATTCGAGAAGAAAATATTGGTCTCTAAAATTAGACGACGCTTTATGGGATTATTGGACATCATACAAGACACCAATTGGGATGTCTCCATATCAATTGGTCTACAAGAAAACGTGTTACCTCCCAGTGGAATTACAGTATAAGGCATATTAGGCAATTCAAAAACTCAACTTTGATCAAAAAGCTACAGCTGAGAAGAGATTACTCCAATTCAATGGACTCGACGAATTTCAACTGCAAGCTTACGAGAACTCAAAACTATACAAAGAAAAAGTTAAGAAGTGGCATGACTAAAAGATTAGGCAGAGAAAGTTTGAACCGAGACAATCTGTATTATTGTTTAACTCAAGACTAAGATTGTTTCCCAGAAAGCTCAAATTTTGATGGTCGGGGCCATTTACGATCAAGACTATTTTCCCACATGGCACCATTGAAATGTACATTAGAAATCCTCTCAAAACATTCAAAGTCAACGGGCAGCAGTTAAAGCATTACTGGGGTGGATACATCGACAACAAAGCCACTGCGATCACACTTGTCGATGCACCATAAACAAGAGGCATCGTTGGGCTGACGACGTTAAAACAAGCGCTACTTGGGAGGCAACCCAAGCTATAAACCTTTTTTCTTTCATTTATTCAGTAAATTTTAGTTCATATCATAGCCTAGATAGTTATTTTTCAACAGAAGGTAGTAGTAATGACTTGATTGTGGTTTATTTGTAGGGGATCAAGAAGAAAGTGAACCAATTCGCAGAATCGCACAAGGCCGCGGGGAGCGTCGTGGTTCACCATTAAATCTTGAGGGCACACCAAAGATGCACCCATCTTTCTGTCTACATATACAGGCGCGCCAGGAATCACTACCAAATGGCGCGGGGTGCGCCAACCTGAGCTTACTTCCTGCATACCAACGCGGGGTGGGGGGGGCACCTTACTTGAAGACATAGCGCGGGGCACGCCGTTTGGCAATATCAGTTTTTAAAATTAGGGTGTCATTCCCCTTTACCATTCTAAACCAACATATTACCACTCCTTCCCGAATCTGTGCCTAACTCAAAGTCTCCCACTCACCCACACCTCCTATATCGTGCGAATCCAAACCTCCATCAACCTACTCAACCACCTACCTTCTCATCTCCCTTCTCGAATCAACTTCTCTTCTCTAATTTCTGATTCAAGCCTCAACTTATCTCATTCATCCATAACCCTTCTAAGGGATAAGCCTCAATTCCCTTCCCATTCCACCTATTTATAATTCCTCCTCCCGAATCCATCCCCATACAAATTGGTGATATTATCTAATATAATTCTCTTTCTCTCACACATTCTCAACCACTACCAAAGCTTGCTCTTACCGAATGTGCATCACTCTGAACGTTATTTAAGGTGTGGAGATTGATTTACACATATGAGGTATTTTCAAATTGGTGAATTCTAGTTCTCTACTGTAGTATTCTTCTTTGTTCACCATATTGGTTGGAAATCTTTGGGATACTGTTGTCCAAGGGTTGAATTGAATTTGAGTTGCTTGTGGATTAGTTGTTCATCCTAAGGAGTTAAGTTTGGGGGTACTTGCGGTGATGCTCACCAACTGTTCGATAGTTTGCCTTAACCAAGTTCTCACCCATTTATAATTCCAACACATCATGTCTTCACACAAGCGATTGCGTGCCTCCATCTCTAGTGCTCGGGCCCAATTCGATAGCACTAAATTTGTGAGTGAGGCCGCCGAAACAAGGTTCAAAATGATCATTGAGAAAAATACATTGGTGTTAGAAAGGGGGTTGAAGCCGGATGCGAATCCAGACAAAGATATGGCATTAATGATTGTAAAACGCAACTGGTTTCAACTGGTGGAGCAGCCGCAACCCACGGTGGTCAACATTGTAAAGGAATTATATGCCAACGCAATCAAGCATGTTGGTCACAAAGTCATGGTAAGGGGTAGACCGGTGTCATTCCATGCCAATGCAATCAACAAGTACTTTGGGCTAGAAACACCTTCGGATGCACGCTATGAAGACCGTGTGCCTGATCTTGATGAACTTATCGTGAGATTGTGCAAACCAGGAATGCAGTGGGTTACCCGAGTTGGAACTGATGAAAAAATAAGCTTTCCTCACTCCACCTTAAGTCGCTATGGCAAATCCTGGTACGCCTTCATATGTGCCCGATTGATGCCCACACGCCATCAGAATGATGTGACTGAGGAACGAGCGCGGCTGTTTTATGGTATTGTCCACCACCACTTTCAAATGAATAATGGAGTTATATTTTATAAAGTGGATGTGGGTACATGCATTCAGGAGTCGATCGAATGGTTGCTATGGGGTAGTACCACGGGGGGCCTTCTCAATGGATTTTTCATCACTAATTTGTGCCATAAAGCTGGAGTGTAATGGCATTCCTCCGAACCAATTCAGCAACCAATGGCAATCATCGACCATGCTATCATTGAGAAATATAAAGCATGGGATGGGGCGCAATCACACCCAAGAGGAGAAGGATATATCATGATACGACCACCTTCACCCCCGGTCGCGGCTGTAAGAACCCAAATTTTCATAAAATATTAAAATAAGAATTTAGTAAATAAAATTCTTAAAGCATGAGATGGGTTCGAACAAGAATATATATGTGTGTGTGTGTGTGTGTGTGTGTGTGTTACGAGGTATGTGGTATTGTGTTACATAGGGTAATATGAGCTATGTAATAAGTGATGTTGTGTTTAATGAATATATATTATTATTATATATTTGTTATAAATTGTAGAGATAAATTAGTAAAGAAAATGGATAGGAATTTATCTATCACCAATTCCTTGAGTATATGTACGAGTAAGTATCAAGTCTAAGGTAGTGCAACCGTACTCTTTAATGGTGGATGTATAGGAGATGGGCTAAACAATTCCTTCAGAGAGCGGAGGTATATACGAATTAGTAACCGATCTAACTCACTGTGAAAATAGTGTAGACGAGATGGAAACTAATTTGTTGGTTGTTTGTGGGAAACCACTCAGCTTACTATATTGAATACTATTAAAAACTCGACGCGTGCTAGGTTTAGACTTGTATATATGTATGTTGTTGACGAGAGAAGAAAATCGATATACCATTAAAGTGGTTAGAGAATTATTGAGTAAATTGATACACGGTGAGAAATGAGGATTAAAGGAATGTATGTATATGATATATTCGAGTTTTGTGTTATTGGTGGTAAGAAATCGTAAAGGAGATGTATAGTTGGTTAAACTAATAAGGGAAATAGAGTTTTAAAACTCGAAGTGTGATCCTTAAATTGTTAAGAAAAATAGTAACCGATGATGTGGAATCAAAGAGGGGATTGATGCTAGACGAGTTAACACTTAAGGAGGATGTGTAAAGTATTTAGAACGGGATAAATCAACTTTTGGTACCTGTACTGGGACACGACTTACAATTTGGTACCCGAAGTGAAAAAAGTTAAAAACTGGTGATTTTACTCGAAAAATGTTACACTCCGTTAAATATTAGGGACACGACTTACAATTTGGTACCCGAAGTGAAAAACGTTACAAACTGGTGATTGTACTAAAAAATATTATATAATCTGGTGCTTGTATTTTCCAATTTTTAAATAATCATTAAAATTGATCCAACATGAGAGACAAACATATAGAGAGAGAAGCGAAGTCGACGCGAAGAAGGTCCTCGATGTTTTGATCTATCTTTTCTTGCCTCCCACATTCGCACCGTTGCTCCACATTAGCACCGACTTGGGAACTCTGGTGTAATCCATTCATTTTTGTTGCATGAACTACAATATTCTTCCCCAATTTCATTTACGATTCCACTCCAAGACGAGCTCATCCTTTCAATTAAGCACTGAAAACTCTTTAATAAATATATGGGAACCAGTAATCAATAGAGAATCGAGACAAAAAGAATGAGAGAAGAAAAAGGACATAAGAAGAGAACCCTAATTTTCAAACAGAATAAAGATGAAACCCTACTGTTGAACATAGTGTAATATTTTTTGAGTACAATCACCAGTTTATAACTTTTTTCACTTCGGGTACCAAATTGTAAGTCGTGTCTCTAATGTTTAACGGAGTATAACATTTTTCGAGTACAATCACCAATTTATAACTTTTTTCACTCTGGGTACAAAATTGTAAGTCGTGTCCCAGTACAGGTACCAAAAGTTAATTTATCCCTATTTAGAAGCGTAGGTTTCATTTCTACTAAGGCAGAACTTGTCTGCCTCTAAATTTGGTGTGGCACAGCTCCACCATTTCAAGTTTGACACCAAGTGTAGATCTACTTGATTCAGTAGGAAACTCTGAGTAAGTTGTGAAAGTGTGATTTCAAGAAATATATACTAAGGACTCATATAAAGGTCATAAATGGTGAATTAAGGATTATGTGTTGCATAAAGGAAATGGAAGGAATATGTTAATTTGATATTTTAAGTATATTACATAGTATTGTAATATTTGAAAGATAAGTGATTAATAAAAGAAAGTACCAATATAATTATAAATGAATATTGGTTAGAAATGGAGGATTAGATTAACACTTAAGATGTGGGTGAATATAAAGATGGAAGAAGTTGTCTTGAGACAATCAAATAATTATCGTATAATGTATAATTTAAATAATTAATAGAGTAAATATTAATTATTCTAAGTGTAAAGGTTGTGCATATTATATGTATGTAATTATTTAAGTAAGCTAAATAATTTAGCATTATGATAAAGTGTGACATAAACTTTATATTAAATAAATAATAAAATAATGTGGAATTGGGAAAAAGCCAAACATGGCCTAGACCCCTAATATGTTATTATAGAAATAATGAGCTTGAGTTATATATAACTCAGTAAATGGGATAAATGAGCCTTGTGTGGTCTGAGTATTAAAGTTAAACTAGACTGAAGGTTTAACTGAAATTATTAAAAGAGAATTAATGATGATCATTATGATATTTATATGTGATAGGAAATAATGGGATTGGAATACCCAACTAAATGATAGTTAGCCCAATTAAAATATTATTTGGACTAACCCAAATGTACATGGATTGTATGATTATGGGTATATGTACCCCTAATTTATCATATGGTAATAACATTAAGTTATCAAATGTGACTTGTGTAGCCCAAAAGGAAAATAACATTAATAATGTTAAGGTTAAAAAGGAGAGTGCAGCATTCTTAAAAAGCCTTATCAGACATTTTTCCTTCCTCGCGTGACTAGGCCATTGGCTTAGCCTATTTCTCCATGCTCGAAAGTCAGTGAACTCAAAAGGCTACATAGGGTGATGATGAAGTGAAGAATGGAGAGAAAGGAGCAGGTAACCAACCCTTTCTTGCCCATTGGCTTCATCTTCTTCCTCTTAGTTTAAATCTTTGGACAAAATCATTGCATGGACAATGATTTCCTCTATAAATAGAGACTCCTCCTCTTCATTCCCGTTTGTTGAAGTGTCTGAGTTTGCTATTGAAAGTTAGTAGAATTGGAGAGTGAGTGTGGTAGAATTGAGGAGCAATAGAGAATTGAGGAGTTATAGTTACCAATTAAAGCTTCAAGAGGTAACCTTACTGTCATTCATGTTCTTAATTCCAAAGTTTGATAAATTCTCATATATCTCCAAAATTCTCTGTTAAGTGGGTGGAAAATTGAGTGTTATGGTATTAACCTAGTTTACATGTGTATTATGTATCAATGTAATGTGTTGAGCATGATGATTGGGTGATTATAATACATGTTCTTCATTTCAAGTTTTGAATTCCTTAGAAATAACAAGAAATGGTTACTTTTGAGTCACAAATTTGATGGCTAAGGGTTGTTTTAATCCTTGAATTGTTGATAGATGATATTAATACAGTTAGAAACGAAAACAACGAAAGTTAAACGGACCAATTTGGTTGAGAAACGAATTTGTAGTGAATGAATTCGCTAAATTTGTCAAAACATGAACATTTAGTATGAACATCAGTTTTAGATTTATATTTGGGTTAGTTAATGTTCTTGAAGTGTTATAATTAGTCTGTAGATGAGTAGCTAAGAGTTTAACGAGTTCAACGAATCGAAACCAACTAATTCAGACTTAAAATGAGAAAGTTATGTCAAAAACTGTAATCTGGGCGAGGCAAAGCGCGGCCGCGCTGCCCAGGGGCGCAGATGGGCGCTGCCTTATGGCACGGGCATGCTGGGTTGGTGAAGGAATTGGGCACGACCACGCCCAATGTCTGTTAAGTGTGACTACTTTGACATATTTTGGTAAAACGACCATAACATTTTCATACGAACTCCGATTGAGGCGATTCAAGATGATCCAAAATGAGAACGAATAGACGTACAACTTTTGTTCTTTGCGTTTTGCAATTTGAGCTCGTTAGGAAGGGTCAAAATAGTCATCTATGTGACTATTACGTATTTAGAGGCGATCGGAGGGCGTCGAACGAGCTCATACGCAAGTATAGTGATCCCAATGATGGAATATGTTATTCTAAGTGATATAACATAAAAATGCATGATATTAGACATGACATATAATATTTACCTTACTCATAATAGAATGCCTTGCATAGTTAGGTCGGCATAACATGGATTTGGAGAAAAGAAAACTTAGACGTTTTGAAACCAATATTCATAAGCATTATGTTGTCTAACCTATGAACATGTAGTATTGCATGCTAGTACTATTTATGTCTTTAAACATGACCTATAAGTACACTTATCTAGTTTGACAATAGAAGTCATTAAAGCATGTTTTGAAAGTAAAATTTCAAGTGATAAACAATGCTAGCTATGAATAAAAGATGTGAACACTTATGAGCATGCATAGTACAGCTTATGTGATCTCTTTATGTGGACATAAGACCAATTTAGTAGGCATTGTGATTATATGACCCTATTTGGTCCTAATTCCATGGGAATCCTAAATTAAGTCCCTAATATGAGAACTTAATCTTGAAGTATTCATGAGAGTATGTAAAGTCCTCTAACATGGGTGCCTAATAATTGTTAATGTCTTAGTATGCAAAGGATTTAGTTGAGATCAAGAGAGTAGAAGCTCAACTCGGTGGGGTTAGAGGACGTCATAGATTCTGCGCTTATCCCTAAGCTTCTAACTGTATGCTAAATTGCGCGCTTGCAGCGACGATGCCTAATTATTTTAACTTTTATCTGAACCTTAAAGCATATGTGTAATGAATGTCTAAAGCTATAATACTTGACATAAATGTTGTTTTAAGCATAAGAGCATATAAGGGTTATATAAAACACAGAGTTGTTAAATTTTATTAAAGTTTGCAAAATGCAAAAACTATGTGAAACGTTCATCTATGAGTTTTAAATATGTGTCAAACACATAGCGAGTCAAGTGTGTGATAGAGATTTATGAATGTTGATATTGAACATGTGTAGCTAAGGTATACATAGCTATTCTAAGAGTTAACTAAGAAAGCAAAGGGAAGGTTTTACAAACCTACTTAGGAAACGATGTAATATTTATTGGTATATGAAGAATGTATGAAATGTATGACTAATGGATATGAATCTATGATTATATAACTGTGTAGGAATACACGAAGTACACATAAGCTTTAAGTAGTTAAGTCGTAGTTGATAAACTATGAGTCAGGCAAGTCTTTCATTTCCTATTTGTTATATGAATTTGATAACTGTTAGTTGAGCTATATTATGCCATGAAAATGTTGATGTATATATATGAAATACATATGAGATATGTATGAAATGTGAAAGTTGATCTTTGATGATATGTTTGTGATATAAACCTATATGCTTGTTATATGAGAAATAACATACGTAGTAAATATTAATGGATTATGAATGCATGTGTTGAGTATGCTATTATATGCTATGTGCTGCATGAAAACTGTTAGAATTGCTGGGCTGTTGAGCTCACCCTTGTAAATAACCACTTTTGCAGGTTAAGGATACACGGTAAAGGCTACATGCTACTTGATTGATAAAGTTCTATAGTATCGAAGGAGATTGATTTATTATTTAACTAGATGCTCTTAAACCATGTTTAGGTTCTAGTATATGTACATGATAGTAGTTTATAATGTGTAATACATGCTAAGTTGTACTATGTGATACATAGAGAAATTCGAATCGAGATGTAAAGATTTATACGGAAATTGAATAAAGTGAATCATAGAATAATTTGATTCAGGGATTTGTAATTGATTCAAGTTCAGAAATCAATAAAAGATTTATTTTTCAAAGGAGATTGAAAAAGTTTAAATTATTCCGCATATTTTTATAACATCGAATGTGATGTAAAACAGGAATAGTAAATGACCAAGATTAAAAACTTTTAAAAGTTTAGGGTCATTACACAGATCCTGGAAATGGAAAGAATTTATATTCTAAATTATAATAAGCAAGGTTATATTCATTAAGTTATTAATAAAAGATATAATAGTTTGACGATAGTAGTTTCGTGGCAGACCGGATTCGATGTTGGAAGGGACTCGGATTTGGGGGCGTCATAGGTTAGTAGCAAAGCTGTAGGTTATAACCTTTAGGTAAGTGTACCTTAGGCTATAACCTAAGAGAGAGAGAAAGATAAAGATTAAAAACTTATAAAAGTTTGGGGTCATTACATAGATCCTCGAAATGGAAAGAATTTATATTCTAAATTGTAATAGGCAAGGTTATATTCATTAAGTTATTAATAAAAGATATAATAGTTTGACGATAGTAGTATTGTGGCGGACCAGATTTGAGGTTCGAAGGGACCCGAATTTGGGGGCATCACAGCGGCTGATCCGATGGAAGAACAACCTGGGCATGCCAGCTTTTCACAGGTTCCAAGAAATGATTTCTTATGGCTGGCTCAGCGTCAGGATATGATGCATCAGTATAATATTAATGCTCTCAATACTCTTGCTAATGCTTTTTCTCGGTGTAATCCAAGTGTCAGTCCAGTGTTCATGCCTGTTCCCCCTATTCTTCTAGCATATCCTCCTTTGGATGACGATGGTCCACCTGACGAGCAATGACTCGTCTTTCAGGGAAGTCGTCGTGCTTAAATTTTCTCTATATTGTCGCAATGAGGACATTACTTGTGTTAAGTTTAGGGGGGTTGTGTGTGACGCCCCCAAAATTAGGTATACATCACCCATCTTGGGTCGCCACTTACATGGTACAGAATTTAAATACAACTTACTAACATAACTGTCGTGTACAATACGACATAAACTGTGAGTTTAAATACAAATATCATCTACTAGATATTATACAAACTCAAAAAGGAGTCCTCATTACAATTATTATCACACTATTTCACAGAATAGTGAGGACTACTAATGCTATCTTCAGGACCATCACTCGTTTCCCCGACTCGTCCCAGCTATATTCTCATTTTCAAGAGAATAAAGTGAAAGAAAGGGTGAGCTCAACTAGCCCAGTAAGAAATATTATGACTAAGATAATGCAGAATAAATTATCAATAGTCTTCAACAATGTTAAACTGATAAAATACAATAGACAACCAGGTTTAATCTGCAATGAATATGCAATCCATTAAAATAGTCAAGTAGAAAATAAAGTCTACTATCTTTTTGGTTTTAAAAGGTTTTCATCATCATGTTATAGCCGAGACTCACTTTAATAAATATTCCACATCATCGAATCACCCCGCATGACTACTACGGCCAAGGATATTCTTTAGTATCACGACCACAATTATTCATGCACTACGGGCCAAGAATATTTGTATATTCATTAATGGTCATGATCATGCCAACAATCATCCATCAATGCACTACTACCATCGAGGATTTTTACCACATCATTTGTAACATTACTACCATGATTACAGAATAGTCTCTGGTCATAATCATACCAAGTCCATCTATGCACTCTGGTGCCTGATGACTTTAAAAAATATAAACATGAGGATGATGACAATGATATAAGAACTCAATAAAACAAGTTCAAGAATTATTTTATCCAGAACTATTAACGTCCAAATGATACTGTTTTGTAGAGTAAAATTCAAGAATGATCAGAAGAGTATTTTCATGAAAAGATACTGGATGAAACGCAAATATCAAGGATATTTCACTAATTTCATGGAGTATAGAAGTCAAAGTTTTAACCAACTGGGTATAATAAAGAATGGAATAACAAAAGAAATCACCATGCATGCGATAGACCGCATGCATAAAAGTTATTCCAATGAGAATAATAAATAACGGAACAAAGTCATTTGAAATTCACACCAAGCAGGATGTTCCCAGAATAATAAAGATGGAACCGATCCGGTGTAAAACACATGAGATAGGATATTCCAATGAATGATAAAGAGCGGAACCAGTCCGGTGTAAAACACATGCATGTGATGTTCCAACGAGAATAATAAAGACGTAATTGTGTCCAGGTGTAAAAACATGCACAGCAGGATGTTCCAACAAAATAATAAAGCGGAACCAGTGGGTGTAAAACACATGCACAGGATGTTCCAATGTAATAATAGAAGAATGTCACCAAGTATAGGGTAAACCACGATACAGGTATTCCAACAGAATAATAAGCAATGGAATAACAATGTTCTCTTCATGAATAAGAAAGAATAACACCCCTTACATTTGGTAGGAGATTGAAATCGCGTTAGCAGTAGTAACAAAATACTATTCTTCTTTCTCTCTTATTCTCTCTATACTTTCTCTCTATAGCTTGAATGAATTCGTGAAAAATAATGAAGCCCTAGGCCTCTATTTATAGAAGATTTCTAGCTTAGCACCGCCGTGTGAAAAGGCAAGTGGCTTCGACGACTAATGATGTGAAAAGAAAAGTGGTTTGACGCCTTTGTAATGTGAAACGACAAGTGGTTCGGCGCACTGTAATGTGAAATGACAAGTGGTTTGACGTCGGTAAAGGTAATTACTATTAACGAAGGTAAATACTATCGACGAAGGTAAATACTATTCACAAGGGTAATTACTATCGACGAAGGTAATTACTATCGACGAAGGTAAATACTATTCACAAGGGTAATTACTATTGACGAAGGTAATTACTATCGACGAAGGTAAATACTATATCGACGAAGAGACTCTTAGATGATGACATATGAGCCCCCATAAAATAATCAAACTTACCACAAATCATTTTTTTTTCATCAACACATATTTAATCTTTCAACAATTATTAATCATTTATAACTTGTCGTCTCAATTATTGATTTAATACTATAACATATTATCTGATGATATCTTGTGACAATAATTGAATCAATAATATAAGATATATGATGCAAAGAATTACTATAGCAATAATTGAGCATAATGAAAGTGACTTCTCACGTAAAGCTCAATAATCAATACCGTGTGCTACTATGCAACCACGCCAGACATCGCATTTACTTTACCATAGGGTAGTTCAACAGTTTTAATTCAGTAACACCTCCATACCGTTATTTTTATAAAATATTTTTGTCGTTTTCTCAATCCGACAAATAATTACATTGTGGGGTCCCACCGATGATTGAGCCATTGTATGAATATTCCTAACAAAAGAATATTCCCAGACCAAAACGAATATTTTATAACAACTTGCATACTTTTTACAAAATTTATAAATATTACCCACAACTATAACATTATATCAAATTTATTCCATAATATTCAAAAATAATATTTATAGAAAAATTCATCTTTATTTATAAAAGTTGGGGTCTTACAACCTCCCTTCTTATGAAATTTCGCCCTCGAAATTAGGGTACATACGGTATGTCAAAGAGGTAAGGATACCTTGATTTCATTTGATTCTAACTCCCAAGTCATTTCCTCAACATCGTGGTTCCTCCACAAAACTTTGACTTGAGGTATAACCTTGGAGCGTAGAATATGTTCCTTCTTATCCAAAATTTGAACAGAACCTCTTCATACACGTCAAATCTTCCGCTATTTCGTCCGGTTCTAACTCAATAATATGGTTCGAGTCTTTCACATATTTACGTAACATAAATATGTGAAAAAGCGTTATGAACACGAGACATATTGGCGGTAAAAGCGTAGTCTATAGGCCACGATTCCTACTCGATCGAGGATTAAAATGGACCGATGAATCGAGGATTAAGTTTTCTCTTTCCAAATCTTGTAACTCCTTTCCATGGAGCAACTCTTAACAACACATGATCTCCTATATCGAATTCCACGTCCTTTCGATGAAGATCAAGATAACTCTTTTGTCGATTTTGTGAGGTTTTATACGTTGTCGGATCGTTTGAATCTTTTCCATAGTCATACGTATTTTCAACTCCGGTCCCAACAACGTTGCTTCACCCACCTCATCCCAAAGATATCTTGAGAGGAGCGACACTTTCTTCCATACAACGCTTGAATGGAGCCATACCAATACTTGCTTGATAAAGCATTGTTGTTGTAGGAAAACTCCACCAATGGTAAGAACTTGTCCCAACTCCCCTTGAAATCAAGGACACAGAGTCTTAATAGATCTTCAAGAGTTTGAATAGTCCTCTCCGATCGTCCGGTCAAGTTCGAGGATGATATGCCGAAAGCTAAATTGTAAGTCTGCGCCCATAGCTTTTTGCAAACTAACCCAAAATCGTGAAGTGAATCTTGGGTCTCGATCGGAAACTATGGATACCAAGATACCATGCGATCTTACAATCTCGTTTATGTACATATGAGCAAGATGTTCAAGTGTATAAGTTTCTCGTCGCAGAAGAAATGAGCGAGACTTGGTCAATCTATCAACAATGACCCAAATCGCATCAATGCCTTGAGAAACCTTAGGAAGGCCAGTAACGAAATCCATGGTAATGTGCTCCCACTTTCATTACGGAATTTCAAGTGGTTGCAATGGACCTTTTGGTACTTGATGCTCCGCTTTAACTCGTTGACAAGTTAGACACCTTGAGATAAACAACGCTATCTCTCTCTTCATATTGCTTTCTACCAAAATGTATAATGAATATCATGATACATTTTGGTACTCCTGAGATGGATTGCAAATGGTGTGTTGTGCGCTCCATCATGATATTATACTTTAAATCGTGGTCGTTAGGAACACAAAGTCCGGAGTTGACTCAAGTATTCCTTCTTCATCGATTCTTGCTCCTAAGATAGCACCTTTTTGCACTTTCTTCCTCATACCCATCAC
This sequence comes from Panax quinquefolius, assembly GCA_020205615.1. Classification (NCBI taxonomy): domain Eukaryota; kingdom Viridiplantae; phylum Streptophyta; class Magnoliopsida; order Apiales; family Araliaceae; genus Panax; species Panax quinquefolius. Next base: position 16,587,896 of record CM035174.1, on the reverse strand, counting down.
CCGTGTCCGTAGCTTGAGCATCTTTAACTTTATCGATTAAAGTCGGTTCTACTCAGATACTCGCTATCATCACATGCGTCCCCTCGAGTCTTTAACTCTATCTCCATCCTTTGCAAGTCACACAAAATGGGCTCTTTGCGTTGACAATATCGCACTCAGAGTTGCATATGATTTTCTACTCAATGCGTCGCCTACCACGTTCGCTTTTCGAGGATGGTATTGGATGGTATGATCATAATCTTTCAACGATTCAAGCCAACGTCGTTGTCGCATGTTGAGTTCTTTTGAGTGAAGAAATATTTGAGGCTTTTATGATCCGTAAAGATCTCCACTTTCTCCACATACAAGTAATGCCTCCAAATTTTAAGTGCAGAAGACAACAAATGCTAACTCTAGATCATGAGTAGGATAATTCCTCTCATATTCTTTGAGTTGTCATGAGGCATAGGCTATAACTTTTCCATGTTGCATAAGAACACATCCCAACCCTTTGCTCAAGCATCATCAGTAGATGACAAATCCCTCCTAGATGGTATTGTCGTAAGCAGTCTTTGAAATAAGTCTCCTCTTGAGTTCTTGAAAACTCTTCTCACATTCTTCGCTCCAACCGAACTTTGTATTTTCTCGAGTCGGTGAGTCAATGGAGTAGCGATTCGAGAAAATCCTTCCACGAATCTCCGATAATAACCATTAAACCGAGAAAGCTACGATTTTGATCATCGATTTAGGTTGTTCCACTTTGAATAGCTTCAATCTTTCTTTGGGTCAACAGATATTCCATGACTTGATACCACGTGCCCAAGGAATGCTACTTCTTTAAGCCGAACTCGCATTTCTTCAACTTGGCATAAAGCTTATATTCACGAAGCTTTTGGAGTGTCACCTCAAGTGTTGCTCATGATCTTCATGGCTTTTGGAATAAATAAGGATGTCATCAATAAAGACGACCACAAAGTGATCTAAATATTCCTTGAATACTCGGTTCATCATATCCATGAAGGCGTTAGAGCATTAGTCAATCCAAAGGACATGACTAGGAATTCATAATGCCCGCATCGAAGTTCGAAGCCGTCTTTGGAATGTCACGGTTCTAATCTTCAATTGGTGATATCCTAACGAAGATCAATCTTTGAAAAGAATTTGGCTCCTCAGAATCGGGTCAAACAGGTCATCAATACGTGGCAATGGATACCTATTTTGATGGTGACATGATTCAACTCCCGATAATCAATACAAAGTCGATACTCCCATCTTTCTTCTTCACGAATAGAACAGAGCACCCCAAGGAGAAGTACTAGGACAAATAAAGCCAATGTCTAACAATTCCTGCAGTTGGGTCTTTAACTCACGAAGTTCAATAGAGCCATTCGATATGGGGCTTTGGAAATAGGTTTGTAGACCGGGTTCAAGGTCGATACAAAATTCAATTTCACGCCTGGGGTAGGCCGGGGAAGTTCTTGGGAATACGTCGGGAAATTTATTAACAATAGGAATATCGTTTAAAACCGGCGTATTTTTATTTAAATCGTGACATGAGCTACGAAAGCTTGACATCCGTTTTTCAATAAACGAATAGCTTTATGGCTTGAGATGACCGTGATTGATTTTAATGGTTTGGTCATTTGAATTCGCATAATAGGTTGATTAGGAATATGAAAGCTAACAACCTTACGAAAACAATCAATTTTTGCATGATAAGTAGTTAACCAATCAATCCCTAGAATCACGTCAAATGCAAGTATTTTTAATGAAATAAGATCGACGTGTAATGTGAGGGTATCGATTTGAACCAAACAAGACTTATAAGCGATGGATGTAATGAAGGTTTCTCCCAACGGAGTTTCCATGAGATAAGTCAAAGTCTAATTTCTCCGAGTCAAATTTAATCGATGAGCGCAAGTAGGAGAAATAAAAGAATGGGTAGAACCCGGTATCAAATAAAGTATAGACTTCATTAGAGTTTATGATAAGCTTACCCGTGATGACCTCATTCGGATTCCTTGCTCTTTGGGAGGTCACAACAAACGCTCTCCCAGACTACTAGGTTTTGAATTTTCCGGGATGGCCTTTGGTGCCTCCATCCTAGTGAATTTGTCTTGATGAACGACAAAATCGAGCTAAGTGACCTTCTCTTCCACAATTATAACATGCTTTGACTGACATGACGCAGTTTGATCGATGTGTCCCTCTCCTCCGCAATTGAAGCATATGATAGGTGGTCTTTCTCCTTCCTTAACAATGGGTCTTTGGTCCGACGTCTTTCCACCATTGTTGAATCTCCGTTTCTTGAAATGTCCATTCTTATTGTTTTGGCTCGATTACCACCAAGTGGTTACCATATCGCCCGTTGATTCCCTCCACGCTTGTTGTCACCACTTCGATGACTACTCTCCTTTGGTATTATAATTTTGCTTAATTTGCTCTCTTTTAGTTGTGTTGACTCATTATCGCGTTCCACTAATCGAGCCCTATTTACAACATATCCCCGAATACAAACACGGTTTATGAGAAATAAGATGTTGACGTATCTCCCGCTTCAAACCTCTTAAAAACATTCACGCCATTCTCTCTTCATTATCCACCAAGTGGGGATGAAACCGTGATAACTCCGCAAATTTTGCTCGTCATTGCGACACGGTCATATTGTTTTGTTCCAACTTGATAAATTCCACCTCCTTCATGTGGCGAATACTTTCGTGAAAGTATCGTCGTTGAAACGACTCTGGAACTTCTCCCAAGATATCTTCAGTACAGCAGGTTGAGTACGTTTTACCGATTCCCACCAGTAATCCGCCTCTCCGCGCAACATAAAGGCGGCAAAGGGAACCTTTTGCTCCTCGGAGCATCCCAAGACATCAAATATCTTGGTAATCTGCTTTATCCATGCTTCCGCCGGAAGTGGTTTTGGCTCTCCCTTAAACTCCGGTGGTCCCAGCTCCTTGAATTGTTTAGCGGTGACCACCGAGAGTTTTCCGTGTTTCCACCTACGTTTTGGATGAGAGCTCGCTTTCATTGTTGCATAAATTGCATAAAGCCTCTGAACATTTGATCATTCATCATTTGGTCAGTGTTGTTGTTTGCATGAGGATTGTCGCCTTCCTGATGCACATTATCCTGATTATTGATATGTGGTGAATCAACGATCGCCTGCGCTCCATTGCTATTCTCAACATTCTCAGATGTCATTTTCAGATACTGCCACAAAACAAAAGGTTAATTGACATGTAACAAATTATCCCTATCTTCTGACCAACCAATAAAATAGCACATAAACTTAAGTAGGTCATACTAGCGAAGGTATTCCCGCTCTCCCTCCTAGTACTATTCTCACATCTTAGCCAAGGATCATATCCTAAGCTCGATACCAATCGTGACACCCCCAAAATTAGGTATACATCACCCATCTTGGGTCGCCACTTACATGGTATGTAATTTAAATACAACTTACTAACATAATCGCTGCAGGTGTACAATACGATATAAATCGTGAGTTTAAAGACAAATATCGTCTACTAGATATTATACAAACTCAAAAAGGAGTCCTCATTACAATTATTATCACACTATTTCACGAGAATAGTGAGGACTACTAATGCTATCTTCGAGGACCATCACTCATTTCCGACTCGTCCCAACTATATTCTCATTTTCTCAAGAGAACGGTGAAAGAAAGGGTGAGCTCAACTAGCCCAAAGAAGAAATATTATGACTAAGATAATGCAGAATAAATTATCAATAGTCTTCAACAATGTTAAACCGATAAAATACAATAGACAACCGGTTTAAGCTGCAATGAATATGCAATCCATTAAAAGAGTCAAATAGAAAATAAAGTCTACTATCTTTTTGGTTTTAAAAGGTTTTTTCATCTTTGTTATAATTTGAGACTCAAACTTTAATAAATATTCCACATCATCGAATCACCCCCCGCACACTACGGCCAAGGATATTCTTTAGTATCACGCACCACAATTATTCATGCACTACGGGCCAAGAATATTTGTATATTCATTAATGGTCATGATCATGCCAACAATCGTCTCATCAATGCACTACGTCCATCGAGGATTTTTACCACATCATTTGTAACATTACGGCCATGATTACAACCGAATAGTCTCTCTCGGTCATAATCATACCAAGTCCATCTATGCACTACGAGCCACGAGATGACTTTTAAAAATATAAACATGAGGATGATGACAATGATATAAGAACTCAATAAAACAAGTTCAAGAATTATTTTATCCAGAACTATTAACGCCCAAATGATACCATTTTGTAGAGTAAAATTCAAGAATGATCAAGAGTATTTTCATGAAAAGATATTGGATGAAACGCAAATATCAAGGATATTCCACTAATTTCATGGAGTATAGAAGTCAAAGTTTTAACCAATTGGGTATAATAAAGAATGGAATAACAAAAGAAATCACCATGCATGCGATAGACCGCATGCAGAAAAGTTATTCCAATGTAATAATAAATAACGGAACCAAAGTCGAGGTGAAATTCACACCGGCTGGATGTTCCAAGTAATAATAAAGATGGAACGGATCCGGTAAAAAACACAGATAGGATATTCAGCAGAATGATAAAGACGGAACCAGTCCGAGTAAAACACATGCATGACAGGATGTTCCAACGAGAATAATAAAAGCGGAACCAGTCCGGTGTAAAACACATGCATGTGATGTTCCAACAAAATAATAAAGAGCGGAACCAGTCCGGTGTAAAACACATGACAGGATGTTCCAGCAGAATAATAGAAGAATGTCACCAAGTATAGGGTAAACCACATTATCACAGGTATTCCAATGTAATAATAAGCAATGGAATAACAACAGTTCTCTTCATGAATAAGAAAGAATAACACCCCTTACATTTGGTAGGAGATTGAATCGCAATTAGCAGGTAGTAACAAAATACTATTCTTCTTTCTCTCTTCTCTCTACTTTCTCTCTCTATAGCTTGAATGAATTCGTGAAAATAATGAAGCCCTAGGCCTCTATTTATAGAAGATTTCTAGCTTAGCACCGCTTAGTGTGAAAAGGCAAGTGGCTTGACGACTAATGATGTGAAAAGAAAAGTGGTTTGACGCCTTTGTAATGTGAAACGACAAGTGGTTCGGACGCTTTTGTAATGTGAAACGACAAGTGGTTCGGACGTCTGGTAAAGGTAATTACTATTAACGAAGGTAAATACTATCGACGAAGGTAAATACTATTCACAAGGGTAATTACTATCGACAAAGGTAATTACTATCGACGAAGGTAAATACTATTCACAAGGGTAATTACTATTGATTGAAGGTAATTACTATTGACGAAGGTAAATACTATCGACGAAGAGACTCTTAGATGATGACATATGAGCCCCCATAAAATAATCAAACTTACCACAAATCATTTTTTTTTCATCAACACATATTTAATCTTTCAACAATTATTAATCATTTATAACTTGTCGCCTCAATTATTGATTTAATACTATAACATATTATATGAGATGATCTTTGTGACAATAATTGAATCAATAATATAAGAGATATGATGCAAAGAATTATCGTAGCAATAATTGAGCATAATGAGTGACTTCTCACGTAAAGCATCAATAATCAATACTGTGTGCTACTACGCAACCACGCCAGACATCGCATTTCTTTACCACCGGGTAGTTCAACAGTTTTAATTCAGTAACACCTCCAAGTTATTTTTATAAAATATTTTTGTCGCTTTCTCAATCCGATAATAATTACATTTGTGGGGTCCACCAATGATTGAGCCATTGTATGAATATTCCCTAACAAAAAGAATATTCCCCGACCAAACGAATATTTTATAACAACTTGCATACTTTGCAAAATTTATAAATATTACCCACAACTATAACATTATATCAAATTTATTCCATAATATTCAAAAATAATATTTATATAAAAATTCATCTTTATTTATAAAAGCTGGGGTCTTACATTGTGCTTGGTCTATTAGTATTGATTTGGTTTGTTAAGTTTTAATTTTTGAATGTTATTAAGTTGTTTTGTTGAGTTGTTCATTAGGTTGAGTTGTTCGTTAGTATCATTCATTCATGCATACATATATATAGTTTAAAAAAAATTAGTTTAGTTTACTATTTTATTGCATCCATGTTTCCAGCTATTAGATAGCTACAGTCTATTTTGGCTAATTATGAGATTGGAATTATGTAGATAAGTATGGTATTGATTATTAAGACTTTGATATGATTTTTTGGCATGATTTAGATCTTTATCTATTTAAAAATGATATAATCAGGTTAGTACCTTAGAAATAGCTATGTTGACTAGTTAAGTTTAAATGGACACATAATGGAATTCTTAATAATAATGCTAGTTTGAATGAAAGAACGACATGAATAGGCAGTGATGGCTAAAATTAGACAAGGACCTAAGTTTGGGGGGAAATTGGGATATATAAGATATAAAAATAGTATGAATAAACATCATGGTTAGTCTAGTTCTATGGCCTTTGTTACTTGAGTAAGTACGCCCGAGGAGATTGTCTATACACCTAGCACCCTAAAGCCTTAATGGTTTGGGAGTCGTTGGTTGAAAGCTCGCTAAGGGGTAGCATTGAAAATCCTAAGAGGATTAGACATTGCACAACCATGAGTAAAATAAAAAGTGAAAAACGGGAAATAAGAGCAAAAAGCCCCCGTGAATGAAAAATAAAGCATGAGTATTCCATGTTAACCCTTAAAATTTTGTAATTGTTTGATTTTAGTCGAATCTAGCTTGTTCTTGGATTTCTTGAGTTTACACTGTATGATGCCTTTAAAGAAGCCTATTGTGTGTTTTATTTAGTTTTATATCAGTTAAGATGGTTGTTGAGCACACACGCCTTATATCAGTAATAACAGTTTAAGATTTGATGATTGATTGGGAAGTTATTGATTGGTCTTGATATGATATGCTATCGGGTTTACTTGATTTTTCTGAGGCCGTCTAATTAGACTGTGTTCTGTCTTACTGCTAGATTCGTAGGCATATAGTAGCTGCATTTGCATTGCATATCATTTTGCTTGAGGACAAGTTCAAGTTTGGGGGAATTTGATGAGTAGTTTTTATAACCTACGATTAGATCTCATTTAGCTTGGTATATTCTTAGTTTTTGAGATTATTCATGTTAATTTTGATGGAATTTGTTCTTTGTGCAGGAGAATGGGTTGAAGATGTCTAAGAGCCAACATTTGAAGAATTTGCAAGGATTTTTAAATTTAAATTCACCCATGTGGGCACGCCATGGATGCGATAGTGATGGCGTGAAGTGGGAAAGCGTTTTTAGATGAAAAAACTGTTGGGATGGCATGGGTCGTGCTACATAATGAAGAGTGTAACAACCCGATATTTTCTATATAAATAAAACAAAAATTTTGCGTATAATTTTTTTTTATTTTAAGGATGAGGATTTGTACAAGATAATGTGTGTATGTAATTATGTAATTATGTAATAAATAAAAATATATTTATTATATGAATGTTTACAAATAATTTTATTTTAGAGTTATTGATTATTATAAATTATATTCTTATAATAACTAATTTTATAAGAGAAATGTTTTTATGAAAATATAATTATATATTATTTAAATAATATATGAAATGATTTTTTTGAATATTTATAATAATTATTTTATTATATAAATTTTAGTATGATTATTTAATTAATTATTTTACCTTAATTATTAAGGTTAAATATGGAAGAATAAATCTGATATGGAATCCAAACCCTAATTTTGGATTTTTATCAACGGATAAGAATAATAATATAATATTAATTATATTTTAATTTTTCAGTGCTATAAATATGTACTGTATGTTTGTGGACTGACAATAGTTGGTCAATTATGGTGTATAATGTTAAAACCCTAGCATTAATTTGTTTAAGCCTATTTTTAAATTCAAATGGGAAAGTCAATACTGTTATATAACAGTGTTATGTGATATATGTGGTGTATTATAGAATTTAATATTAATTAGAAAAACCCTAATTAATATTTAGAAATCCTAATATTTTTTCTAGAAACCCTAATATTTAAATTATAAACCCTAATTGATTTGAAACCCTAATTCGAAGGCCATTTACGACTCTATGAATTTGTTAAGTCGTTATGTAATCATGATAATGTGATTAACGACCGGTATTATTGATATTAACATTAATTAAGAAAAAACCCTAATTGTTGGAAACCCTAATCGTGAAATTAGAAACCCTAATTTCTTAAGTGAAAACCCTAAATTAATATTTTGAAATCCTAATTTCTATATTAGGTAACCCTAATTAGTAATTATAAAACCTAATTGCTAATTGTAAATCCTAATTGTTAATTTTACCAAGCTTAACTATAATTAGTAAATATTTAAACTTACAATTTTATTTTAAGTAATTAGTAACCCTAATTGGTGGAGTAACCCTAATTATTAAATAATTAATACACTATTAATGTTCATGTATAGTGTAATTAGAAAATTACTCATAATTAGGAAACCCTAATTTCAAATTTTTAGAAACTAAAATTTATTTATTTATTTATTTATTTTTGCAAACCCTAAATTGGAAATTCTAGAAATTATTTTTAAAACCTAAAATAGTTCAAACCCTAACCCAAACCCTAAACCCTAAGGGTTTGACAAGATTACATAAATGCCCTTAAAAATAAAAGCGAAAAGACCATTTTGCCCTTATTGCATAATTGAGGCTAGCTTGCAAAACTTGCAAAGATGGGAGTTTGTAACCTAATCTAACCACCACATGTGACTTAAATCAGCAGCTCAGCCAACTCACCAGCCACATTCATTGCATCAAGTGAATATATATATAATTAGAAAGAGAATATGTCACATTTTAAGCCTCTTTTGCTCACAATACTCCTCCTTGACTCTCTCTCTCTCTCTCTCTACAACCTACGAAATAATGTAGTGTATCAGTCCCAAATCACAGGCCCACTAACACCAATATCAATTCAGTAGCCCAGAATCAAAGAATTGTCCAAGAAAGGTATAAACCCTAACCAATAAATTTGGTCTTTGATTCCATGTTAGATGTTAGTTTTTGTATGTTAAACATATTGTTTGGAGTCCATATAGTTGATCTGGGTTGTTAGATCCCAGATCCATAACATCAAAGTGCTCGGATTTGAAGTTTTTAAAATTCTGGAAAAAAATTATTTTGTGTTCTGACAGTGAATGTCAGTGGCCTTAGATCTCTACCTATTTATTATTTTTGTTGTTGAAGTGTTTGATCTTGAAGTATGTTATGAGTTCTTTCCTCTGGAACTCGAATCAGGGTCAGAACTAGTTTATATTGAAAGTTATTGATGGTCAAAGGTCGTTGACCGACCATGACCAAGTGAAATATGGGTAACCCAAAAAGTGAATTTCAGTGTCTGACAAAATCTTTGAAGGCCAAGATCTGTCAGATATGTTGTTGTTTGTTGATTTTGTTGCATGATTATTGTAGCCTACTAGATGGAGTATAAAGTTATGCCTTTATGTCACTTATAAAATAAATATAATGGATTGTGTCGATGGTCAAAGTGGCTGGAATGATCACGATTACTTTTATGGGAAATTTCCAAAAACATGAAGAACCTTATTTCTGACAGCCTTTGACCGACCTGTATCTGGTGATTTAGATGTTGTTGAAATGTGATCTTAATATGTTGTTGTTCCTTGTCATGTATACCACTAGTTTGAACCATCAATCCATCAAAATCATGACCAGAACGTAGCTTAAAATGACTTAGAAAGTACCTATACGAACTGCTGGGTTTCTGGGAAAACCCAGAAACCGTCAGACAGGTAGTTTGATGGCATAGATCGTCTGGTTACGTTGTTGTATAATCCAACTAATTATTGAAACTTGTAGAGTTACATTAACACTACAATATGTAAGTTTTAGATTAGACAGGAAATGCAAGAATCGAGTTTAACAAGCGGTCAAACTAGGGACCTCGAACGCGAAGCTGTCAGTGTTCTTGAGCTCAAGAACAGCAACGCTTAGTGTCGCTAAAGGCCAATAGGGGCGGTTTCTTTTATTTTATTTTTATGAATTTCCAGAAATTGATTAAAAATAGGAAATAATTTATAAAAATTACAAAAATGATTTTAAAAATGATTTTAAATTATGAAAAATAACTTTTAATTATTTGGGACATTTTTCATTAATATTTATAATTATTTGTATAATAATGATATTTAATTAGTGTATTAAATAAATTAGAGAAAAATGATTCTTATGTTATAAAAATCATTTTAAATAAGAATAAAGTGTTTTAAAATATTTTTGATTTATAAATGTAACTTTTAATATTTTGTGATGAATTTTATTAATTAAATAATATTAATGATAATTAAGTTATTTATTGAATATATAAAATAAATTATGAAAAATAGAATTAATGATTTAAAAATTATAGAAAATTGATTTAAAGGTTATAAAAATATTTTAGGTTATAAAATATAACTTTTGATATTTTGTCATAAAAATATTAATATTTTAATATGAATGATATTAAATTTATTTAATGATTATATTAAATAAAATAGTTTTAAAATGATTTTAATATTAGAAAAATCATTTTTTTAAATAGTTTAAAATATTTGAAGTTATAAAATATAACTTTCAATATTTAAAGGTAAATTTTATTAATTAATTACTATTAATGATATTAGAATTATTTAATAATCATATTAAATAACTTAGTTTAAAAATGATTTTAATCATTTAAAATGAAAATAAATTGTTTAAAGATATTTTAAGTTATAAAATATAACTTTTAATATTTAAAGGATAATTTCATTAATAAGTTAATATTAATGATATTAATTTAATAATAAATGATATCAAGTTTATTTAATAATTATATTAAATAAATAGTTTTAAAATGGTTTTATTTATTTAAAAATAATTTAATAAGGATATTAATGAATTAAAAATATTTTAAGTTATAATTAATGACTTTTAATATTTTAATAGATAATGCATTAATATTTTAATATTAATAGTAATCATTTAAAAATAATTTTAAACGTTTTAAAAATCATTTAAGGGTAATATTAATACTTTAAAAGTATTTTAAGTTATTATAAATAACATTGATATTTTGGCAATGGTTTCATTAATAGTTTAATATTAATTAAATATTAATGATAATAGAATTATTTAATATTTAAATTATTTAATAATTATTTAGGTGTTTGAAAATTCATGATAAATTATAATAAATGTTTAAAAATTATTATAAGTCATTTAAAATAATATGATTAATACTTACAGTATATTGAACTACGTGATAGAGTCTTAGACTCGATAATTACTCGATAAAGTCGCTTGCATAATCGACATATTTTAGAAATTGATCCGAACTTAGATAATTTGATTAGATATGTGTTTATTTGTGATTCAATGGGTTGTGGAACATATGTGACAATGTGATTAGGTTATGTCTTTAATCGCAATAAGCAAAGTGTTATGTGTTATAGTATGTTATTCTAATCAATCAAATGATCTTATTATCGATAGGTGTTATATAAAGATAGAACTAAGTTATGAATCGTAGCGGCAAGATCGTCGCAAGTATCTTACCTTTGCATTTCCTTTATGCAATGGACATGAGTAAGAAGTTTCATAATTATATTATTAGTATGCTATATTATTAACCATATTATGATATATTCTATATCTGATCATTGTTTATCAACATGTTAGTATATGGTAATTGATATATATATATTATTCGTTTTAATTTCTAAATATGATTACACAAGTGTCCCCACTTGGATAATCATTGTATTTAATCACATGTTGATATATATATATATATATATATATATATATATATATATATATATGTCCAAGATAATTGACAAGCTAGACACAAATTTTGAAATATCGTTGAATAGGATAAAACCTTTTTGTATCCAATCAAATTATTTTGGTTCAGATTCCAGACTAAGTATGAACATCCCGATCACGAGAAAACTTTTATACGCCCAAGGCGGATAGAGTGAACGATTCTATCGTTCTTGTAATGTAGTATTGATCAATACAGGGCCCATGGGAAGTACAACCTAACACCCGTAAGTTATGACGGTTTGCAGATGAAGTTCTGCTAAACCTTAGCGAAAACTAAAAACAATGTTCATAGTATGTCAACTACCCTATATATATAGTCAATACGTAGTTTCAAAAATTTGAGATAGAATTGTTATGTTATTATTATCGGTTCAGTTTACTTCAAAACTATAAAATTCGTTGTAGAAGTGATGTACAAGGAAAATATTTATTTCTTTCAGCTAATTATATTTCTAATTGTTATTACTTGCTGGGCACCCAAATGCTCATTCTTGCTTAAATTTAAATGTTTTCAGCTTGGCATGATCAATCCGAAGGTTCAGACAAGAACAAGTGAAAAGGAAAGCAAACAGAACATGTTTAATGATATCTTTTATAATAGTTAGATTGTATTAAAATAATGATATGTATTATATATCATGTAAAGAATTATAGTAAAGGTTGCGTAATTGGGATTAGACTCTGATAAATGTAAGATAAGTTTGATATTTATATTATTGTTATTATTATTAGTATTATTCCGCTCATAGAAATGGTATCGTGAAGCACCGAGTTCGGGTTTCAAGTAACCGAGTTTGGGGGCTTTATAAGTTGGTATCAGAGCTTTAGGGTTAAAAACCTTAGGTGGGTTAGACCTTAGGCTATAACCTTAGAACAGAGGGAAACGTTGAAAATACAAATAACTCATATGGAGTTTAAAAAGGGAGATGAATTGAATAAGTTCATCGTCAAATCAAATAAAAGATAACTTATATAAAACTATTAATTGTTGTGTGTATATATTAAGTGATAATCAAGATAGTTTGTGTGTAGATGTCAGATAGAAAAGGATTAGGATACCCTCAGGTCATAAAGAAGAAGTCAACCTCCATAACCGAGCCAATATCAAAAGTCAATAGCTGAAATAGAGGCTCACATTGAAAGCTACCTCAATGAGGTGGTTGTTTTGAAAAGTATAGTACCGGACCTTGAAACGATAGTATGACTGATAGGTAAAGTATAGTTAAAGAATATGTGGTCAATGTCGAGTTCTTAAACTCATATGTTTGTGGTGAGTTTTTAAACTCATAATGTATGGTAAGTTGGACGAACTAGGTGTAGTTAGGTGTGAATGGATTATGGAGGATAATTGGAATAGACAGATTACTAAGCTATTGATCCTTAGTGGAGGTGTAAGAAATAATTAGTACTAGTATTACTTGAATATGTATGATTCTATGTTATGTATATGATAGGTATGTTTGTATAAGGTAAAATTTTTCAAATTTTGTATAAGTTGTGTCAGCGATTCCCGACTTTTGAGTCACAAAGGGATAGCGGATGATTAAAGCAATATGTGCTATGGTATGTCAAGCGATATGAGTATGAATTTATATGGTATTAATGAAATAAGTTGGTATAAAGATAGTATTAAATTATATGAGTAATGGTTAATGCAGAAAACCAAATTTTCAGAATCTAATATTTTGAGTACATGATTATTCGAATAGAAAGTTTTGTGTTATATGTTAAGCGTATACGATAAAGTTTAGAATGTAAGTTAATAAGAATAATTTATGATAATGTCGACAAGAAGAAAACAAAACTAAAGGGCAAAAGAACCTGTCAACAAAGCTGGAGGACAACCAGACCCGATACAGAATTTTGCGAATACGGACAATCAAGTTATGCAGAACGAAATACCAGTCGCGAAAAGATCAGCCATATAATCGAACGACAAACGTCAAAGATTTCAAGGCGTTCGTACTGCCATGATTTAGAGGATCAACTGACCCGGTGGAAGCATTAGTGATAACTAAGATAACGAAGGGGCAAAAGATAGTTTTGTCACCTATACGATAAAAGGAAAGGAGATAAAGGTAAAGTCTGTGTGTTTTAAGTGTGAATCAATGGAGTATAAGGTGGAAGACTGTCCAAGAAGGAGAAGGGAGGCAAGGAATGCGTAAACAAGAAAAGGCAGTAGGACATTGGCGACGACGGGACCAACATCAACAATTAAACCAATAAAATCAACTGCAAGCGTCTTCAACATGACCGTTTAAGAAACTCTAGCAGCCGGGGATGCAACTCCAGGTATTACTCAAACTAATTTTATTTCTTATATATTATTTTCTTATATATAGCAAATTATTTTATAAATTATTTTGAAGGAGGAAATTGAGTTCTATTAGAAATCAATTTTTCGTATAAGTAGATAGATAAGCTTTATGCTGAATAGTTAAAGATCAGTTCGATCAGTTTTGATCGAGATCTACTCGCAATGATTGTGTATGCTATGTACCCTGGTATTTATAGGTTTTAAAACGGTGATTTCGGGGACGGAATCTGTATAAGGGAGGGTGAATGTAACAACCAGATATTTTCTATATAAATAAATCAGAAATTTTGCGTATAATTTTTTTTTTATTTTAAGGATGAGGATTTGTACAAGATAATGTGTGTATGTAATTATGTAATTATGTAATAAATAAAAATATATTTATTATATGAATGTTTATAAATAATTTTATTTTAGAGTTATTGATTATTATAAATTATATTCTTATAATAACTAATTTTATAGTAGAAATATTTTTTCCAAAAATATATTATATATTATTTAAATAATATATGAAATGATTTTCTTTGAATATGTATAATAATTATTTTATTATATGAATTTTAATACTGATTATTTAATTAATTATTTTACCTTAATTATTAAGGTTAAATATGGAAGAATAAATCAGATATGGAATCCAAACCCTAATTTTTGATTTTTATCCATGGATAAAAATAATAATATAATATTAATTATATTTTAATTTTTCAGTGCTATAAATATGTACTGTATGTTTGTGGACTGACAATGGTTGGTCAATTATGGTGTATAATGTTAAAACCCTAGCATTAATTTGTTTAACCCTATTTTTAAATTCAAATGGGAAAGTCAATACTGTTATATAACATTGTTATGTGATATATGTGGTGTATTATAGAAGTTAATATTAATTAGAGAAACCCTAATTAATATTTAGAAATCCTAATTGTCGACGTCGGGATTTTTGGGTGTCCCTTTCCGTTACTTGTTCTTTGGTGTTCTCATTTTAGGTGAGATTTGTTTGAAAAAATAAGTGAAAAAGGTCCGACATGTATAATGTCGACGATGGGATTGTTAAGAGTCGCCAGTTGGTTTTTTAAATGGTTGTACCAACACAACCGATAAAATGTTTGTACATTGACCCAGTGAGGTGACACTGATATACGGGTCGGCGAAACCGAGATTCGTTTAGGGTCCGGGGACTTGGTTATGCGGGGGGAAGGTGTTAGGCACCCCCCGACATCTATGTTACCACGGTGACCGCCTCTTTTCAAAAAACTATTATCTGAGTGTGTGTGTGTGTGTGTGTGTGTGTGTGTGTGTGTGTGTGTGTGTGTGTGGGTCAATGTGTTGTTATATGGAAGTTGTGCGAGGCCTCGTTCGAACCTATATACACAGGGTTTGAATTTATGTAAAAATTTAGTTTTTAACAAGATATGGCAGTGATGTTTTATAAAAGAGGTTTTTCAAACTTTGATGCTCAATAGGAATTGAGACCTTTTACACTCCCATTTTTTATTAAGTGATCGGCTGGATTGATTTTATTTTGACGAATGTGAGGCATCCGTATGAAAATAATATACAAAAAAATAATGCCGACTTCCTCGTGGGTATGGAAACCATCTGAGGAAATTCAGACATCGCAGAATAATTTACAAGCTGCTTACAGCTGAAAAATGTTCATCACGGGAACCGAATCTAGATCCAATGGGATGAATCTGTGATCACATGATTCCTAGGCGCACAGGATGTTGCAATTTATATAAGAGCAATAAGCAGGTATATATATAAAAGCGGTAAATATATATATACGGATATGATCACCAACCACGAAGCACCTCCATGGGGGATCAGAAATGTAAATAAAGTTTGTTAAAAGTTATCAACCATACGGAGGAAACTCCAAGTGGGACAAAACATAAATAAAGTCAGAAGCGATCAACTTCCACGAAGAAAACTCAAAGCGGTGATTTAAAATATATATATATATATATATAAGCGAAAGAAATGCACCGGATATAAAATCTGTGCTCATCGAATGCGAGTTAGACCACGATTCATATATATAAGTGTGTATATATATATATATATATATATATATATATATAAGCGAGTAAACGCATTCTAGGATATAAAATCTGTGCTCATCGAATGTAGTCCACACATACAGTTAATATATATAAATGTACATATATATATATATATATATATATATTTATATTAAAGCAATAAATGCTCCAGACTGAAGTCTAGGCTCATCGAACAAAGTTCGACACACGGTTCATATATATAAATATATATATAGAAAAGCAAGTAAACGCTCCAAACCGAAGTCTAGGCTCAATCGAGGCATAACTCGATAATGTTAGTCAATATATATATAAGTATATATATATATATATATATATATATATATACAGACTGGAATGAAACCACGGACCGAAGTCCGGGCCAAAGCAAGCAATACGACTCTCAACGTATAGAAGGGTGTGTGCAAAGATGAAGAGAAAGACTTTAAAGTGTGTGTGAGAAGGCTTACAGCTGACTGATAAAAAAGGCTTCTATATCTTTAGAGTGGGTAAACACTAGCTTTTGTGGGTACAAAAGGGGCTATATATGAGCTCACAGGTGTTTCAAATTGGGAAAATACACTGTATGGCGAGTGCAGAGCAAATTATGCAGGGTTTCCCCATCTTTTTTCTCTTAAAAATCATTACCCCAAGCCCTCTATTTATAGGCAATAACCTGCGGCTGAGCCGCAGGTGTACCAGAGGCGGGTCGGGTCGGCCCGGGTTAGTCGGGTCGGGTCGTCTCAAAGTATGTGCACTCAGGCACTGTAATGTCCACTCGGATTTTGAGAAGTGCAATCCGGGCATCCGTTTTGAGGTATACAGGACCTATTTCGGACCGCCGTTGTCGAGAGTTGTATGATGGCATGGGATTAGAGTTTGTACGAAGTCATTGAAGATGGGACGATACCCTCCGGTCTTCAAGCTTCAACTTTCATCCGTTACCCCGCACAATAGTCACTCGAGATTGGTTAATCTTGTGGGACATCATTGCGTAGAGACGTGACATGGCATTGTATTGGACGAGATGACGATGTTTTCCCTCATCGCTGTTATCGCCGGATTGGGCCGATAAAGCAGACGTTGCTCATACTTCGCTGAGATTGGACTGCTGCAATTGTTGAAGGTCCTCATTGTCATCTTTGAGGTGTGCCTGTCTTCTCGATGTTATTGTCGGGTTAGTGCAGAGTATGTCGTTTTGAGCACCGAGATTGAAGCTGATGGCATTTGAAATAAGAATTTCCGGGGTTATCTCCGAAACTGCATTCCTTGGGGTTATCACCAAGGTTGGTGGCTATTCCCATGGTTGGGACTGAGACTGGATACCTCGGGGTTATCTCCGAGATTAATCGGTCTTCTCCGGTGTGTGTTCCGGTATTGTATCTGCAGGTCTCGGGGTTATATCTGAGGTTGGAACTGTTGCTCTCAGACTGTGATCTGGGATTGATGATGAACTCCCGATAGTATCCGGTATGGATTTGGATTGTCTTTTAGGGTTCTCTCTTAAAAGACGAATCTGTCCTCCTACAATGTCAGTAACAGTAGTACAGAAAATTTCAAGTGTCTACAGATGCCCCTCTTTATCATACTCAGGCATGGCGATGCATGGGTAGGATAAAGAATCCTAGACACTTGAAACACAACAAGATAAACATGGTACTATGGATAGCAACATGATGCAAATGTGTGATCCATGTGTACGGGGTTGTGGCCCAACATGTTGGGGATGATTGCTGGCTCCCTGTTGCTTCAACCGGGGATTGCCAATACTGACTAAATCTGATGTGCAACCTGAATCTATTAGGATGTTGATGTTGGAGTTATCACCAAATTCCTGTGTTCTTGATAACAACTTGATCCTGAAGGGGTACCTCTTATGTGTAAGAGATCTATGGGGATAAAGCTTGATCTGCTTTGAGGATGTGTATAACATATTCCTGAAAGTAATATGCACACAAGCCAATCATGTTTGATGATAAAGCATATACTTTGTAACAATCTTATTCATTTATTAATAAAAAGTATTAATTTATTAAAGGCTTTTAATTATCTACATGATCTTTGTTTTATAATATGTGATAAACCCATAGTTTTAAGCAATGCTTTTAGAATAATGATGATGATCATTTTAATGAGATCTAAATTCTTTGAAAGCTTAAAACTAAAATAGTTCCCAATCATTGGATTACTAAATTGGGGATTAGTGAATCCGGATATATTGGTACATACGTTGTTTGCTCATTGGATGAGGATGATTGATCTCATGATCATTTGTGTGGAGACACTAAAACAAGTATGTAGGTGCTTATTAGAGAATAAGTTCACTGAACGTGGCTCGCTAAGGAATACCTAATGGAGTTTTATTTGCCTGTCAATGGGAATTCCTGTAGTGATAGTAGTACAAGTAATCCTTGGACTTGAGATCATCATAGTATCTTGTGTATGATAAGTTATACTTTGACTTATTCCTTAAGACCCTTAGGGTATATCAAAGGGTATGCTTGGGTATAATAAGTTGTACATGGAGATAATGTATGATCAATAAAGAATCTACCACTTCTAATAAAAGAAGAGAAATGTCCTATGTGATTCGATAAATGACAACCCAAAGAGTCCTTGGGCAAGGCGTAATGAAATTAGATAGGAGTTTCTAATTTGCATTATTTGGAGTTGTGCATTTAAGGATCGAAATACATATAATTAAATAAAATAAGACTTGACAAAGAATTCCATGTCTTATATTTAATTGGGACATTGTATGGTAGAAGGATTGAATTGTACTGGTAACTATTTACTCAAGGGTTCTTTTATGATTAATGTTGAAATCTATATTATCCGGAAAGTCGTTGATCGCTAGGAGGCTTATCCTTATTGTAGAATAAATATTATTTATTTAAATAAATTAATTGTTTAATTTATTTATTTAAATAAGATTAGAATTGTTCTAATTGATTTATTCACAACTGGTTTAATATGGAGAACCTAAAGGGTCACACCATAAAAGGAAGAATAATTATTTAAGAAGTTAATGGCATAATCGTAATAATATAGTTAAGTATATTTAATTTAATCTATGGTGATAGAATAAATTAAATAGCTTAATATTTATTATTTAATATTTTAGAAATATTAAATATAAATTAATAAGAGGAGTCTTATTAATATTATTACAATTATTATTATTTTAATTTCTAAAAGAGTTTAGGAATTAATTTAATATAAGTATTCTCATTTATTCCTAATTGGATTAGGAAGGAAAATTATTTAAAGGAGTTTAATTAATTATCCCTAATAAGATTAGGGAGCTTAATTAATTAAAAGAATTTAATTAATTAAATAAAACCCAATTCCTTAATTGTTAAGATGGGTTGCCTACATCTATAAATAAGAGGAGTCTTATTATGGGTGAAAAGGGTGTCATTGACCTTTTCAACATAATGCATATAATTCCAATTTGTTGTAGAAAGTACCTTTTCTATAGAGATAGAAAACTAGGTTTGAGCCAAATACCTTCTTCTTGAAAATTCTTTTCCTTGGTGGATCACCTCTAGAGGCCAAACACATGGGTGGCTAACGTTGATCAAAGGAAAGAACCAAACCCGGTGGATTCAAGTTGAACGCGAAAAGGATTGGAGGTGAACTTGTACCTGAGGAAGCTCGATCTTCAAGGGTATGATTTTATTCTTTATCTTTTCGTTTAATTAATAATTGTGCATAAAGGGTGATCCGGGTTTATGGTTTGTAAAATTTTTTAAACTCTGATTTTTACTCGCTTCCGCTAATTAATGCAATTTGATTGCGCCCATGAATATTACAAACCTAACAGTGGCATCAGAGCCAAACCTTTATGTAAATTATTAATTATTTAATTTGATATGTATATTGATATGTGTTTAGAACAATTTAATTGGGCATAATTTTATTGTATAAAATTTAATAAAAAAAAAAAAAAAAAAGGAAGGTGCCGATTTTTTTTTCCAACCGTCCAACGTGATTTGCATGGGCAAGAAATTTTGGTTTTGATATATTAAAATCAAGCCGTAAGTTGGTTAATGCTTTTAAAAAAAAAAAAATGAGGCAGTGCACGCAAATCAAGGATGGTGCACCAAAACCGGATATAATATATATATATATGATATATATTTTAGTTATATAATATATATATATATATATAACCTGAAACTATATATATATATACGGTAATATATATATATATATATATATTCTTTGTTATTATATATATATATATATATATATAATAGTTATATATATATTCTTAATTATTATATAATTAAAATAAAAGTTTATTTTAATTTTAAAATAAAAGGTTTATTTTAATATTAAAATATAAAGTTTTATTTTAATTTTAATAATTTTATAATTAAAATAAAAGGTTTATTTTAATCTTAAAATAAAAGGTTTATTTTAATATTAAAATAAAAGATTTATTTTAATTTTAAAATTAGATTTCATGCTAACTAATTAGAGTTGGAATTGGATTCTATGATAACTAATTGGAGTTGAAATTGGATTTCATGTTTTCTAAAATAAAGGAGTTTATTTGTGAATAGGAAAGTGAATCCATGTTTCCTTAAATAAAGGAGTTTATTTAGATATGAAATAGATTTCATATTATTCAAAAAAAAGAGTTTATTTGTGAATAGGAAAGAAAATCCGTGTTTCCTTTAATAAAAGATTTTTTATATGGAATTGGATTCCATAATTAATTAAAATAAAGGAGTTTATTTTGATTAATGATTTTGATTAAAATAAAATAGTTTATTTTATTCAAAATTGGATAAATTAAAATAAAATAGTTTTATTTTGATTTAAATTTGGATTAAAATAAAGGAGTTTATTTTGATTCAAAATTAGATTTTATACTAACTAAATTTGCCCATTAAATGATATCAATATATATATTAAATGTTTATTATTCATAAGATGAATGTTATTTATTGATGCATATGATCATGTGTATGATAATAAATGGGATTGATTATGGACTATTGACCAATGCGATTGGATTTTATTTTAGTTGGATGCATGAATGTATGGGTTTTATTAAATGGGGTCTCGTGACTTCGTCTTCTATAATTTTCTTAATGTAAATTCTATCTCCTCCTATGTACTTCCCTCGATCACGATCAAGGTTTCTATTTATTTTAAAATAGTTTTGTAATAGGAATAATTAGAATTATTTTAAAATTAGAGATCAAGGAGCAAGGAGCGCTTGAAGACCCGTTTGTAATGGAGCCCCCAAGTTTAAATGTAATAGTTATATTTAAATATTATTTCTTGCACCCCCTGGGGTTTGACCTTTTGGTTCACTTGGTGGCTCTAGTGAACCAAACTAGAATAAAAGTCCATAATCAATCCGGGTAGAATATAGTATTCTATATGTGCATGCTTATACTATATATATTATATATTATGCAAACATGCTTCAGATGTTTATTAATACGACGCGTATTTTATATATATATATATATGTGCAATGCCGCTTAAACAAGATGAGACAAATTAATAACAAACCCTCAATTTTTATATTAAGTCCTAAGCGCTCAAAGATATTTGGAATATCAAACGTCCGCCTTCTAGCATGATAAAATTAATAGAGTATTAAATATTTAATATGAGTGTGTTGTGTCACCACAAGGCAAGTATTAAGTATTTAAGATGTTAATTTATCACATTTGATGCTTATAAAGAAAATTGAACAATATTGTTTTGTGTGTCACCACAAGGATGATATTTTTTTTTTTGAATATATGGAGTGCTAGGTCGACTTAACTTGGATAATTTTGATTCGGATGTGCCACCACTTGATCAAAATAATCTAAGAGGCAAAATACAAGGAGTTGCATAGTTGATGTAATTGACAAAAGTTGTCTACCTATTTATTTATATATAGTTTGTTGTGTCACCACAAGGCTATATACATTTGAAATGAGATCCTTATTCTCACTAGCAAATCTTTAATTAGATTTTGCCGAACTATATAAGTGAGGGTAATATAGTTTGAAGAAAATAGTGGGAGATACCAATTTAAAACAAGACCTAATTTATTTTGGTAATTAATAAAAGAATGTATGTTAAAATGTTGTTAATTACAAATTCATTTACAGAATTTTACAATGTCTAAAATTACTATCACTGCGAAGCATATTAAATGCTAAATTAACCAGACCGAATTAAACGGATTAGTTAAGAAATTTGAGAATAGTTCTCATAGCTAAAAAGCTATCTTATGTCCTTAATACGTCTATCCCTGCAATGGTTGCAGATATTGCCTCTGAGGAAGAGATTGCTACTTTTAGAAAGTGGCAAGATGATGCACAGTTGGCTCAATGCATCATGCTCGCATCTATGAGTAACGAGCTTCAGCGTCAGCATGAAACTATGGATGCTTCTACTATATTCCCGCACATCAAGTAGTTGATGGTGAGGAAAGTAGGACCGATAGATATATCGATATCTAAGGAGCTCTTCCGATCTAGAATGACCGATGACACTACAGTACAGATAAAAGTCCTTAACATTATCAATTTGATTGATCAATTAGGACAACATGTTTTGTCATGGATGGAGAGTTGAGCCAAGATTTGATCTTGCACTCACTCCCGGACTCCTTTCACAATTGTTGTGAATTTTTCATATAAACAAGCTAGATATCAGCCTCGCTGATTTGCTTAACATATTGAAAAATGTTGAGAGTCACTTTCCAACCAAGAAAGATCAAGTCTTACTGGTAGGGGCCAAAGGATCTTCTGAAAAGAAGTACGATTCAAAGAAGGTATATAGAAAGGCAAATTCAAAGGATAATAAGAACAAAACTGATAAGGATAGCAAAGGAGTTTGCTTCCACTGCAATAAGCTAGGACACTGGAAAGAAACTGCGAGAAGCATCTTGCAAAGGTTAACCAAAGAAGCTTAGTGAAGTTTTTAGGTTACAATACAAATTTGTTCATGATTTAAAATAATTTTTCTTGAAGTCAAGGTTCTACTTGGGTATTGGATACCGAACTTTGGTTATCATAAAAATAGATTTATGAAGGGACCAAGCGTAAGTGGAAAGCTAAACAAATATAAGTAATCCTATGTGTGGAAAATGAAGCAAAGGTTTTGCATTAGCTATAGAAACTTATAGTTTAAGATCGCTTACTGGGCAAATCTATTAAGTCAATAAGTTGTTATTGTATTCCAATTCTTGTTAGAAACATTATTTCCATTTTATTGTTGGACAATAAAATTTTGGTATTATAATTAAGAACAATTGTTGTTCTATTTATAATAATAATGTTTCAGTATAGAATCGAAAAGATTACTTAATGGATTTTGTATACTGATTTTACGTGAAAAAATAATTTTGCAAATTGAACAAACTAGTATAAGAAAATAAGATGATCATTCAAAGAGTTGAATGTGTGTATTTGCTGAAATACAAGTGTGAATTATTTGAAAGGTTCAAAGAATTCAGAAGTGAAACAAATTGACAAAGTTTTAAGATTCTTTGATTAGATCAAGGAATAAATACTTGTTCAATAAGTTTCTAGATCATCTCAAATGGTTTTCTCATAATGGACACATCCTGATACGCAATAATTGATTGATGTATCTGAATGAAAAATCGTACCTTGTTGGACATGGTGCGGTCCATAATGATTTTACCGACATTCCAGTATCCCTCTAGGGTCATGTCCTAGAAATGGCTACATATCTACTTTTAACGGTAACCTCAAAATCCAAAGCCCCAAGACTCCATAAAAGTTATGGATGTGGAGGATTCCAAATCTTAAGTATGTTAAGATAAGGGTTGTCCAACTTATGTGAAAAGGTTTCAAAGGATAAGCTTGGGACAAGATTTGACATGTATGATTTGTGGGACATCCTAAAGTAAGTTTAGGTATATGTTCTATAATTCTACTTAGCAAAAGGTGTTTGTTACTGAAACACGCCTTCTAAGATAAAGATGTTTATCATATTCAAGGGCTAGTGGGAGGATAATAGATCTTGAAAAGTTCAAGAACCACAAAACACTATAAGTCAAATAAGAGGAACCTATAGATGAACCTATTGCACCACAACCGAATCGTAAATCGGAATAGTAGTAATCAAGATACCTAGGAGGTATGGATTCATCATGGATGATGATGATGAGGTACACATCATAGAAGATGATGATCAAGTTACATACGATGAGGTAAGTGTTGTGAGACACTCGGAGAAATGGATTGAAGCAAGTTTCTCAAATATGGAACATTCTTTTGATGAGGCAATCAAAAGAGTTTGATTTTATCAAAATAAGAATGAACCTAGTGTGTACAAAAAGGGTCAGTGGGAGCATCGTGACATTCCTAGTACTATATGTTGATATACTACGGATAAGGAATGACATACCAATGCTACAATCAGTAAAGATAAAGTTGTCTAAACATTCTTCCATGAATGATTTGGGAAGAGTATCTAAATTGGGGATATAAATCAATATAGATAGATTTAAGAGGATGCTCGACTTAATCCAAGGAACGTATATTCATTTGATGCTAAAGTCGTTTAGCATGGCAAACTCCAAGAGATGTCTCATGTCGATGAGCTATGGAGTGTATCTCTTAATAGTCCCCATGACTCTCGAAAAGAGAGGTCGCATGAGTGACAATCATGCATGCAATGAAATGTACGAGACGATGTTGATCGATCACCATATTATGGAGAAGTTCACTATGAGTCGGTGAAAACATCTTAAAGTGCTTAACCAACACTAAGGATGTGATCATATTCATGGTGGGTCTTAATTAAAACTAGAGGGCTTAACAGACTCAAGTTTTTTTGATGCACCAAGACGACGGAAAAATCCATTTTAAGGTAAAGCGTTATCTTGAATAGTGGTGCAAAGTTGAATTGGAAAGGTTCCAAACAAAGAAAGAGTCATTTGGTTTAGTGATAAAGACAAAGTATATAGTTATAAATGAAGTCGCAAGTTGATTGTTTGGATTAAAAGTTCATTGCGTAACTAGGAATAGTTCCTAAGTCTCATCTTGGATCTAAACATGTGTGTGGCACTTTCATTTGATTATTAGAATCATTGAAAGATGGAAATCACTATAGAGATAGTGGACTCTCATGAACAACATTACATATCCATTAACTAAAGCTTATCCAACAACAGGATAATCGTCACTTAGAGAAGAAGAGTATAAGATACAATGGCGATTGGCTTTAGTGCAAGTGGGAGATTGAAAGTAATATGCACACAAGCCAATCATGTTTGATGATAAAGCATATACTTTGTAACAATCTTATTCATTTATTAAGAAAAAGTATTAATTTATTAAAGGCTTTTAATTATCTACATGATGTCTTTGTTTTATAATATGTGATAAACCCATAGTTTTAAGCAATGCTTTTAGAATAATGATGATGATCATTTTAATGAGATCTAAATTTTTGAAAGCTTAAAACTAAAATAGTTCCCAATCGTTGGATTACTAAATTGGGGATTAGTGAATCCGGATAGATTGGTACATACGTTGTTTGCTCATTGGATGAGGATGATTGATCTCATGATCATTTGTGTGGAGACACTAAAACAAGTATGTAGGTGCTTATTAGAGAATAAGTTCATCGAACGTGGCTAAGCTAAGGAATACCTAATGGAGTTTTATTTGCTCGTCAATAGGAATTCTCAGTAGATGATAGTAGTACAAGTAATCCTTGGACTTGAGATCATCATAGTATCTTGTGTATGATGAGTTATACTTTGACTTATTCCTTAAGACCCTTAGGGTATATCAAAGGGTATGCTTGGGTATAATAAGTTGTACATGGAGATAATGTATGATCAATAAAGAATCTACCACTTCTAATAAAAGAAGAGAAATGTCCTATGTGATTCGATAAATGACAACCCAAAGAGTCCTTGGTTAAGGCGTAATGAAATTAGAAAGGAGTTTCTAATTTTCATTATTTGGAGTCAGTGCATTTAAGGATCGAAATACATATAATTAAATAAAATAAGACTTGACAAAGAATTCCATGTCTTATATTTAATGGGACATCAGATATGGTAGAAGAATTGAATTGTCTGAGTAACTATTTACTCAAAGGTTCTTTTATGATTAATGTTGAAATCTATATTATCCGGAAAGTCGTTGATTGATCGCTAGGGAGGCTTATCCCTATTGTAGAATAAATATTATTTATTTAAATAAATTAATTGTTTAATTTATTTATTTAAATAAGATTAGAATTGTTCTAATTGATTTATTCACAACCGGTTTAATATGGAGAATCTAAAGGGTCACACTATAAAAGGAAGAATAATTATTTAAGAAGTTAATGGCATAATCGTAATAATATGTTAAGTATATTTAATTTAATCTATGGTGATAGAATAAATTAAATAGCTTAATATTTATTATTTAATATTTTAGAAATATTAAATATAAATTAATAAGAGGAGTCTTATTAATATTATTACAATTATTATTATTTTAATTTCTAAAAAAAGTTTAGGAATTAATTTAATATAAGTACTCTCATTTATTCCTAATTGGATTAGGAAGGAAAATTAGTTAAAGGAGTTTAATTAATTATCCCTAATAAGATTAGGGAGCTTAATTAATTAAAAGAATTTAATTAATTAAATAAAACCCAATTCCTTAATTGTTAAGATGGGTTGCCCACATCTATAAATAAGAGAGTCTTATTATGGGTGAAAAAAGGTGTTGTTGACCTTTTCAACATACATACTACATAATTCCAATTTGTTGTAGAGTACCCTTTTTCTATAGAGATAGAAAACTAGGTTTGAGCCAAATACCCTTCTTCTTGAAAATTCTTTTTCCTTGGTGGATCACCTCTAGAGGCCAAACACATGGGTGGCTAACGTTGATCAAAGGAAAGAACCAAACTCGGTGGATTCAAGTTGAACGCGAAAAGGATTGGAGGTGAACTTGTACCTGAGGAAGCTCGATCTTCAAGGGTATGATTTTATTCTTTATCTTTTCGTTTAATTAATAATTGTGCATAAAGGGTGATCCGGGTTTATGGTTTGTAAAATTTTTTAAACTCTGATTTTTACTCGCTCCGCTTAATTAATGCAATTTGATGATTTTCATGAATATTACAAACCTAACAGTGGCATCGAGCCAAACCTTTATGTAAATTATTAATTATTTAATTTGATATGTATATTGATATGTGTTTAGAACAATTTAATTGGGCATAATTTTATTGTATAAAATTTAATAATAAAAATAAAAATAAAATAAAATAAGGAAGGTGCCGATTTTTTTTTTCCAACCGTCCAACGTGATTGCGTGGCCAGCAGCTTCGGTTTTGATATATGAAAATCAAAGCTAGAAAGTTCGTTGAGTTTTAAAAAAAAAAAAATAAAATGGGGCAAAGGTACTTAAATCAAGGATGGTGCACCAAAAAATAGGATATAATATATATATATGATATATATTTTTTAGTTATATAATATATATAATATATATATATATAACTCAAACTATATATATATATATATCGGTAATATATATATATATATATATATTCTTTGTTATATATATATATATATATATAATAGTTATATATATATTCTTAATTATTATATAATTAAAATAAAAGTTTATTTTAATTTTAAAATAAAAGGTTTATTTTAATATTAAAATATAAAGTTTTATTTTAATTTTAATAATTTTATAATTAAAATAAAAGGTTTATTTTAATCTTAAAATAAAAGGTTTATTTTAATATTAAAATAAAAGATTTATTTTAATTTTAAAATTAGATTTCATGCTAACTAATTAGAGTTGGAATTGGATTCCATGATAACTAATTGGAGTTGAAATTGGATTTCATGTTTTCTAACATAAAGGAGTTTATTTGTGAATAGGAAAGTGAATCCATGTTTCCTTAAATAAAGGAGTTTATTTAGATATGAAATAGGATTTCATATTATTCAAAATAAAAGAGTTTATTTGTGAATAGGAAAGAAAATCCGTGTTTCCTTTAATAAAAGATGTTTTTATATGGAATTGGATTCCATAATTAATTAAAATAAAGGAGTTTATTTTGATTAATGATTTTGATTAAAATAAAATAGTTTATTTTATTCAAAATTGGATAAATTAAAATAAAATAGTTTTATTTTGATTTAAATTTGGATTAAAATAAAGGAGTTTATTTTGATTCAAAATTAGATTTTATACTAACTAAATTTGCCCATTAAATGATATCAATATATATATTAAATGTTTATTATTCATAAGATGAATGTTATTTATTGATGCATATGATGATGTGTATGATAATAAATGGGATTGATTATGGACTATTGACCAATGCGATTGGATTTTATTTTAGTTGGATGCATGAATGTATGGGTTTTATTAAATGGGGTCTCTGCACTTCGCCTTCTCTAATTTTTCTTAATGTAAATTCTATCTCCTCCTATGTACTTCCCTCGATCACGATCAAGGTTTCTATTTATTTTAAAATAGTTTTGTAATAGGAATAATTAGAATTATTTTAAAATTAGAGATCAAGGAGCAAGGAGCGCTTGAAGACCCGTTTATAATGGAGCCGGGTTTAAATGTAATAGTTATATTTAAATATTATTTCTCGCACCTTGGGGGTTTGACCTTTTGGTTCACTTGGTGGCTCTAGTGAACCAAACTAGAATAAAAGTCCATAATCAATCCGGTAGAATATAGTATTCTATATGTGCATGCTTATACTATATATATTATATATTATGCAAACATGCTTCAGCATGTTTATTAATATGACGACGTATTATATATATATATATATATATATATATATATATGTGCATGCCATTAAACAAGATGAGACAAATTAATAACAAACCCTCAATTTTTATATTAAGTCCTAAGTTGCTCAAAGATATTTGGAATATCAAACGTCGCTTTCTAGCATGATAAAATTAATAGAGTATTAAATATTTAATATGAGTTTGTTGTGTCACCACAAGGCAAGTATTAAGTATTTAAGATGTTAATTTATCACATTTGATGCTTAT
The DNA here is from genome assembly GCA_020205615.1 of Panax quinquefolius. Taxonomy (NCBI): domain Eukaryota; kingdom Viridiplantae; phylum Streptophyta; class Magnoliopsida; order Apiales; family Araliaceae; genus Panax; species Panax quinquefolius. The sequence goes on along the minus strand of CM035174.1, from coordinate 16,558,580 downwards.
AAAGAAAATTGAACAATATTATTTTGTTGTGTCACCACAAGGATGATATTTTTCTTTTTGAATATATGGAGTGCTAGGTCGGACTTAACTTGGATAATTTTGATTCGGATGTGCCACCACTTGATCAAAATAATCTAAGAGGCAAAATACAAGGAGTTGCATAGTTGATGTAATTGACAAAAGTTGTCTACCTATTTATTTATATATAGTTTGTTGTGTCACCACAAGGCTATATACATTTGAAATGGGATCCTTATTCTCACTAGCAAATCTTTAATTAGATTTTGTCGAACTATATAAGTGAGGATAATATAGTTTGAAGAAAAATAGTGGGAGATACCAATTTAAAACAAGACCTAATTTATTTTGGTAATTAATAAAAGAATGTATGTTAAAATGTTGTTAATTACAAATTCATTTACGTAATTTTACAATATCTAAAATTACTATCACTGCGAAGCATATTAAATGCTAAATTAACTGAATCAATTAAACGGATTAGTTAAGAAATTTGAGAATAGTTCTCATAGTGAAAAGCTATCTTATGTCCTTATACGCCTATCCTCGCAATGGTTGCGAGATATTGCCTCGAGGAAGAGATTGCTACTTTTAGAAAGTGGCAAGATGATGCACATTGGCTCAATGCATCATGCTCAGATCTACGAAAGTAACGAGCTTTAAGCACAAGATGAAACTATGGATGCTTCTACTATATTCCCGCACATCAAGTAGTTGATGGTGAGGAAAGTAGGACCGATAGATATCGAGATATCTAAGGAGCTCTTCCGATCTAGAATGACCGATGACACTATAAAGATGAGATAAAAGTCCTTAACATTATCAATTTGATTGATCAATTAGACAACATGTTTTGTCATGGATGGAGAGTTGAGCCAAGATTTGATCTTGCACTCACTTAGGACTCCTTTCACAATTGTTGTGAATTTTCATATAAACAAGCTAGATATCACCTCATTTGATTTGCTTAACATATTGAAAAATGTTGAGAGTCACTTTCCAACCAAGAAAGATCAAGTCTTACTGGTAGGGGCCAAAGGATCTTCTGAAAAGAAGTACGATTCAAAGAAGGTATATAGAAAGGCAAATTCAAAGGATAATAAGAACAAAACTGATAAGGATAGCAAAGGAGTTTGCTTCCACTGCAATAAGCCAAGACACTGGAAAGAAACTGCGAGAAGCATCTTGCAAAGGTTAACCAAAGAAGCTTAGTGAAGTTTCGGTTACAAATACAAATTTGTTCATGATTTAAAATAATTTTTTCTTGAAGTCAAGGTTCTACTTGGGTATTGGATACCGACTTTGGTTATCATAAAAATAGATTTATGAAGGGACCAAGCAGAAGTGGAAAGCTAAACAAATATAAGTAATCCTATGTGTGGGAAAATGAAGCAAAAGTTGTTGCATTAACTATAGAAACTTATAGTTTAGATCGCTTACGGCAAATCTATTAAGTCAATAAGTTGTTATTGTATTCCAATTCTTGTTAGAAACATTATTTCCATTTTATTGTTGGACAATAAAATTTTTGGTATTATAATTAAGAACAATTGTTGTTCTATTTATAATAATAATGTTTCGTATAGAACTGAAAGATTACTTAATGGATTTTGTATACTTGACTTACGTGAAAAAATAATTTTGCAAATTGAACAAACTAGTATAAGAAAATAAGATGATCATTCAAAGAGTTGAATGTGTGTATTTGCTGAAATACAAGTGTGAATTATTTGAAAGGTTCAAAGAATTCAGAAGTGAAACAAATTGACAAAGTTTTAAGATTCTTTGATTAGATCAAGGAATAAATACTTGTTCAATAAGTTTCTAGATCATCTCAAATGGTTTTCTCATAATGGACACATCCTGATACGCAATAATTGATTGATGTATCTGAATGAAAAATCGTACCTTGTTGGACATGGTGCGGTCCATAATGATTTTACCGACATTCCAAAGATCCCTCAGGGTCATGTCCTAGAAATGGCTACATATCTCTCTTTAACAGGTAACCTCAAAATCCAGCCCCAAGACTCCATAAAAGTTATGGACAGGAGGATTCCAAATCTTAAGTATGTTAAGATAAGGGGTTGTCCAACTTATGTGAAAAGGTTTCAAAGAATAAGCTTGGGACAAGATTTGACATGTATGATTTGTGGGACATCCTAAAGTAAGTTTAGGGTATATGTTCTATAATTCTACTTAGCAAAAGGTGTTTGTTACTTAAACACGCGCGCTTCTAAGATAAAGATGTTTATCATTAAAAGGGCTAGTGGGAGGATAATAGATCTTGAAAATTTCAAGAACCACAAAACACTATAAGTCAAATAAGAGGAACCTATAGATGACCTATTGTACCACAAACCAATCAGAATCGGAATAGTATCAAGATACCTAGGAGGTATGGATTCATCATGGATGATGATGATGAGGTACACATCATAGAAGATGATGATCCAGTTACATACGATGAGGTAAGTGTTGTAGACACTCAGAGAAATGGATTGAAGCAAGTTTCTCAAATATGGAACATTCGTTTTGATGAGGGAATCAAAAGAGTTTGATTTTATCAAAAATAAGAATGAACCTAGTGTGTACAAAAAGGGTCAGTGGGAGCATCGTGACATTCCTAGTACTATATGTTGATATACTACGGATAAGGAATGACATACCAATGCTACAATCAGTAAAGATAAAGTTGTCTAAACATTCTTCCATGAATGATTTGGGAAGAGTATCTAAATTGGGGATATAAATCAATATAGATAGATTTAAGAGGATGCTCGACTTAATCCAAGGAACGTATATTCATTTGATGCTAAAGTCGTTTAGCATGGCAAACTCCAAGAGATGTCTCATGTCGATGAGCTATGGAGTGTATCTCTCTTAATAGTCCCCACAGACTCCTGAAAAGAGAGGTCGCATGAGTGACAATCATGCATGCAATGAAATATACGAGACCTGATGTTGATCAGTCATATTATGGAGAAGTTCACTATGAGTCAGTGAAAAACATCTTAAAGTGCTTAACCAACACTAAGGATGTGATCATATTCATGGTGGGTCTTAATTAAAACTAGAGGGCTTAACTGACTCAAGTTTTTCGTAGATGCAGACAAGACGACGGAAAAATCCACTTTAAGGTAAAAGCGTTATCTTGAATAGTGGTGCGTTGAATTGGAAAGGTTCCAAACAAAGAAAGAGTTCTTTGGTTTAGTGATAAAGACAAAGTATATAGTTGTAAATGAAGCTGCAAGTTGATTGTTTGGATTAAAAGTTCATTGCAGAACTAGGAATAGTTCCTAAGTCTCATCTTGGATCTAAACATGTGTTGTGGCACTTTCATTTGATTATTAGAATCATTGAAAGATAGAAAACACTATAGAGATAGTGGACTCTCATGAACAACATTACATATCCATTAACTAAAGCTTATCCAACAGCAGGATAATCGTCACTTAGAGAAGAAGAGTATAAGATACAATGGCGATTGGCTTTAGTGCAAGTGGGAGATTGAAAGTAATATGCACACAAGCCAATCATGTTTGATGATAAAGCATATACTTTGTAACAATCTTATTCATTTATTAATAAAAAGTATTAATTTATTAAAGGCTTTTAATTATCTACATGATGCTGTTTTATAATATGTGATAAACACATAGTTTTAAGCAATGCTTTTAGAATAATGATGATGATCATTTTAATGAGATCTAAATTCTTTGAAAGCTTAAAACTAAAATAGTTCCCAATCGTTGGATTACTAAATTGGGGATTAGTGAATCCGGATAGATTGGTACATACGTTGTTTGCTCATTGGATGAGGATGATTGATCTCATGATCATTTGTGTGGAGACACTAAAACAAGTATGTAGGTTCTTATTAGAGAATAAGTTCACTGAACGTGGCTCGCTAAGGAATACCTAATGGAGTTTTATTTGCCTGTCAATAGGAATTCCTGTAGTGATAGTAGTACAAGTAATCCTTGGACTTGAGATCATCATAGTATCTTGTGTATGTTGAGTTATACTTTGACTTATTCCTTAAGACCCTTAGGGTATATCAAAAGGTATGCTTGGGTATAATAAGTTGTACATGGAGATAGTGTATGATCAATAAAGAATCTACCACTTCTAATAAAAGAAGAGAAATGTCCTATGTGATTCGATAAATGACAACCCAAAGAGTCCTTGGTTATAAGCGTAATGAAATTAGAAAGGAGTTTCTAATTTTCATTATTTGAGAGTTGTGCATTTAAGGATCGAAAATACATATAATTAAATAAAATAAGACTTGACAAGAATTCCATATCTTATATTTAATTGGGACATTGTATGGTAGAAGGATTGAATTGCATTTAAGAACTATTTACTCAAAGGTTCTTTTATGATTAATGTTGAAATCTATATTATCCGGAAAGTCGTTGATCGCTAGGGAGGCTTATCCCTATTGTAGAATAAATATTATTTATTTAAATAAATTAATTGTTTAATTTATTTATTTAAATAAGATTAGAATTGTTCTAATTGATTTATTCACAACCGGTTTAATATGGAGAACCTAAAGGGTCACACCATAAAAGGAAGAATAATTATTTAAGAAGTTAATGGCATAATCGTAATAATATGTTAAGTATATTTAATTTAATCTATGGTGATAGAATAAATTAAATAGCTTAATATTTATTATTTAATATTTTAGAAATATTAAATATAAATTAATAAGAGGAGTCTTATTAATATTATTACAATTATTATTATTTTAATTTCTAAAAAAAAAGTTTAGGAATTAATTTAATATAAGTACTCTCATTTATTCCTAATTGGATTAGGAAGGAAAATTATTTAAAGGAGTTTAATTAATTATCCCTAATAAGATTAGGGAGCTTAATTAATTAAAAGAATTTAATTAATTAAATAAAACCCAATTCCTTAATTGTTAAGATGGGTTGCCCACATCTATAAATAAGAGGAGTCTTATTATGGGTGAAAAGGGTGTTGTTGACCTTTTCAACATACGACATAATTCCAATTTGTTGTAGAGTACCCTTTTCTATAGAGATAGAAAACTAGGTTTGAGCCAAATACCCTTCTTCTTGAAAATTCTTTTTCCTTGGTGGATCACCTCTAGAGGCCAAACACATGGGTGGCTAACGTTGATCAAAGGAAAGAACCAAACCCGGTGGATTCAAGTTGAACGTGAAAAGGATTGGAGGTGAACTTGTACCTGAGGAAGCTCGATCTTCAAGGGTATGATTTTATTCTTTATCTTTTCGTTTAATTAATAATTGTGCATAAAGGGTGATCCGGGTTTATTGTTTGTAAAATTTTTTAAACTCTGATTTTTACTCGCTTCCGCTAATTAATGCAATTTGATTGCGCCCATGAATATTACAAACCTAACAATTCCATCATCTATACTCTTTGATAATGTTGACCTTTCCTGGTTAGTATCGCCAGAATATGTCAAGATTCTCGTTGATTTATCGCCAACAAACAAATCTTTGTCGAGGATGCTTGACCTTCATTGACGTGTGAATCAATTCTTTGAAATATCACATGGGATATACCGTCAAGGTTCTTGACCTTCACGATATATGAATCAACCATTTGAAACTCGTGAGGAGATCGTCAAGGTTGCTTGACCTTCACCGACGATGTAGATCAACGGAGCATCATGCGTTATGACCCCGTCGAGATCCATTTGGGAATACGGCAATTGGGTATGAGAACACAAATAGCTCTATAGCTCTGATAGGTTTAAAAGTTATCGGCTTAAGTGACGTCAAGGTTACTTGACCTTCATTGATATGTGTGTCAACGGCTGAGCAATTGTTGCTACTCCCGCCGGAGATATATGTTGTAACCCCCGTCGGGGATCTACTGGGGACGCATGAGTACGTACGTAGCTACCGAACGGTTCTCAACGCTTCGATGGGTTTACCTTATGTTCAGGTGACTACCAATGAGTGATGTACAGATTCAAAGTCTCATCTAAGAAGACCAAGATTGCATTCTGTTCTGCTCAATCGCATGGCATTTTTATTCCTGATTTGACCTTTCAAGTCCGCAAGAACTCATTTGCAACTCGAACTGGACCGAGCCGGAGGGGTGGGACCCACATAGGGGTGATGCAGGTAGTTGTTGGGTGTATGTGACCCATTTCTCTGTATTTTTAGTTGTACAGAGATGGTGTATTTAGATGATGATATACTTAGGAATGTATGCACATTTTTTTCATTCCCTATATCATATTGCCATCCATTATCTGTTATGCATGTATCATGTTATGCATATGTATGTATGTCCAGAGATATTCGACATTGACCCCTAGATGGTTTTATGACACGGCCCGCACAGATGTTTTCTTCGACAGTTAGCCATATAGATCATACCCCACCATCATTGGTGGCATTGGGTATGCAATTGTGGTATGATAGCATGTCACCACCAGATAGGTTGACTGTAGATTAGTTACTGCAGCATACCATGACTTTATTGCCTTTTCAGGTTCCTGCAGGATTTGTAGATGGGATGTTACAGCATTGGCTACCAGATAGGCAGGTATTCTGATTTGGCACCCATGAGTTGACTCCTACTCTTGAGGAGTATGCACGTTTGACGATGTTACCTTTAGACAGACCTTGCGTGCATCTAGCTTTGGGAGACATAAGTAGGCGATTCATGACTCTCACAGGATTGCGGCGCAGAGTAGTGCAGGACGAGCTGACATCTAGCTACGTGATATCCCAGTATTTTTTGTATGACAGATTTGGCTCAGAGGATAGCTACTCACGATATTCCGGGGATTTCACCGCACAGGAGGACCATTGGCGTTTGGCTAGGGTTGATGTACTGATGCTATGCATACTGTCGTATTTCTATATGCCACGATATATGGACGAGATAGACATTGGTGTCATTAAGGCTGTGAGAGCTCTTAGAGAGGGTCGCACCATTGTACATATGATCGTAGTAGAGACCCTGCGGTCGGCATCCTATTGTTGCACGTATCCTACAGGAGTGTTCACTGGGAGTTCGGTCATGTTGTACGTGTGGTTTATGTCACACTTGAGACCGGTTGGTACCCATAGACGGCATGGGTATTGCTTCTCCCATGATGTGGCCATGTCATACTCCTTTCAGCCATCGGAGTGTATAGATGCTCAGTCCTGGTCCGTATTTTGGCGAGATATCGAGATCCATTCAAAGATATTGCCGTGCTCGGGCTTTGCTCACCATACGACTTCATTACTCATGCTCCGCATGGACTTCCTCCTCCGGTCGGGCTTGAGGGGCATGACTACTTATCACCCATCGCCGTGATGTCGTGATTCGACCGGTTCGTGATTTCTATCCTTTTGATGGGGGCGACAGTCGGTGTTCGACTTCTCGATACCTCTCAGCCGAGGACCGATCTCGTATATATGCTTGCTGGGATCAGCGTGAGCAAGCGTTTTTTCCGCCAACCATCCCCGGTTATTCCACAAAGTACTCAGCATGGATGGAGATGGAGGTTTTATCACCGCAGCAGATATTGCGATCTGGGAGAGCGCGAGTTATACGATGTATGATGACTATGGAAGAAATTGATACCTACATCGAGGAGGATACCGTTGCTGGGTTTCCAGCATTTCTTCTGGATTCTCCTAGTACCAGTACTTTTGTGATTCAAAACTCGGCACAGTACTTAGAGCAGAGTCTTCATCTAATGACCTTTGAGAGATATCAGATTCGATCTATGATGTCGACTGCTCTTGATGTGAGGGATGCCGCCCTATTAGAGAGAGATGAGGCATTGGCTCGTAGAGATGCCGTCGTCGCTGAGCGTGATGAGGCCAGGTCAGCCATAGACACAGTGGTAGTTGAGCAGGATATCGCCATATCTGCCCGGGATGTGGCTGTCATAGATAGTATTACCGCGAGGTCCCTTACCACTGGTATGATCGCAGAGATGAACGCTTATATTGATGAGCATATGGTCATCATGCAGATGGCTACAGATCTGTTGGGTCACGTGGATATTCTCATCCAGGAGACTACAGCTTTACCTCTTTCATCTGAGAGGGACGTCATGTTGGTCTTGCTAGCTCGCATGTACCCTGATCCGTTGATGAGCTTGTATTTACCTGCACAGACTAGCTTGGTCATTTTATCATGTAAAGTTTATATTGTATATATATCAAACAGCATTATATATGACAGGGAAATATATTTTTGGATCACTTCCCTTTTAGATATGCCTTGCTATTTGCTTGATATTTTGCCTGCTGCTTCAGGGCTTGTGATCTTGATGTATTCTGAATTCCTCCTTGGTGGATGGACATTGAGTTGTCTCTGGATAGTAAAGAATGGATCATCGATCTATGTATCCCTACCATCTTTGGTGTCTTGGGACTTATTTTTGAATGGAGAATGTAGAGGAGTGTGGCTTTCCTCTCTGAGATTGACCGTACCACAGATGGTTGCCAGTACTTCTATTTAGGAGAAGCCTAGTTAATTCCACCTCTTATGGTTTGGTGTTGCTCTTTGAGGTATGACTGCAGCTTAGATGGTCGCCGAATCTCCTATTTGGGAGGAGTTCAGGTAATTCCATCCCTTTGGTCTGAAGCCGAATGAAATGTAGTGGTTTGAAAGAGAATCCCAATACCCGCTGACAATGGTTTGTGTTTTGGTAGGGGGTGAGACTGCAACATGAATGGCTGCCTACGTACTCCTATTGAAGAGGAGATCAGGTCTGCGTAGTTCAAACCTGGTGTAAGAGGTTCAACGCTGTTTATGGCTGACATGGTGTAGGAATGTTTTTGGTTGTTTTTGTTGTATGTAAGGGCAGAAATGTTTTTGTTGTTTTTGTTTTATTGCGACCGGGCCATATGAAATGGTTGCCCACGCACTCTATTGAAGAGGAGATCGTCGACGAGTTCGCCTCGTATGTAGAAGAAAAGCATAATCCGTATGCAGTCGAAAAGCGGGGAAAATAAAGTTTAACCCTAGGCTGAGGATAAACTGCAAGTGAAAAGTTTGATCCCAGGAATGGGTTGCCAAACTGCAAACGAAAGAGGTTCAATCCGCGGTGGGATAACCCAAGTTGTAGGAACGTAGAGGAGAAAGCCAGGCTGCTGGCTTGAACTGTATGTTTCCCTGAGGGGCAAAGTGTGGATAAGTTGTATGTGGTAAAGGTTTAAAGAACCGGAATAACTGGTGACCTGATGATGATGCACCAGGGTGCGTGGTGGTTACTTCAGACATAATACCGTTTCATGGTGTCTGAGTTGATGAGTTATGGAAATTCATCGCCATCCATTTCTTGCAATCTGAGAGCGCCTCTTGTCAATACTTCTTTGATAATAAACGGGCCTTCCCAGTTAGGAGCGAATTTTCCTTTAGCCTGATCTTGTTTGTCAATAATCTTCTTCAAAACCAAGTCATGTTGTTTAAACTGCCGTACCAGGACTTTTTTGTTGTAGGATCTGGCGATCCTTTGCTGATATATCTGACCATGGAAGATAGCTGCGGTTCGCCTTTCATCTATTAGAGACAATTGGTGATACATGTCCTGCACCCATTGGTCTTCATCCAGCTGAGCGTCGATCAATACTCTGAGAGATTCCATCTCAACTTCTATGGGGAGCACTACCTCCATCCCATAGGTTAAAGCGTAGGGGGTTGCCCCAGTTGAAGTGCGCATGGAGGTTCTGTAGGCTAACAAAGTAAGAGGTAATAGGTCAGGCCAATCTTTGTGGTTGGCGGACATCTTTTGCATAATATTCTTGATATTTTTGTTAGCCGCTTCAACAGCACCGTTCATCTTCGGACGATAGATGCCAGAGTTAAGATGTTTGATGCGGAATTTACTGCATAATTCCTCCATCATTTTATTGCTGAGGTTTTGGCATTATCTGACACAATCACCTCTGGTTGTCCATATCGACAAACGACATTGTTTCTGATGAAATCAATGATGACTTCTTTAGTGACCCTGGGGAATGAGGCTGCTTTTACCTACTTGGTGAAGTAGTCGATTATGGTGAATATAAATCGGTGACCATTACTGGCTTTAGGCTCGATGGGCCCGATAACGTCCATTCCCCACATTGAGAAGGGCCAATGCGAACTCATATTGTGGAGTTCCCGTGGAGGGGCGTGTATAGCATTCTCGTGAATTTGGCACTGATAGCATCTTTTGACGTGGTTATTGCAATCAGCCTTGAGAGATAGCCAGTAGTGTCATGTCCTGAGGACTTTCCTGACAAGGAGGGGGCCACTCATGTGGGGGCCACAGACTCCGCCATGGATTTCATCCATAAGCCTTTGGGCTTGATCTTTTTCTAGACACCTGAGGAGACCTAGTCCTGCATCTCTTTTGTAGAGCGCATCTCCACTCAGATAGAACTTCATAGCAAGTCGATGGATCCGCCATTTCTTAGTCAGGCTCGACTCATCGGGTGTAGATCCATCTCGCAGATATTCCTTGATATGCTGATACCAAGGAGGTTGGATGGGAGGTAGTTCAACCGATACTTCTCCAACATAATTTCCATAGGCTGGGGCCTTGTTCAGGGAAATTGTGACGCTTGGCAAGTGTTCCTTATCTGATATGTGAATCAAGGAGGTAAAAGTGGCCAATGTGTCCGCAAAGTCATTCTTATTACGAGGAATGTGTAGAAAGGAGATTTCTTCGAACTCCAAAGCCATCTTCATAACCTGCCGATGGTAAGGCAGCAAATGTAGTTCCTTAGTTTGATAGATTCCAGGTGGATTGTCTGATTATCAACTCCGAATCTCCAAGGACAATAATCACTCGATGCCCATTGAACAGGCAAGTTTTATCCCATGAGAGACGATCTTCAGTATTCACCGTATTGTTGGTGCCGACAAGCGTAATTTGACGGCACGACGGATATCGCCCCTGCATGCGTATACTAGAAGCTGCTCCCACCCGTAACCTTCCATATTAACGACTCCATCAAAATACATCCTCCATGATTGGCGGCGTATCGCATCGATGGTGTTGTCAGATCGTTATTACTCCTTCATCAGGGAAATATGTTTCCAAGGGTTTGAAATCCCCTGAAGGAGCGGCGGCTAGTTGATCCGTGATTCCTTGACCTTCGATGGACTTTTGAGTCACATATACGATGTCAAATTGTTGTAGGATCAACTGCCATTTGGACAGCCGACCATTTAACATGGGTTTGTTGAATACGTATGTGACGCCCCCAAATTCGGATACTTAAAACCCGAACTCGGTGCTTCACGATACCATTTCTATGAGCGGAATAATACTAATAATAATAACAATAATATAAATAACAAACTTAGTTTACATATATCTGAGTCTAATCCCAAGTACGCAACCTTTACTATAATTCCTTACATGATAAATAATATATATCATTGCCTTAATACAGTCTAACTATTACAAAAGATACCATTAAACATAATCTGTTTGCTTTTCGTTTTCACTTGTTCTTGTCTGAACCTTCAGGTTGATCACGCTTAGCTGAAAACATTTAAATTAAGCAAGGATGAGCATTTGAGTGCCCAACAAGTAATAACAATTATAATTATATTTAGCTGAAAGAATTAAATGTTTTCTTTGTACATCACTTCTACAATGAATTAATAGTTGTGAAGTCAACTGAACCTATAATAATAACATAACAATTCTATCTCAAATTTTTGAAACTACGATCGACTATATATATATAGGGTAGTCGACATACTACTAACAAAGTGTTTTTAGTTTTCGTTAAGGTTTAGCGTAACTTCATCAAGAAACCGCTACGTGACTTACGTGCACGAGGGTGATCTCGCCAAATGTGCCTGTAATTATCAATATTACATATTACAAGAACGATATGATCGTTTCACTGTCACTTGCCAAGATAAAAGTTTTCCCGTGATGGGATGTGATTAAATACAAATGATTATCCAAGTGGGGACACTTGTATAACCATATTTCAAATTAACTTAATGCAGAATATATATATGAATTACTATATACTAACATGTTGATAATCAATGATGGGATATAGAATATATCACAATAGGGTTAATAATATAGCACAATAATAATAATATAATTTCAAACTTCTTACTCATGTTCATTCAGATAAAGGAAATGCAAATGTAAGATATTTTTGCACGTGCGTTCATACGATTCAGTAACTTAGTTCTATCTTTTATATCACGACCTATCATTAATCAGATCATTTTACTGATTAGAATAACATATTATAACACATAACACTGCTTATTGCAGTCAACACATAACCTAATCACATTGGCACATAGGTTTAACAACCATTGAATCACAAATAATCACATATTTAATTAAATTATCTAAGTCCAGATCAATTTCTGAAACATGTCGGTGTACCGGCATCTTTATCGGGTAATTATCGAGTCTAAGACTCTGTCCTATAAATTAGTATCAGTCATATTATTTTTAAATGACTTAATATAATTTTTAAAACATTTATTATAATTTATCATGAATTTTCAAACACCGGAATCATTATTAAATGATTTAAATATTGAATAATTCTATTATCATTAATATTTAATTAATATTAAACTATTAATGAAATCATTTTCAAAATGTTAAAGTTATTTATAATAACTTAAACTACCTTTAAAATATTAATATTACCCTTAAATGATTTTTAAAATCATTTTTAAATAATTAACATTAATATTTGAATATTAATGTACTATTTATCAAAATATTAAAAGTCGTTAATTATAACTTAAAATATTTTTAATTCATTTGTATTCTTTTTAAATGATTTTTTTAAGTTAATAAAATCATTTTAAACTATTTATTTAATATAATTATTAAATAAATTTAATATCATTGATAATAAATTAATAATCATTAATATTAAATTATTAATGAAATTATCCTTTAAATATTAAAAGTTATATTTTATAACTTAAAATATCTTTAAACACTTTATTTTCATTTAAAATGATTATTATAATATTAAAAATCATTTTTAAACTAAATTATTTAATATAATTATTAAATAACTTCAATGTCATTAATAATAATTAATTAATAAAATTTGTCTTTAAATATTAAAAGTTTTATTTTATAACTTAAAATATTTTAAAAACCTTAATATTATTTAAAATGATTTTAATATAATAAAATCATTTTAATTAATTTATTTAATTCATTTAGTAAATAACTTAATGATCATTAATATTAAATAATTAATGAAATTTGCTTTAGAATATTAAATGTTAAATTTTATAACTTAAAAGATTTTTAAATAATTTATTATCATTTAAAATGATTTTTAATATAATAAAATCATTTTTAATTAATTTATTTAATGTATTTAATAAATAAATTAATTATCAATAATATTTAAATAAATACTAATATTTATGAAAAATATTTCAAATTATTAATATTTAATTTTATAACTTCAAAATAATTTTAAAATTATTTTTGAAATTTCGAAAATTAATAACTATTTTTAAATAATTTTGAATTTTAAATAATTAATTAAAATAAATAAAATCATTATTATAGCCTTTAGCGATAAAAATCATTTTAGGTGTTCTTGATCCTCAAGAACATTCATAGTGATTAACAAGTGAAAGACGTTTGACCAAAAAGCATTACTCTCGATTATTGTGTTTCGGGTAAGTAAATGATTAGAGGTTGTAGTAGTAATGTCGCATCACACGATTCAACAACAAACATGGCCAAACAACATAAAACCAACAGAGATCTAGGCCTAAAGTAGTTTGTTGAGTCGTTCTTCATTTCTGGGTTACCCAGAAATGAAGAACAGTTCGACATGTCCATTTTGGGCTTCCACAACTTGCACTTCTATTGATGTTTTAGTGATTGAAAAGTTTTAATATGTAGACCATATGTAAGACAATAGATCCATGTCATAAAAACAGTTTAAAAACATCACATCAAGCGAGAGGATCGGTTAGTAGTAGTGGTCCAAATCGCTTATGATGGTTTCGGGTTACCCGAAACTTCATCCATAGCGATTGGCCCACACTACTTTGACCACTGATTACTTTGATTCAGAGAAGGATCTAATGATTATAGAAGCATGGTCATGTAGCCTACATGTCAGACAACAACATTACAACAATAACATGGTCTAAAACGTAAACACAAGCAAGATTTAAACGCATGAACATGCCGTCCGGATTTTTATGGGCACGCTCGGGTTACCCGTAAACGCGTTATTATCGATGTCGGTCAACGTGGTTTTACCACTAATAAATTTCAACCAGCTTATGATCTGACTTTGATTCCAGTTTCCGATCAAAGATCTCATATCATACTACCAGATCAAACATTAAAAACACAAAAATCATTAACAACAAAAGATTTAGAAGACACGACATATGGGTTGTCACAATCGACATAAAAGAAAATTACCAGATTTTGAAAAACACCAAATCTGAGCCTTTAGATGTTATGGATCCAACATCTAGCAACCCAGATCATCATTACACACTACATACAACATATTTAACATAAAAAAACAAACATCTAACATAGGATCAAAAGTCAGATTTTATTTTAGGGTTTATACCTTCTATGAGCAATCTTTGATTCTTGGCCAATGATTTGGTTATGTAATTCGTGGGGCTTGATTTAGAGACTGGTCCACTACTATATTTTGTGGTTTTTAGAGAGAGAGGGTCTTGGATGAGTATAGATGCATGAATGAGCAAAAAATGTGAACTTTTTCTCTCTCTTAACCTATTTATATAACTTAGATTCATTGAATCTAACTTGCAAGGTGTCAAAGAGGATAAGCTTGGATGATATATATAGCATGTGCTATAATCTAGGGTGGTGACTTTGCAATCTAGCTTATTAAAGAAATACTAAAAGGCTATTTTAGTAAACTAATAAAATATTTTAAGGGTATTCTTGTCCATGGCACTTGAATCTAGGTTTTAATCAATAGATTTTAAACCTTAAGGTTTCCCAAATAATTTCTAGGGTTTAAAAATTTAAGTTTAAAGTTTAATAAAATTTTAATTATAACTTACTAATTAAAATTAGGGTTTTTTAATTGAAAATTAGGGTTTTAAAAATACTTAGGGTTTCTTGATCTAATTAGGGTTCCTCTAATTATGAATTAGCGTTTCCTAATGAACATAATTATATAATAATAATTAGAGTTATCATCTTAGCAATTAGAGTTTCAAATTGGAAATTAGGGTTTCTAATTTACAATTAGGGTTTCTAGATAATAATTAGGGTTTACCTAATTATTGTCGACGTCGGGATTTTTGAATGTCCCTTTCCGATACTTGTTCTTTGGTGTTCTCATTTTAGGTGAGATTTGTTTGAAAAAACAAGTGAAAAAGGTCTGACATGTATAATGTCGACGATGGGACTGTTAAGAGCCGCCAGTTGGTTTTTTAAATGGTTGTACCAACACAACCGAGAAAAGGTTTGCACATTGACCCATTGATGTGACACTGATATACAGGTCGGCGAAACCGAGATTCATTTAGGGTGGGGACTTGGTTATCTTGGGGAAGGTGTTAAGCACTTCGACATCCGTGTTGTTACTGCAGATGTGACCTCTTTTCAAGAAACTATTATCTGATTGTGTATGTGTGTGTGTGTGGGTCAATGTGCTGTTATATGAAAGTTGTGCGAGGCCTCTTTCGAACCTATATACACAGGATTTGAATTTATTTAAAAATTTAGTTTTTAGCAAGATATGGCAATGATGTTTTATAAAAGAGCTTTTTCAAACCCTGCTGCTCAATAGGAATTAAGACCTTTACACTCTAATTTTTATTAAGTGATCTATTGATTGATTTTATTTGATTTAATCGCGAAGCATTCGCATTAAAAATAATATATATAAAAAATAATGTCGACTTCCTCATGGGTATGGAAACCATCTGAGGAAATACAGGCATCGCAGAATAATTTACAAGCTACTTACAGCTGAAAATGTCCATCACGGGAACCGAATCTAGATCCAATGAGATGAATCTGTGATCACATGATTCCTAAAGCGCATGAATATTGCAATTTGTATAAAAGCAATAAGCGTGTCGAGTCTTGGGGAAAATAAAGTTTAATCTAAGCCGAGGATAAATCGCAAGTGAAAAGTTTGATCCCGTGAATGGGTAGCCAAACCGCAAATCTAAGAGGTTCAATCCATGATGGGATAACCCAAGTTGTAGGAACGCAGAGGAGAAAGCCAGGCTGCTGGCTTGAACTGTATGTTTCCCTGAGGGGCAAAGTGTGGATAAGTTGTATGTGGTAAAGGTTTAAAGAACCGGAATGACTGGTGACCTGATGATGATGCACCAGGGTGCTTGGTGGTTACTTCAGACATAATACCGTTTCACGGTGTCTGAGTTGATGAGTTATGGAAATTCATCGCCATCCATTTCTTTCAATCTAAGAGCGCCTCTTGTCAATACTTCTTTGACAATAAACGGGCCTTCCAAGTTAGGAGCGAATTTTCCTTTAGCCTGATCTTGGTTGTCAAGAAACTTCTTCAAAACCAAGTCATGTTGTTTAAACTGCCGTAGCCGGACTTTTTTGTTGTAGGATCTGGCGATCCTTTGCTGATATAACTGACCATGGAAGATAGTTGCGGTTTGCCTTTCATCTATTAGATACAATTGGTGATATATGTTCTGCACCCATTGGTCTTCATCCAGCTGAGCGTCGATCAATATTCTGAGAGATTCCATCTCAACTTTTATGGGGAGCACTACCTCCATCCCATAGGTTAAAGCGTAGGGGGTTGCCCCAGTTGAAGTGCGCATGGAGGTTCTGTAGACTAACAAAGTAAGAGGTAATAGGTCAGGCCAATCTTTCTGGTTGGCGGACATCTTTTGCATAATATTCTTGATATTTTTGTTAGCCGCTTCAACAGCACCGTTCATCTTCGGACGATAGATGACAGAGTTAAGATGTTTGATGCAAAATTTACTGCATAATTCCTCCATCATTTTATTGTTGAGGTTTTTGGCATTGCCTGACACAATCACCTCTGGTTGTCTATATCGACAAACGACATTGTTTCTGATGAAAGCAATGATCACTTCTTTAGTGACCCTGGGGAATGAGGCTGCTTTTACCCACTTGGTGAAGTAGTCCATTATGGTGAAGTTAAATCGGTGACCATTACTGGCTTTAGGCTCGATGGGCCCGATAACGTCCATTCCCCACATTGAGAAGGGCCAAAGCGAACTCATATTGTGGAGTTCCCGTGGAGGGACGTGTATAGCATTCTCGTGAATTTGGCACTGATAGCATCTTTTGACGTGGTTATTGCAATCAGCCTTGAGAGATAGCCAGTAGTGTCATGTCCTGAGGACTTTCCTGACAAGGAGGGGGCCACTCATGTGGGGGCCACAGACTCGCCATGGATTTCATCCATAAGCCTTTGGGCTCGATCTTTTCTAGACACCGAGGAGACCTAGTCCCAGATCTCTTTTTGTAGAGCGATCTCCACTCAGATAGAACTTCATAACAAGTCGATGGATCCGCCATTTCTCAGTCAGGCTCGACTCATCGGGTGTAGATCCATCTCGCAGATATTCCTTGATATGCTGATACCAAGGAGGTTGGATGGGAGGTAGTTCAACCGATACTTCTCAACATAATTTCCATAGTTGGGGCCTTGTTAGGAAATTGTGACGCTTGGCAAGTGTTCTTGTTCGATATGCGAATCAAGGAGGCAAAAGTGGCCAATGTGTCGCAAAGTCATTCTTATTACGAGGAATGTGTAGAAAGGAGATTTCTTGAACTCCAAAGCCATCTTCATAACTCGGAGATGGTAAGGCAAAGAAATGTAGTTCCTTAGTTTGATAGATTCGAGTGGATTGTCTGATTATCAACTCCGAATCTCCAAGGATAATTAATCGCCGATGCCCATTGAGCGGGCAAGTTTTAGCCCCATGAGATGTACCTTCGATTCACCAGCATTGTTTGGCCGATAAACCGAAATTTGATTTACGACGGATCTCGCTCCCGTGCACAGATACTAGAACCGCTCCCACTCCAGAACCTTCCATATTAACAGCTCCATCAAAATACATCCTCCATGATTGGCGCGTATCGTACTGATGGTGTTGTTGTACTGTTATTACTCCTTCGTCAGGGAAATATGTTTCCAAGGGTTTGAAATCCCCTGAAGGAGCGGCGGCTAGTTGATCCGTGATTCCTTAACCTTTGATGGACTTTTGAGTCATATATACGATGTCAAATTGTTGTAGGATCAACTGCCATTTGGACAGCCGACCATTTAACATGGGTTTGTTGAATACGTATGTGACGCCCCCAAATTCGGATACTTGAAACCCGAACTCGGTGCTTCACAATACCATTTCTATGAGCGGAATAATACTAATAATAATAACAATAATATAAATAACAAACTTAGTTTACATATATCAGAGTCTAATCCCAAGTATGCAACCTTTACTATAATTCCTTACATGATAGATAATATATATCATTGCCTTAATACAGTCTAACTATTACAAAAGATACCATTAAACATAATCTGTTTGCTTTTCCTTTTCACTTGTTCTTTTCTGAACCTTCAGGTTGATCACGCTTAGCTGAAAACATTTAAATTAAGCAAGGATGAGCATTTGAGTGCCCAACAAGTAATAACAATTATAATTATATTTAGCTGAAAGAATTAAATGTTTTCTTTGTACATCACTTCTACAACGAATTAATAGTTGTAAAGTCAACTGAACCTATAATAATAACATAACAATTCTATCTCAAATTTTTGAAACTACGTATTGACTATATATATAGGGTAGTCGAGATACTATGAACAGTGTTTTTAGTTTTCGTTAAGGTTTAGCGAGAACTTCATCAAAGAAACTGCGTCATGACTGTGCACGAGGGTGATCTCGCCTAATGTGCCCCTCAGAATTATCAAGATTACATTACAAGAACGATATGATCGTTTCACTCGTCATCACCAAGATAAAAGTTTTCCCGTGATCGGGATGTGATTAAATACAAATGATTATCCAAGTGGGGACACTTGTATAACCATATTTCGAAATTAACGAACAGAATATATATATGAATTACTATATACTAACATGTTGATAATCAATGATCGGATATAGAATATATCACAATAGGGTTAATAATATAGCATAATAATAATAATATAATTCTAAAACTTCTTACTCATGTTCATTGCATAAAGGAAATGCAAATGTAAGATACTTGCCTGATGCGCTGCTTACAGTTCGTAACTTAGTTCTATCTTTTATATCACGACCTATCATTAATCAGATCATTTTACTGATTAGAATAACATATTATAACACATAACACTGCTTATTACAGTCAACACATAACCTAATCACATTGGCACATAGGTTTAACAACCATTGAATCACAAATAATCACATATTTAATTAAATTATCTAAGTCCAGATCAATTTCTAAACACATGCCGATTGTCTAAGCATCTTTATCGGGTAATTATCGAGTCTAAGACTCTGTCCTATAAATTAGTATCAGTCATATTATTTTTAAATGACTTAATATAATTTTTAAAACATTTATTATAATTTATCATAAATTTTCAAAACAAGGAATCATTATTAAATGATTTAAATATTGAATAATTCTATTATCATTAATATTTAATTAATATTAAACTATTAATGAAATCATTTTCAAAATGTTAAAGTTATTTATAATAACTTAAACTACCTTTAAAATATTAATATTACCCTTAAATGATTTTTAAAATCATTTTAAATAATTAACATTAATATTTGAATATTAATGTACTATTTATCAAAATATTAAAAGTCGTTAATTATAACTTAAAATATTTTAATTCATTTGTATTCTTTTTAAATGATTTTTTTGAAGTTAATAAAACCATTTTTAAACTATTTATTTAATATAATTATTAAATAAATTTAATATCATTGATAATAAATTAATAATCATTAATATTAAATTATTAATGAAATTATCTTTTAAATATTAAAAGTTATATTTTATAACTTAAAATATCTTTAAACACTTTATTTTCATTTAAAATGATTATTATAATATTAAAAATCATTTTTAAACTAAATTATTTATTATACTTATTAAATAACTTCAATATCATTAATAATAATTAATTAATAAAATTTGTCTTTAAATATTAAAAGTTTTATTTTATAACTTAAAATATTTTTAAATACCTTAATATTATTTAAAATGATTTTTAATATAATAAAATCATTTTTAATTAATTTATTTAATTTATTTAGTAAATATCTTAATGATCATTAATATTAAATAATTAATGAAATTTGCTTTAGAATATTAAAAGTTAAATTTTATAACTTAAAAGATTTTAAATAACTTATTATCATTTAAAATGATTTTTAATATAATAAAATCATTTTTAATTAATTTATTTAATGTATTTAATAAATAAATTAATTATCAATAATATTTAAATAAATACTAATATTTATGAAAAATATTTTAAATTATTAATATTTAATTTTTATAACTTAAAAATAATTTTTAAAATTATTTTTGAAATTTTCGAAAATTAATAACTATTTTTAAATTATTTTCAGAATTTTAAATAATTAATTAAAATAAATAAAACTGTCGCTATAGCCTTTAGCGACAAAATCTATCGCCTTAGATGTTCTTGATCCCTCAAGAACATTCATAGCAGTTAACAAGTGAGCACGTTTGACCAAAGCATTACTCTCTGATTATTGTGTTTCTGGGTAAGTAAATGATTAGAGGTTGTAGTAGTAATGTCAGACTACACGATTCAACAACAAACATGGCCAAACAACATAAAACCATCGAGATCTAGGCCCACAAAGTAGCTGTCAGAGTTGTTCTTCATTTCCTGGGTTACCCAGAAATGAAGAACAGTTCGACATGTCCATTTTGGGCTTCCACAACTTGCACTTCTGTTGATGTTTTAGTGATTGAAAAGTTTTAATATGTAGACCATATGTAAGACAATAGATCCATGTCATAAAAACAGTTTAAAAACATCACATCAAGCAGATATGGACCGGTCAAAGTAGTGGTCCGAAACTGCTTATGATGGTTTCTGGGTTACCCAGAAACTTCATCCAGCAGTTTCGTCCACACTACTTTGACCACTGATTACTTTGATTCAGAGAAGGATCTAATGATTATAGAAGCATGGTCATGTAGCCTACATGTCAGACAACAACATTACAACAATAACAGGGTCTAAAACGTAAACACAAGCAAAATTTAAACGCATGAACATGCTATCAGACTTTCTGGGCACGTTCTGGGTTACCCAGAAACGTTCGGTTAATGTCGGTCAACGTGGTTTTACCACTAATAACTTTCAACCAGCTTATGATCTAACTTTGATTCCAGTTTCCGATCAAAGATCTCATATCATACTACCAGATCAAACATTAAAAACACAAAAATCATTAACAACAAAAGATTTAGAAGACCTGACATATGGTTGTCAGTCGACATAAAAGAAAATTACTAGATTTTGAAAAACACCAAATCTGAGCCTTTAGATGTTATGGATCCAACATCTAGCAACCCAGATCATCATTACACACTACATACAACATATTTAACATAAAAAAACTAACATCTAACATAGGATCAAAAGTCAGATTTCATTTTAGGGTTTATACCTTCTATGAGCAATCTTTGATTCTTGGCCAATGATTTGGTTATGGAATTCGTGGGGCTTGATTTAGAGACTGGTCCACTACTATATTTTGTGGTTTTTAGAGAGAGGGTCTTGGATGAGTATAGATGCATGAATGAGCAAAAATGTGAACTTTTTCTCTCTCTTAACCTATTTATATAACTTAGATTCATTGAATCTAACTTGCAAGGTGTCAAAGAGGATAAGCTTGGATGATATATATAGCATGTGCTATAATCTAGGGTGGTGACTTTGCAATCTAGCTTATTAAATAAATACCAAAAGGCTATTTTAGTAAACTAATAAAACATTTTAAGGGTATTCTTGTCCATGGCACTTGAATCTAGGTATTAATCAATAGATTTTAAACCTTAAGGTTTCCCAAATAATTTCTAGGGTTTAAAAATTTAAGTTTAAAGTTTAATAAAATTTTAATTATAACTTACTAATTAAAATTAGGGTTTTTTAATAGAAAATTAGGGTTTTAAAAATACTTAGGGTTTCTTGATCTAATTAGGGTTCCTCTAATTATGAATTAGGGTTTCCTAATGAATATAATTATATAATAATAATTAGAGTTATCATCTTAGCAATTAGAGTTTCAAATTGGAAATTAGGGTTTCTAATTTACAATTAGGATTTCTAGATAATAATTAGGGTTTACCTAATTAGTGTCGACGTCGGGATTTTTGGATGTCCCTTTCCGTTACTTGTTCTTTGGTGTTCTCATTTTAGGTGAGATTTGTTTGAAAAAACAAGTGAAAAAGGTCTGACATGTATAATGTCGACGATGGGACTATTAAGAGCCGCCAGTTGGTTTTTTAAATGGCTGTACCAACATAACCGAGAAAAGGTTTGCACATTGACCCATTGATGTGACACTGATATACGGGTCGGCGAAACCG
The DNA here is from genome assembly GCA_020205615.1 of Panax quinquefolius. Classification (NCBI taxonomy): domain Eukaryota; kingdom Viridiplantae; phylum Streptophyta; class Magnoliopsida; order Apiales; family Araliaceae; genus Panax; species Panax quinquefolius. The sequence continues at coordinate 16,535,962 of CM035174.1, read as the reverse complement.
AGATTCATTTAGGGTCCGGGGACTTGGTTATGCGTTGGGAAGGTGTTAGGCACCCCCTGACATCTGTGTTACCACGGTGACCGCCTCTTTTCAAGAAACTATTATCTGATTGTGTATGTGTGTATGTGTGGGTCAATGTGCTGTTATATGAAAGTTGTGTGAGGCCTCTTTCGAACCTATATACACAGGATTTGAATTTATTTAAAAATTCAGTTTTTAGCAAGATATGGCAATGATGTTTTATATAAGAGGTTTTTCAAACCCTGCTGCTCAATAGGAATTAAGACCTTTTACACTCCCATTTTTTTTAAGTGATCGTCTTGATTGATTTTATTTAACGAATGCGAAGCATTCGTGATGAAAAAAATAATATATAAAAAATAATGCCGACTTCCTCGTGGGTATGGAAACCATCCGAGGAAAATACAGACATCGCAGAATAATTTACAAGTCGCTATACATTTGAAAATGTCCATCACGGAACCGAATCTAGATCAATGAGATGAATCTGTGATCACATGATTCCTAGGCGCACAGAATATTGCAATTTGTATAAAAGCAATAAACAGGTATATATATAAAAGCGGTAAATATATATATATACATACAGGATCACCAACAACGAAGCACCTCCATGGTGGATCAGAAATATAAATAAAGCTGTATATACGGTCAACCGCCACGAAGGAAACTCAAAGTGGGATGAGAATGTAAATAAAGTCAGTAAATGCGGTCAATCGCCACGTAAGTAAACTCAGGCAGGACAAAATGTAAAGAAAGCTGTAAAAACTATTAACTACCACGAAGGGAACTCCAGGCAGGACAAAACAAATATATATATATATATATATATATATATAAGAAAGCAATAAACGCACAGGATGTAAAATCTGTGCTCATCGAACATAGTTCACCACAGATTATATATATATATATATATATATATATATATATATATATATATATAAAAGTTTAGTAAACGCACTGCATCAAGTCTAGGCTCATCGAACAAAGTCGACACACACAGCTTGATATATATAAGTATACATATATATATATATATAAAAGCTTAATAAACGCACGAATGCATCAAGTTCAAAGCTCATCGAACAAAGTCCCATGACAATTAATATATATATATATATATATATATATATATATATATATATATATATATATATATATATTAAAGAAGTAAACGCTCTAGGCCAAGTCTCAGGCTCATCGAACAAAGTCCGACAGACAATTAATATATATAAGTATATATATATATTAAAGCAGTAAACGCTCCAGACCAAAGTCTAGGCTCAATCGAGGCATAACTCGATAATTTTAGTCAATATATATATATATATATATATATATATATATATATATATATATATATATATATATATATACAGATTGGAAGGAAACCATGGATCAAGTCAAGCAAAAGCAAGCAACACGACTCTCAACGTGTAGAAGGGTGTGTGCAAAGATAAAGAGAAAGACTCTAAAGTGTGTGAGAAGGCTTACAGCTGACTGATAAAAAGGGCTTCTATATCTTTAGAGTGGGTAAACACTGGGCTTTTGTGGGTACAAAAGAGGCTATATATGAGCTCACAGGTGTTTGAAAGTGGGAAAATACACTGTATGGCGAGTGCAGAGCAAATTATGTAGGGTTTCCCCGTCTTTTTTCTCTTGAAAAATGAGCACCCCAAGCCCTTTATTTATAGAGGTTGGAGCCGCAGGTGTACCTGCGGCTGCCCCGGATGCCCAAAATATGGGTCCCGTGTGTCAAGACATACGCTACTGCTCGCTTTGGCCGCATTATAACTTTCAATCCGGGAGTCCGATGGAAGCGTGCCATAACATTCCGGAAAGCTCTTTCCGAGAGCTACACAATGACATATGATTTGACTTTTTTTGATTTTAAGAAGATGGGTCTATGTCCAAAATGGCATTCTCGGGTTTCCGTCAGGCAGTCCGTTGAGCCGTTTTGCATAGTTTGTGCTCGGAAGTTAAGATATGGTTCTTGCGGGACTTCCTTTGAAGTAATTTGAGTTGAGATGATTTGATTTGATGTGAGTTGAAGTTGAGTTGGCAAAATGACCATTTTTCCCCTCCCGGGGTTATCTCCGGTTTTCACGCAGTTGTAGCAGTCTTTTCTCAGGGTTATCTCTGAGGTTGGCCTTCTGTTGACTTTTACTATCCTCAGGGTCATCTCTGAGGTTGGTTTGACCTATTCCCATGGTTAGGACTAAGACTGGATACCTCGGGGTCATCTCCGAGATTAATCGGTCTTCTCCAGTGTGTGCTTCGATATTGTATCTGCAGGCCTCGGGGTTATCTTCGAGGTTGGATTTGGTTACTCCCAGATTGCGATCCGGGGTTTGATGATGAAATTTTGGTTGTATCCGGTATGGATTTGGATTGTCTTTCAGGGTTCCCTCTTAAAAGACGAATCTGTCCTCCTGCAATGTTAGTAACAGTAGAAGAAAATTTTGAGTGTCTACAATTAGCATAATATAATAATGGTCTTAAATCACGTACCACAATTTCTTACCAATTGCAAACTCCAATTTTAGTTTCAAGTTAGGGTTTAACGAATTAATGCTACTGTTTTAACATGCCACAACATAATTGACCAACCATTATCTATACGTACAAACAGTACATATTAATAGCACTGAAAATTCAAATATAATATTATTATATTATTATTCTCATTCCTTGATAAAAATCTGAAATTAGGGTTTGGATTCCATATCTGATTTATTCTTTCATATTTAACCTTAATAATTAAGGTAAAATAATTAACTTATTAATCTGTACTAAAATTTGTATAATAAAATAATTATTATAATTATTCTAAAAATCACTCCATATATTATTTAAATAATATATGATTATATTTTCATGAAAATAATCAATAAAACATTTCGCTATAATGATTAATTATTATAAGAATATACTTTACAAAAATCAATAATTCTAAAATACAATTATTTATAAACATTTATGCAATAAATATATTTTTATTTACCACATAAATACATATACACATTATCTTGTACAAATCCTCATCCTTAAAATAATAATAAAAAAAAAATTTATACATAAAATTTCTTATTTATTTATATAGAAAATATCGGGTTGTTACATTCACCCTCCTTATAAAGATCTCATCCCCCTAATCACCGCTTTTAAACCTATATATACACTGCAGTACATAGCATACACAATTATTGCAAGTAGATCTCGATCATAATTTGATCGAAATCGATCCTTAACTATTCACATACTGACTTGTTTTTCGATTAAAGCGAAAATTTGATTCCTAAAAGAACTCAAATTCCTCCTTCAAAATATCTTTATAAAATAATTTACTATGTATAAGAAAATAATATATAAGAAAATAAAATTTGTTCGAGTAATACCTGGAGTTGCATCCCCCATGCCATCAAGCTTTCTTGAATCTGGTCATGTTGAAGACTCCTTCGGTTGGTTCTGTTGGTTCATTTGTTGAAGTCGGTCCCATTATCGCCAATGTCCTGCTGCCTTTCCTTGTATTTGCATTCTTTGCCTCCCTTCTCTTCCTTGGACAGTCTTTCGCCTTATGCTCCATTGATGCATAAATAAAACACCCATTATACATTCTTAAATTGGGGCAGTTAGGAGAGATATATTCCTCCTGCCCACACTTGTAGCACACATTCTTTCCTTTTAAACACTCACCGGAATGATTCTTTCTACAATTTCTACAATGCACAACTTGCTTCTTTCCACCTTTTGGCCTATTTTCCGTATTTCCAATATTATCACCTTTCCTCTTTCTAGTTCTACTACCACTACTCCCTTCTCCGGCTTTAACTTGATTTGTCTCCCACCAACAATTCACCCCTCCTTTCATTGTATAGGTTGCGAAAGCTGTCTTTTGCCCCTCCATTACCCTGGCTATCACAACCACTTCTACAGGGTCAATTGATCCTCTAAATCCTGGCGGTTCGTTTTCCTTGAACTCTTCGAAGTTTGTCGATCGATTGTCTGGCTGATTTCCCGAGGCTGGTAATCCATTCTGCATAGCTTGAGCGTCTATATTCGTCACATTTTGTATCGGGTCTAGTTGTCCTCCAGCTTTGTTGACAGGTTCTTCTGTCCTTTGGTTTCGTTTTCATCTTGGCGGCATTATCTGATTAAATAAATCATATTCATCTAACTAATTTATAGTACTTTATAGCATAGCACATATTGCTTTAAACATTCGATATCCCTTTGTGACATAAAAGTCGGGAATCACTGCCACAACTTATACGAAAGTTGAGAATATTACATTACACATCATAAAGCATACATATTCCAGTAATACTAATACTACTTATTTCTTACAACTTTACTAATGATCATTTGCTTAGAAATCTGTTTATTCTCATTATCCTCAATAATCCATTTATACCTAACTATACCTAGTTCGTCCAACTTACCACACATTATGAGTTTAAGAACTCACCACAAACATATGAGTTTAAGAACTCGACATTGACCACATATTCTTTAACTATATTATGCCTACCAGTTATTCTATCGTTTCTGGGTTCAGTACTACATTTTCCAAAAATAATTACCTCATTGAGGTAGCTTTCAATGTGAGCCTCTATTTCAGCTATTGGCTTCGATATTGGCTCATTTATAGAGATCTGCTCCTTCTTTACGATCTGAGAGTATCCTAACTCTTTTCTATCTGATATCTATACACATAAATTATACTGACTAGCATATAATATATACACACAACACATAATAGTTTTATATACGTTATCTTTTATTTTGTTTTACGATGAATTGATTCAATTCATCTCCTTATAAACTCTAAATGAGTTATTTGTATTTTCAACATTTCCATCTATTCTAAGGTTGTAGCCTAAGGTCTAACCCACCTAAGGTTTTTAACCCTAAGCTCTGATACCATAATGTGACGCCCCCAAATTCGGATACTTGAAACCTGAACTCGGTGCTTATACCATTTCTATGAGCGGAATAATACTAATAATAATAACAATAATATAAATAACAAACTTAGTTTACATATATCAGAGTCTAATCCCAAGTACGCAACCTTTACTATAATTCCTTACATGATAGATAATATATATCATTGCCTTAATACAGTCTAACTATTACAAAAGATATCATTAAACATATTCTGTTTGCTTTTCCTTTTCACTTGTTCTTGTCTGAACCTTCAGGTTGATCACGCTTAGCTGAAAACATTTAAATTAAGCAAGGATGAGCATTTGAGTGCCCAACAAGTAATAACAATTATAATTATATTTAGCTGAAAGAATTAAATGTTTTCTTTGTACATCACTTCTACAACAAATTAATAGTTGTGAAGTCAACTGAACCTATAATAATAACATAACAATTCTATCTCAAATTTTTGAAACTACATTATTGACTATATATATTGGGTAGTCGACATACTATGAACAAGATATTTTAGTTTTCGTTAAGGTTTAGCGTAACTTCATCCGCGAAATGGCGACTTAGGTGCACGAGGGTGATCTCGCCTAATGTGCCTCAGATTGATCAATACTACATTACAAGAACGATATGATCGTTTCACTCTCTCGCTTGGTAGCATAAAAGTTTTTCCGTGATCGGGATGTTCATACTTAGACCGAATCCAACCAAAACAATTTGATTGGATACAAAAGGTTTTATCATATTCAACGACATTTCAAAATTTGTGTCTAATGATCAAGTAGCTTAGGCTTTATATATATATATATATATATATATATATATATATATATATATATATATATATATATATATCAACATTTGATTAAATACAAATGATTATCCAAGTGAGGACACTTCAGTATAACCATATTTGAAATTATCGAATGTAATATATATATATATGAATTACTATATACTAACATGTTGATAATCAATGATCGGATATAGAATATATCACAATAGGTTAATAATATAGCATAATAATAATATAATTTCAAACTTCTTACTCATGTTCATTACATAAAGGAAATGCAAATGTAAGATACTCACTCGATGCTACCGCTTACGATTCGTAACTTAGTTCTATCTTTTATATCACGACCTATCATTAATCAGATCATTTTACTGATTAGAATAACATATTATAACACATAACACTGCTTATTGCAGTCAACACATAACCTAATCACATTGGCACATAGGTTTAACAACCATTGAATCACAAATAATCATATATTTAATTAAATTATCTAAGTCCAGATCAATTTTCAAACATGCTTGCATTGTCTAAGCATCTTTATCGAGTAATTATTGAGTCTAAGACTCTGTCCTGTAAATTAGTATCAGTCATATTATTTTTAAATGACTTAATATAATTTTTAAAATATTTATTATAATTTATCATGAATTTTCAAACACCGGAATCATTATTAAATAATTTAAATATTGAATAATTCTATTATCATTAATATTTAATTAATATTAAACTATTAATGAAATCATTTTCAAAATGTTAAAGTTATTTATAATAACTTAAACTACCTTTAAAATATTAATATTACCCTTAAATGATTTTTAAAATCATTTTTAAATAATTACCATTAATATTTGAATATTAATGTACTATTTATCAAAATATTAAAAGTCATTAATTATAACTTAAAATATTTTTAATTCATTTGTAATCTTTTTAAATGATTTTTTTAAGTTAATAAAACCATTTTTAAACTATTTATTTAATATAATTGTTGGGTCATGATCCTTTTCATTATTGGGCCGGACTTAATGGGCTCCTCCCTTGAATCATGTTACTTTTGTCCTGATTGGTCCGAATGATTTGGACCCAGTTATTTGATTATTCTATTGGGTCCTTTTGATTGGATCCGGTCATATAGGTCATCTCTATTATTGGGCTTAGTCATTGGAGTGGCCCATTACACAAATTGTTACTTAACCCTTTTATTGACCGGTAATCATGATAAAAAAGATAGTTGACTGTTATGTCTGCCACCTTTCTGCATGGCATTAATGAGGATGGGACTCAGATGACCGGCGGTGGCAAATAGTGGTAGCAGGTAAGTAAGTAGGCTACATACTTTCGACTGAGATGACCGAGAGTGGGGGGAGGTGTCAGGAGATAGTGGGTGGCACGGTAAACCGGGTCTGGAGTACGTATGGGGCAAGGATCACACAAGAAAGGTAAGTAACAAAACATTACAACAGACAATCGGATTATTATTCTCTCTCAAGCACTAGACATTATTTTCCTCCATTGTTAACCTTGTGATCACCGATACTGACTCTCACGCCGGAGCTATCCCCCGACGGTCAAGCCGTCAAGCTTTTGGTGTTGACTTGTTGAACTGTGCAGGATATCGGACGCGTCTTGGTGATTGGGACGTGGGGAAAGATCTTGGCGTTAACATTTGGCGCTAGAAGGAGGGGTGAGTTCTAGTGTCCTGAGTATTTTTTCAATCACAAACTGTGTTTGTTTTACGTCAGTATTCATGGTGAAGAGTAGAACACCTACACCCGAAGGGCAGCCTATGGCTGTCAGTGAATCAGCACCACGAGTGTCTGTCAAGGATCGTTTAGGACCTGCAATAAGTGTTCACGCCAGCACAGCGTCCAAACGTTCACATGAAGATTCTCGGCCGAAGGCGGTAGGCAAAGCTAAGCGTAAGCTAGTTTTCACGGCAGAGAAAGCGTCTGGCCATGGTCGGAAACGAGTAGAAGGCACCTCGCCTAGAACTCGATACCGAGATGACCAAGACGAAAAGACCTCCCGACTGGCTAAGATGGCAGATGAAGCAGATAGAGCTATGGAGGTACTTGTGAAGCAGCCACAGGATATAGCTGATCAGATGGCTCGAATGGCAGAGTTGAGGGATGAAGAGTTCAGTTATGTTCAGTCCGAAGAGCAAGGGCATCGGAGTGGGAAGGAACCTGCTCATTCAGGACGTGAGTCTCGGGGCCAAACCCGAGAAAGAAGAAGATCCCAAAGCCCTACTCCTCAAATATCGAAGAGGGCACATCACCCTGTCAATTCTAAGGAACAGGGTCGAAGCGAACGAAGAGGTCGATCCAGAGATCGCACTCCTGAGAATACAAAGAAGGCACTTGTTGTTGCACATTCTCACCATAGTGCTCGAGTTCAAAGACAAAGTATATCCAGAGGTCATACTCCCGAGAGTCTACTGAGGGTACACCACCCTGTGGACGCTCGTCATTGTAAAAGTCCCTCTAAAGTTGGAGGTTCGGTTGTAAGAAACCGGTCCACTCAGAAGAAGAAGGAGTCACCAAAAAAAGAAGCATCATCTCAACTAGAAGGTGTGGAGTATCTGGTTAAAGAATTAAAGGAACTTCGGAAGCAGCTTGCCGAAGTACAGAAAACAAAAGATACTTCGGGAAAGAAGGCATCCCCTTTTTCCACGGAGATTCTAAAAGAGAAAGCTGACCCCACCAAGAAGTTGCCCCACATTGAAAGTTATGATGGATCGGGGGATCCCTACGACCACAGTCAGGCGTTCGACCGACTGATGGATTATTATGACTTTAGCGATGCTGCTAAGTGTCATACTTTTGTCACGACGCTCAAAAAGGATGTCAGGCAATGGATTGGGACTTTGCCCTCGGATTCAATTTCATCTTGGGCAGACATGTGCAGTAAGTTTCATGCTCGCTTCAGGAGCAACAAAAAGAGGGGAAAACCAACTGGTTCGTTGGCTCAGGTTCGACAGTATTCGAATGAGTCTTTGGGCCAATATGTGAAGCGGTTCCGTGAAGCAGTCGGCCAAGTGACAGACCTGAACGATCTACAAGCTGTGGGACTATTCCAGAATGGGTTAGATTTGGTCAATTTAGAAAAGTTGGTGAACAAATTAATGTTTCACCACCCGAAAAGTCTCGCTGAAGCCTTCGACAAAGCTGAAGGCATATCGTGGTGGAGGAAGCCATGAACAGCCTCAAACGTCCTTCTTCAGACCGGCTTAAGGAGACAGATCGGGACAAAACTGATGGGGACCAAAAGAAGAATGAAGGGAATAAAGACCGCTATGAAGGAGGGTCGAAGAGATACAACAATTGGAGACAGGGTGGAGGACGTTCGTCCGCTCCAGCCCAGAGAGTAAATAAAACGTACACATCACTTAACACTTATAGGGCTGTTATCTTGGATCAGATTAAGAATCAACCTATCTTCGAGCCACCTCGAGATAACATTAAGCCCGAAAAAGGGAATCCTCGTAAGTATTGTGATTACCATCAAGCCTCAAGTTATGATACGAACGACTGTGCTAGTTTAAAAGATTTTATTGAAAGAAAGGTACAAGGTGGGGCTTTAGTTCAGTATGTGGCTGCCAGAATGAATCTACAGCAGGATAGAGGACCTGTTCCGGTAGCTCAACCAGTTCAGCAAGCGTTGCCAGCTCAGGGACAGACTGCAAGGCATGTGATAGATGTCATCACTGGGGGTACTTCTGGCAAAACTATTGGACAAAAGTGCCGAAGTCATTTGGATTCGGTCATGTCAGTGGCGGGTACCCTCCCGAAGACTGATAGACCTTATCCGAGTATGGTAATCTCCTTTACCGATGAGGATTACCCTTCGGAAACCATCGAACCGTATGAGGGATCATTGGTGTTGACTGCGCAAGTGGGTTCGGTGGATATGAAGCGAATGATGGTAGATAATGGGTCTTCTGTAGATATTTTATATGCCCATGCTTATCAGAGGATGCATCTAGATGGGCGGAAGATAGAGATAGGGCAGGAGGCTCCTTTGTACGGTTTTAGTAACGATCCGGTCAAAGGTGGTTTGAACAGATTGAACTACGGCCATCTTCTTGAACGACCCGTCAACAGGAAGAAATTATTTGCAAATTTTATGTTGTGCATGTAGATTCTGCTTATAATGCTATTTTGGGGAGGCCTACTTTAATTGCTTTACAAGCTGTGACCTCAATCCCTCATTTCAAAATCAAATTTCCTACGGCTCATGGGGTTGGTGAGGTGAAAGGAAATTTGGATCTGGCCAGAAGATGTTATAGAAATGCTGTGATCACTTCGAGAGTGGGGGTATCGAAGCAAAAGCAGACCATGGCAATAGAGATCAGACCCTTCACTAAGAGCAGTTCCGAACCATTGGTCATGCCAGGTGAAGAAACAGAGGAGATAGAGCTCATCCCGGGCAAGGTGAACAAGACAGTAAAAATAGGTTCGGGTCTGCCGAAACCTCTCCGGACGAACCTCATGGAGCTCCTGCGATGCTACGTTGACATCTTCGCATGGGAACCTCGGGATATGCCGGGAGTAAGCAGGGATATTGCTGAGCATCAGTTGGAAGTGGACCCGTCAAAGAAGCCAGTTCGATAGAAGAGGAGGATCTTTGGACCTGAACGTCAGCGGATTATCGATGAAGAGATTGCAAAACTGTTGGCAGCAGACTTCATCTTTGAGATCGATTACCCGCAGTGGATGGCAAATGTGGTGCTGGTCCAGAAGTAAAACAGGAAATGGCGAGTCTGCATCGACTATACCGATCTGAACAAAGCTTGTCCAAAGGATTTCTACCCGCTGCCCCACATCGATCAGCTTTTTGATGCCACTTCGGGGTATGCTTTGTTGAGCTTCATGGATGCATTCTCTGGATATCATCAGATTTCCATGTAAAGAGGGATACCAAGAAAAAGCATTCATTACGCATCGTTCGGTATATGCCTACAAGAAAATGACCTTCGGCCTCATCAATGCCGAAGCTACATACCAGAGGATGATGAACTATGTCTTCAGATATCAGCTGGGCAAGAATATGGAGGTGTACGTGGATGACATGATTGTCAAAAGCATGCTGGTGCATAAACATCTGGATGATTTAGAAGAATGCTTTCAGACAATTCTTCATCACAACTTGAGATTGAATCCCACTAAGTGCACCTTCGGTCTAGGGGCTGGCAAATTTCTGGGTTATCTTGTCAGTCAAAGAGGAATTGAAGCCAATCCAGAGAAGATTCAAGCGATTCTGAACATGAAGACTCCTCAGTCATTTAAAGATGTTCAACGTCTGACTGGAAGGATTGCAGCTTTGAGGAGGTTCATGTCCAAGTCGGCGGAAAGATGTTTGCCATTTTTTGATACGTTGAAAGGGCCGAAGAATGCAAAGACGTTCCAATGGACTTCGGAGTGTGAGGACGCCTTTCAGAGCATCGAGTCCTACTTATCTTCGGCGCCGTTGTTGGTGAAGTCCGCTCCTGCTGAGCTTCTATATTTGTACTTAGCAGCTAGTTTGTTGGTAGTAGGAGCAGTTTTGGTGTGTGAAGTTGGGGGTAAGCAGCACCCGGTTTATTATGTAAGCCATGTCCTTCGGGATGCTGAAACAAGGTACCCAAACATTGAAAAATTTGTTTTTGCTTTAATAACTGCTAGTCGAAAGCTTAGGCAATACTTCCGTGGTAGATTGGTAATAGTATACAGATCGACCTTTGAAGAAGATTATGGGCAAACCCGAGGTATCGGGGAGATTAATGCATGGACGATGGAGTCGTCCCAATTTTTCATTGAATATCATCCTCGAACCGCCATCAAAGGGCAAGCCTTGGCTGATTTTGTAGTTGAATGCTCATTTTTACAAGTCGATGAAGTTGTGGCAAAAGTGAAGGATCCGACAGAAAGCGATTACAATTCTTATTGAAGTAAGAGTTCGTGGATTTGTATGCAGATGGTCTTCTACTACGGACGTCGGTGGAGCGAGGATTATTACACGAGTCCCGAGAGGATTCAAAGTGCAACAGCCATTCGATTTGAGTTTGAGCGACGAACAACGAAAGTCGAGTATGAGGCAAGACTTTCATGGGGTTACGACTAGCGAAGAGTCTTGAAGTGCAGAGAATAGTCATCTTCAGTGATTCTCAGTTAGTCGTTAAGCAGCTCTCTGGGGAGTATGAAGCTCGAGGTCCAAGAATGATCAAGTATTTGGCAGAATTGAAAGAACGGCTTCAGTATTTTCAATCCTACAAGTTTCAGGGAGTCGAGCGTAATAACAATTCCATTGCTGATGCACTCTCCAAATTAGCCACTACGGATGTTAACGTCTTTGATGGATCGGTTTACTTAGAAATTTTGCAACATCCTAGTGTTCATCATGAATCGTTAATGTGCGTTGATCGAACCAACTGCTGGTTGACCCCGTATCTGGAGTATCTGGCAGATGGTGTCTTACCTTCAGATAGAATGTTAGCCAAGAAGATCAAGTACAAGAGTGCTAATTTAGTTCTGATTGATGGGGATCTATTCCGAAGGGCTTTCTCGTCTCCACTACTGAAATGTTTGACTCCATCTGAAGCTGAATATGCTCTACGAGAGGTACATGAAGGCATCTGTGGCGACCATATGGCTGCTAAGTCATTAGCCTACAAAGTACTTCGTCAGGGGTACTACTGGCCTACCATCTTCAAGGAAGCGACTGAATACGTCAAGAAGTGCGAGAAGTGTCAACTCAACAGTCCGATACCACATCAGCCACCAGAAGAGCTATACTCGATCTTATCTCCTATACCCTTCATTTATGCAGGGGATTGATATCTTCGGGTCCGCTTCTAAAAGCAAAAGGTCAAGTCAGTTTTGTTATAGTTGCCATCGACTATATGACCAAATGGGTAGAAGCAAAGCCACTTAGGTTAATAACGGAACAGGAATGCTTGAAATTTTTGAAAGAATCAGTAGTATTTCGTTTCGGAATTCCTAAGGTGGTAATATCGGACAATGGGCGGCAGTTTGTGGGATCGAAATTTGAAGCATTTTTGACAGAACTGGGGGTCCAGCACAGAAAGACTTCAGTGGCTCATCCTCAGTCAAACGGACAAGTCGAAGTGACCAATAGAACGCTGCTGAATGGGATCAAGCGCAAATTGGACGAAGCCAAGGGAAGATGGCCAGAAGAGCTGCTCAGCGTGTTATAGGCCTATCGGACTACTCCAAGGACTACAACAGGGGATTCACCTTTCAGACTGGCCTATGGTACTGATGCCTTAGTCCCAGTTGAAATTGGATCTCCAAGTCTTCGAGTTAGTCAATTCAAAGAGATCTACAATGAAGAAGGACTGAAAGCCAATCTCGATTTGCTTGACGAAGTCAGAGAAATAGCCCTGGTTAAACTAGCAGCCTATCAATGGAGAGTAGCCAAGCATTACAACAGGGGGGTAAAGCTTCACAGATTTGAAGTGGGAGATTTTGTTCTCAGGGAAGTCGAAGCATCTACACCTTAGAAATTGGGAAAGCTGATGCCGAACTGGGAAGGACCGTATGAAGTCACTGAAGTACCGAAGCCGGGGACTTGTCGGCTGAAGGCATTGGACGGATCAGCAATTAAAAATACTTGGCATGCCGACAGGCTTAGGAAATACTTTCAGTAAATATAATGTCAGTACATCGAAAGTCTGTAAATATTCACGTCATCATCAATAAAATTCCCTTTTTTCTCAAACGAATCCTGTCTTCGTTCCTATTCAGTTCAGTGGTGTAAGGAGGTTCGGGTGGACCTGCTGACCATTCGATGGCAGCCTTAATGGCAGGTGGTCCTAATGGGTTTGTTAGGCCCTTCGTGGTAGGCAAACGCCATCCCAACGATGTTGTCAGGCCCTGCGTGGTAGGCAATTGTCGACATTTAGACCTTGTCAGGCCCTTCGTGGTAGGCAAGCGTCGTCCTTCAGACGTTGTCAGGCCCTTCGTGGTAGGCAACTGTCGTTCTTTAGACCTTGTCAGGCCCTTCGTGGTAGGCAAGCGTCGTCCTTCAGACGTTGTCAGGCCCTTCGTGGTAGGAAACTATCATTCTTTAGACTTCGTTAGCCCTTCGTGGTAGGCAAACGTCGTCCTTCAGACGTTGTCAGGCCCTTCGTGGTAGGCAACTGTCGTTCTTTAGACTTCGTCAGCCCTTCGTGGTAGGCAAACATCGTCCTTCAGACGTTTTCAGGCCCTTCGTGGTAGGCAACTGTCGTTCTTTAGACTTCGTCAGCCCTTCGTGGTAGGCAAATGTCATCTTGTGGTTTTGTTAGGCCTTTTGGGGTAAACAAATTTCTAATGAAGCAGACCTATCTCACACTTCGGTAACGAATAAGTCTCCCTTTACTTTATTGCCTAAATTTTTTCTAAGTGTTGAGTTCGGAGTGCCTCACTCTTTAACTTCATCTTATTTATTCTATGACGTGCCTAGTTGTTACTTAACAATTCGAGTTGAGTCCATGAAAGAGTATGTACATTTTTCCAGTTGAATTAATATTGAAGTATTGACAGAAAGTAAATGCACCAAAGTCATATGAACAAAGCCCATATTTCATTAATATATCGTTAATTACAAGGACAGAAATATGAAAAAAAAATTACAAAAACCCTATAAGCTAAAAAAGAAAAACAGATATCCCTCTTCAGACTGCGGCTTCATCTTCAGATGAATCGAGAATGGTAGGATCAGCTTCGGCCGCGACAAGTTTTGCCTTGTCCTTTCTTCGGCAATCATAATAACCATCAGAAAACATCTGAACTACCTTCTCATTCAGCTCGTTTTACTTTCGGTATTCGTCCCAAATTTGTTCGCGAAGCTCTGCGGTTAAAGGAGGCCCCAAAGCCTGCAAAGCTTCCAACTTACCTTGAAGCTCAAGACGAATGTTCAAATTCTTCTCTTTGTCAACACGAGCTTCTTCCTGAAGATTATCAACTTGTATAGCCAGGCTTTGATTGGCTATACAGAGTTCTTCATTCCGGAGCCTTAGAGCATGATTCTGAGTGTCAAGTTCAACATTCAGACTCGTCATCTCCTGCTGACTGGCCTTCGTCTTCTTCAAGTCCTCTTTGCAGATCTTCAATTCCTCCATTCTTCGAGTTAAGTCCTTTTGAAGATTTTCATTATTGAAGAGAGCATCGCCGAGGTCAGTCCTTGCCTTATTCCAAGCTGACTTCAGAATTGTGTTTTCTCGACGAGTAGCATCCTCTTCAGCTTCAGTTTCTTGGTAGCGTGGAAGAAGACGCCCGAAGACAGCACTAGCTTGTGGATGTTTGCAGATAATTCGTTAGTTTACGAAGAAATGCATATAAATCCAAAAGAACAGACAAATGAGTTGAACTTTTACCTTGGCGTGATAGCTCATGCCTTCTTTAAGGAGATCCATGATTGAACTATTGTCGAACCGATGTTCATCGGTTTCCTTGACAAATGAGTTGAAGAGATGGAAGGGGTAATTCACATTAAAATGGGGCCACAAAGTTGGGGATCCCCTGGCATCATTTTCAAACTCATCGGCAGATGGGATTGACATGAAAGGCGTCCGTTCTTCATGCGAAGGGGATGGTGAAGGATCCAGGTATATGTTCTCGGGAGATGGAGAACGAGCAGGAGTAGGTTCCCGGGTTGGCGAAGGGATAGGTGACGGATGAGGTTGGTCTGGAATTGATTCTTCTGGTGATGCTGGTTGATCATCCGAGGGATGTTTTCTTTTCCGAGAGGGAATCAAACTCTCGGGATGTTCTTCATGATCCCCTTCGGCAACCTGAATTTCCACTGGGCCAGTAGGAACCCGAAGCTCATCGGCCGATAGAGGAGTTATCTTGACTTGCCTTTTCTTGATACGAAGGGCCTGCATCCGTTCGTTTGCAGGCATATCGATTAAGCTGCAGGTTGAGATTGGCTGAGATTCTTGGGAGATACCTCTTGGCTTTCGAACAGCTCTTTTCTTCTTACGAAGTCGGAGAGTCTCTTCTATAGCCTCTGATTCTACAAGAAGATCTTTGGCATCTGGGGCTTCAGAGGCCGGAATCTCTTCCTGGGGGGTTTCAGTAGCAGGAGGGGGTGATGGGGCTTTGTTTGAAAGAAACTTTTCTAAATCCCTTTGATCCATCGATGAAGGTTTGATCAAAGATACTACAACAGAAAAATACATCCCGTTAGACCTGTTTGCAATAATAAAATTCAAAAATTTTAATTAGGTAAAAATTTGAGACTTACATTTGTGGTCGTATAACCAAGCTTGTTTGGTGAGAAGATTGTAACTCCACTCCTTCTTCGAGAAGTTATCCAGAAGTTCAATCATCTCCTTCACACGCAGCTATATCCCCAAAGTCGGCAGATACTTTGTCCAATATTGTCCAGTCAGGAAGAGAGGCAATCTCAGGTTCTTTAACGAAGAACCACTGCTCATGCCATCTTTTGTTACTGGAAGGAGTATTTATCAGAGAGTGTCGCTCGAAGTCCTCTCCGGCTTTTGAAGGAATCTTACCCAAAAGTTTGAATCCCTTCTCTCTGGACTTGCTAACGGTGTATATAGAGAAGAAAAAGTCGAGGGTGGGGGCAACGCCCACTTCATGACAGAAGGCGATAAACGCCAAGATGTGAATATAAGAGTTCAGGACCAGTTGGGCGAACCCGACGCCAATGAACCCTGTGGAGGTGACCAAGAAAAGCGTGTAAAGGGAACAAACCCCTTTTTCTAAGAGTGTCGAGGCATGGCGATCCAGCCGCCCGATTCTTGGTACATCTCTCTCGTGGTGGTGGGACGACGGAATTGATGGGTCGCCGGAACCTGGTACCGTTCGTATGCGTTCTGAACGTCCTTCTCAGTTAATGTTGAGGCAGTGTTGGCATGAGGGAACTGTGTTGCGCTTTGGAAGAAGATGGAAGGGTTGGGAAGAGGCTTTTTTGGTGTGCTTTTACACGACGTACCAGTGGGATTAGGGTTCAAACCCGAAGCGGCCTTGCTTGGGCTGGGTGTAGGAGGAACAGTGGTAAGAGGAATGGCTTGGATTGGGGTGACGTTAGTAGAACTGGAAGACGCCATTGTTGTTAGTTTGCAGATAAAAGTAAGAAATTTGAGAGAGGATGAAGTCTAAAGCTCGCAAAGACATTTGAAGTTTGAAATGGTAGGTAAAGTTGTAAATTTGGGGAAAAATTATCTTTTATACTGACGGTTACACGTTACACGAGGGCGCCACATTTAATTAACAGTAAAGATAGCGAATGTGAAAGGGTAGCGTCCGGTTTTGGGTTTAATATCTTAACCGGATTGGACTTCTCTCTTTTGGGCCCTATTCTATTTGAATTATTGAATGACATTCATCAGTTGGGCCTCGACAGGTTTCAGATTGGACCCCTTGTGATTTATTACAACTCATTATATCATGGGCCTTTATTAATTACAGTCTTCCATTAAACACCCTGTTTAATAAAAGACTGGGGGGCAATGTTGGGTCATGATCCTTTTCATTATTGGGCCGGACTTAATGGGCTCCTCCCTTGAATCATGTTACTTTTGTCTAGATTGGTCCGAATGATTTGGACCCAGTTATTTGATTATTCTATTGGGTCCTTTTGATTGGATCCGGTCATATGGGTCATCTCTATTATTGGGCTTAGTAATTGGAGTGGCCCATTACACAAATTGTTACT
Organism: Panax quinquefolius; assembly: GCA_020205615.1. Lineage (NCBI taxonomy): Eukaryota > Viridiplantae > Streptophyta > Magnoliopsida > Apiales > Araliaceae > Panax > Panax quinquefolius. The sequence continues at coordinate 16,518,528 of CM035174.1, read as the reverse complement.
TAACCCTTTTATTGACCGGTAATCATGATAAAAGATAGTTGATTGTTATATCCGCCACCTTCTGCATGGCATTAATGAGGATGGGACTCGGATAATGCGGCGGTGGCAAATAGTGGTAGTAGCAGTAAGAAGAAGTAGGCTACATACTTTTGAGATGACCGGGAGTGGGGGGAGGTGTCGATTAGATAGTGGGTGGTACTAGAATGGCAAGATGCAGAGTACGTATGGGGCAAGGATCACACAAGAAAGGTAAGTAACAAAACATTACAATGCATAATCGATTATTATTCTCTCTCAAGCACTAGACATTATTTTCCTCCATTGTTAACCTTGTGATCGCCGAAATCTTGACTCACACCGAGCTATCCTCCGACACTGAGCCATCGCTTTTTGGTGTTAACTTGTTGAATCTATGCGGGATATCTGGACGCGTCTTGTTGATTGGGACGTGGGGAAAGATCTTGAGGTTAATAATAATTATTAAATAAATTTAATATCATTGATAATAAATTAATAATCATTAATATTAAATTATTAATGAAATTATCTTTTAAATATTAAAAGTTATATTTTATAACTTAAAATATCTTTAAACACTTTATTTTCATTTAAAATGATTATTATAATATTAAAAATCATTTTTAAACTAAATTATTTAATATAATTATTAAATAACTTCAATATCGTTAATAATAATTAATTAATGAAATTTATCTTTAAATATTAAAAGTTTTATTTTATAACTTCAAATATTTTTAAATACCTTATTATTATTTAAAATTATTTTTAATATAATAAAATTATTTTAATTTATTTATTTAATTCATTTAGTAAATAACTTAATGATCATTAATATTAAATAATTAATGAAATTTGCTTTAGAATATTAAAAGTTATATTTTATAACTTAAAATATTTTTAAATAACTTATTATCATTTAAAATGATTTTTAATATAATAAAATCATTTTAATTAATTTATTTAATGTATTTAATAAATAAATTAATTATTAATAATATTTAAATAAATACTAATATTTATGAAAAATATTTCAAATTATTAATATTTAATTTTTATAACTTAAAAATAATTTTTAAAATTATTTTTGAAATTTTCGAAAATTAATAACTATTTTTAAATAATTTTAGGAATTATAAATAATTAATTAAAATAAATAAAACTGTCGCTATAGCCTTTAGCGACAAAATCTGTTGCCTTAGGTGTTCTTGAGCCCTCAAGAACATTCATAGCAGTTAACAAGTGAGCACGTTTGACCAAGCATTACTCTCTGATTATTGTGTTTCTGGGTAAGTAAATGATTAGAGGTTGTAGTAGTAATGTCAAACTACACGATTCCACAACAAACATGGCCAAACAACATAAAACCAGCGAGATCTAGGCCCACAAAGTAGTTGTCAGAGCTGTTCTTCATTTCCTGGGTTACCCAGAAATGAAGAACAGTTCGACCTGTCCATTTTGGGCTTCCACAACTTGCAATTCTATTGATGTTTTAGTGATTGAAAAGTTTCAGTATGTTGACCATATGTAAGACAATAGATCCATGTCATAAAAATAGTTTAACAACATCACATCAAGCAGATATGGACCGGTCAAAGTAGTGATCCAAAACTGCTTATGAAGGTTTCTGGGTTACCCAGAAACTTCATTCGACAGTTTCGTCCACACTACTTTGACCACTAATTACTTTGATTCAGAGAAGGATCTAATGATTATAGAAGCATGGTCATGTAGCCTACATGTCAGACAACAACATTACAACAATAACAGGGTCTAAAACATAAACACAAGCAAGATTTAAACGCATTGAACATGTCACGGACTTTCTGCATGCGTTCAGGTTACTAGAAATGTTCTATTAATACTTGGCCAACGTGGTTTGACCACTAATAACTTTCAACCGACTTATGATCTGACTTTGATTCCAGTTTCAGATCAAAGATCTCATATCATACTACCAGATCAAACATTAAAAACACAGAAATCATTAACAACCAAAGATTTAGAAGACCTGACATATAGTTGTCAATCGACATAAAAGAAAATTTCCAGATTTTGAAAAATACCAAATCCGAGCCTCTAGATGTTATGGATCCAACATCTAGCAACCCAGATCATCATTACACACTACATACAACATATTTAACATAAAAAAATGAACATCTAACATAGGATCAAAAGTCAGATTTCATTTTAGGGTTTATACCTTCTATGAGCAATCTTTGATTCTTGGCCCTTGATTTGGTTATGGAATTAAGTGGGGCTTGATTTAGAGGCGGTCCACTACTATATTTTGTGGTTTTTAGAGAGAGAAGGTCTTGGATGATTATAGATGCATGAATGAGCAAAAATGTGAACTTTTTCTCTCTCTTAACCTATTTATATAACTTAGATTCATTGAATCTAACTTGCAAGGTGTCAAAGAGGATAAGCTTGGATGATATATAGAGCATGTGCTATAATCTAGGGTGGTGACTTTGCAATCTAGCTTATTAAATAAATACCAAAAGGCTATTTTAGTAAACTAATAAAATATTTTAAGGGTATTCTTGTCCATGGCACTTGAATCTAGGTTTTAATAAATAGATTTTAAACCTTAAGGTTTCCCAAATAATTTCTAGGGTTTAAAAATTTAAGTATAAAGTTTAATAAAATTTTAATTATAACTTACTAATTAAAATTAGGGTTTTAAAAATACTTAGGGTTTCTTAATCTAATTAGGGTTCCTCTAATTATGAATTAGGGTTTCTAATGAACATAATTATATAATAATAATTAGAGTTATCATCTTAGTAATTAGAGTTTCAAATTGGAAATTAGGGGTTTTAATTTACAATTAGGGTTTCTAAACAATAATTAGGGTTTACCTAATTAGCATAATATAATAATGGTCTTAAATCACGTACCACAATTTCTTACCAATTGCAAACTCAGGTTTGAGTTTCAAGTTAGGGTTTAACTAATTAATACTCTTGTTTTAACATGCCACAACATAATTGACCAACCATTATCTATATGCGTACATACAAAGATACATATTAATAATAATCGAAAATTCAAATATAATATTATTATATTATTATTCTCATTCTTAATAAAAATTGAAATTAGGGTTTGGATTCCATATCTCGATTTATTCTTTCATATTTAACCTTAATAATTAAGGTAAAATAATTAACTTATTAATCTGTACTAAAATTAGTATAATAAAATAATTATTATAATTATTCTAAAATCACTCCATATATTATTTAAATAATATATGATTATATTTTTATGGAAAATAATCAAGAAAACATTTCTGCTATAACATGATAATTATTATAAGAATATAATTTACAAAAATCAATAATTCTAAAATACAATTATTTGTAAACATTTATGCAATAAATATATTTTTATTTATCACATAAATACATATACACATTATCTTGTACAAATCCTCATCCTTAAAATAATAATAAAAAAAAATTATACGCAAAATTTCTTATTTATTTATATAGAAAATATCGAGTTATTACAACGTACTTGAGAGGATCCACGCGGGATATGAGATGGGTTGTGTGACCATGGAGGTAATGTTGTAACCTCATGGAAGCCCATGCTAAAGCACAACATGTCTTTTCGATCAACGTGTACTTGTGTTCACTGCTGCTGAACCTTTTACTGAGGTAATAGATAGCTCGTTCTTGGCCTTTATCGTCTTTCTGTCCCAGTATGCAGCCCATGGCATTGTCACTTATGGACAGATACATGAACAGAGGAATATCGTCCCTGGGTGGTACCAAGACAGGAGCTTTGACTAGCTATTTCTTGATTGTAAGGAAGGCATTCTGGCACTCATCATTCCATTTCATGGAGGAGTTCTTCCTTAATAGCTTGAAGATTGGCTCACAGGTTGTTGTGAGTTGAGAGATAAACCTGCTGATGAAGTTGATTCTTCCCAAAAATCCCCGTATTTCCTTCTCTGTCTGAGGAATGGGCATTTCAGTGATGGCTTGGATTTTTGGCGGGATCCACTTTCTATCCCTTTGTGGCCGATTAGAAATCCTAGCAATTTGCTCGATCTAACGCCAAAGGCGCATTTAATTGGATTCAACTTCAAGTTGTACTTACGCGAAACTGTTGAACAACTTTTAAGATGGTCTATATGGTCATCCTCCTTAGGGACTTGACAATGATGTCATCCACGTAGATCTCGATCTCTTTATGCATTAAGTCGTGGAAAAAAGCCATCATAGCTCGTTGATAGGTAGCTCGGCATTGATGAGGTGAATGACAACCGCCTATAGCAAAAAGTTCCCAAGGAGTGATGAAAGCGGTCTTCTCACGATCTTCCTCAAGCAACCATGATCTAATGGTACCCATGAAAGCAATCAAAGAAAGGAGTACATGTCGTATTATGCGCAAGATTGTCAATGAGAATGTGGATAAATGGCACGGGAAAGCTGTCTTTTAAGCAAGCTTTATTCAAGTCCCGGTAATCCACGCAAACTCGCACCTTCCCTCCAGGTTTAGGTACAGGCATGATGTTGGATATCCACTTAGGATATGTAGACACCATGATGATGCCAGCCTGAAATTGTTTCACAATTTCTTCTTTCACCTTTAAACTCCACTCAGGTTTCAATCGCCTAAGTTTCTGCTTGACTGGCTTAAATCCCTCTTTAATGGGAAAGCGATGAAGGACAATGTCAGTGGACAAACCCACCATGTCTTCATGAGACCATGAAAACACGTCCTGGAATTGGGTTAATAGCATAACCATATTATTCCGTTGGTTTGGAGTAAGGTGCGAACCAACTGGATTAACTTAGTGCTTTCTAAGGTTACGAGATTAAAAGAAGTGGATTGATCAAGGTTGGGTTTGGGTTTGTCTTTGACCCATTCTTGAATTTACGGAGGCACCTCAATGTCATACTTTATATCCATCAAGGTGAATTCATCTCTACATCAAAGGTACAATCCCTGTGTAGGAGAGGCATCATATCTGCAAGTACAGGCACATCTAAATTGAGTCCGAAACAAAATATGCTTTCACTTAGTATATATGAAATGTGTTGATCATACACGGTGTTAGCATATCTTGGCAAAATAAACCGCTAATCTTGTCATGTAAAAGTAAGCAGTTATTATATCTACAGACGTAAAGAGTTTCTTCCGTTTTACCCTTGTCGACCAAAGCAAGGAATCTTGTCCCCAATTGGCAAGGTAAAGTAAGGTGGACCGCGATGATGGAGGATTGTCATCATCCTCCCTATCCCGAATGATGGCCATTACTTCTGGGCAAGCATCGTCTGGGGTGTCTCTGTTAGTATGTTCATCATGAACGATGATGCGTATACCGGACATCATCCGTATGATGTCTTGTTTGATTCTTCGTTCCTCTTCTTCTACTGCGGGATTTGGAACAACGATTTCTTTCTCCTTCACCGGTACCGGCTTGGGAAATAACATAGTCATTACATTGGCTGGCACTTTTACTGAAGGTTGTGCGGACTCAGAGTTGGAAGGCGAAGCCAAATGCCACAGGGTTAAAGCTGAAGGAATATGCTGATGCTTATGAGGATTCCTGTGACTAGAGCTGGCAGAATAGCCTAGTCCAGCTGTTCCAACTTGCTTGGTTAATCGAATGGGGTACTTGATACCCTGGCCATCGTTACCCAACCCTTGTCCCGGTTTATGACCTAACGACATCATTTCTTGAGTGGCTGACATCACCTCGGCAAAGATCTTAGGTTCGGGCAATGGTGCTCCAATAGCGTGGTATTGAGTGTTGCTTATTTCTAAAGCATAAAAACTGACTGGTTCTATGTCTGTATTGGCATTGATGAATGGCATGTCTCCGTGCTGAGGAATCTCTGGTTCAGCGTTGACTGTGACCAGGCTATTATTGATGATGTATTTTAATTGTTGGTGAAGAGTGGAGGGGACTGCCCCAGCCATATGAATCCATGGTCGTCTCAAGAGCAGGTTGTATCCCGAATCTATCTTGAGCACATAGAAAGATACGCAGAATGGGTGAGGAACAATTTTGATTGGCAGCTCAATTACTCCGATCGAGTTACGGCGGGCTCCATCAAAAGCTTTGATGATAGTATGGCTACTCTGAATTCTGTTGAGATTGATATTCATCTTCACCAAGGTAGCATATGGGCAGATATTCATAAAGGAACCTCCATCTATTAAAACTCCTGCTACCATGTATCCGGAGGATAAGACCGCAATGTGTAACGGTTTGCAATGACCGGTCCCTTCGGATGGTATGTCATCATCAGTGAAGGATATCACATTGTTGTTGAAAATGTGATCAACCATATGTTGAAACATTTCCGTATCAACCGATGTTGGAGATAGGCTTCTTCTAAAACCTTTAACAAGACCTTAGGTGATTCTCGGAGGTTAGGACCAAGTCCAAAATTGATATTTGTTGTGGAGCTTCTTTCAAGCTTAAAACCACCGTAGCTTCATTATGACCCACAGTACGGAGAGAATTTTTTAACCTTCTCCATGGGTATTTTCCCTTTGATTTGTTGGTGGGCTTCATCACCCGATGGGGAAGATCTGATGGATTTTCCTTCACATCGCTAAAGCAATTGTATGTGAGGTGGATCCTTTACCTTCTCCATAATTCCACGAAACCTCATGCAAGCTAACAATAGGATATTGTGCTCGCATGGCAAGTTGATTGGCTCGGGGGCAGCCACTTTCAAAGGATCGTTTCCTCCTTGAGTTGAATTATTGGCGTTATGAGTAGAGTATTAATCCACTCGACTTGGTGGATATAACTTCGCTATCACACTTTTCCACTTAGTAGGGCTCTGCATTCTCACTTGCTTCGTAACATAGTGTCGTTATTCGTCAATCAGTAAAGACACCATTATCGATTAAATTTTGAATAAGGTGGTGAGTGCCCAACATTCTTACGTCTTTATATGGTGAGAGATCGGGAGTGGTATTAACATACTCCATCAAAGTTGTACCACCTTGAAGCGGGTTGATTGGAGGTAGAAGTGGCTGATCCTTCCTTCATTGATTAACATGTGAAGGATTTCCTCCATAGGTTGGCCCAATTAGGTGAATTCCATTTATTGGTGAAATTTCAACCGAGCTTTGGCATTTGCTCTCTTCGTCACTTTGTCTTCCAGTATTTCATTTCCTGATAGTGACGAGGGAATATTCATGACAATAAGTAAGAGACTGGCATGCTCCTGGCTGATTAATTACTAAGTCACTTGATGCTGATAAGTCACCAGTTCCGCTAATTGCTCAATTTGTTTGCCGAGAGCTTTGATCTTTCGTTCCATTATGAATTGGAACTTGGCATAATCCCATTTTTCATCACCGTCTTTGAGGGTCTGGGAAGATTCACAGCTGAAGTTGGAATTTTGTCCATTGCTCCAATTGATCATGTTGACATCTTCTTCTTTGTGTTGAGGAAGAGGGTTGTCTTGTATATGAGGCTGATCGGGTTTGGTGACTACGATCTCCCCATTGTCTATTAGGTCCTGGATCTTGTGTTTCAAAGCCCAACAATCCACGAGTATCATGTCCAGTGCCCAAGATGATAAGCACATTTCTGCAAACATTGAAACCCGTCCATTAGAAATTTGGCGGTGGAAGAAGATGCGTAATTTTCTTTTGCGTTGTCAGAAGATTAAGAATGTTCTCGAGGGTATCCCCTAAGGGTGTAAACACTCGATGGCGTTTAACTTCTCCACCTTTTGGTACTGGAGGGTTTGCGATTTGTTTGGAAAGGAGTGTAGTTTCTCCTTTGAATAGGCATGTTTTGATTGCCTTTTTGCCCCTATAGTATTAGGGAAACATCTTCCTCTTTCTTTTTATGGACCCTCCGGGGGTTGTTCCTATAATTTCCAGATTGGATGTGATCAGCAACAGCTTTGAGTGAGGCTAGGTCTTCAATCTTTCCGGACTTCAACCCCATTTTAGCCATCTCCCATGTTTAACCATTTCAGAAAATGGTTTGCCGATGCCGGCTAAAATTCTCTTATAGAAGGGAGCTTCTTGTATGTCTATGAAAGTCATGACCATTTCTGATTCTGCCATAGAAGGAATAACTTAGGCAGCCAGGCATCTCCACCTTTGAGCATACTCTCTAAAAGACTCATTAGACTATTTCTTGATCTTGGTAATTTGATATCGATCAAGAGCCATCTAAGTTTAAAAAGCTATATTGAGTGAGGAAGGCATGTGCTAGCTCTTCCCAAACTATAAATTTTGAGTTGTCTAATCTTGTGTACCATGAGCGGGCTTCTCCAGTTAGACTCTTTTGGAACAATTGCATTCTGAGCTTTTCATCCTCCACATAGGATCCAAGTTCTCCAATAAATACTTTTAGATGTGTGTAAGGATCCCCTAACCAGTCATATTTTTCAAAGTCAGGAGTTTTAAATTTTTCTGGATAGTGAACACCAGGAAAAATACATAGATCAGCATATGAAACACTCTCGTGTGTTCCAATTCCTTTGATAGAGCGAAGGGTCTCTTCCATTTGGAGGACTTTCTTTTTTATGTCACCATTGTCTAGATCTCCAGTGGGATGGGCAGCATCATGAGTTTTGTTGGTCGTATCCAACTGTGGTTCCGGTTTGGTAATGACCGGGTCTCCCCCTTGTGTGGAGGAATCAGTATGTACGGGTATTTTTCGACCACGATGTGGACTGGTGTAATTCTTTTAATAGCACAACCAAATCTGTGATTTGTTTACTTAATCCGTCGAATTCTTTGCGAGAAACTGGATTAAGATCAGTCTGGTTGGATGACGACATGATTGACTGTGGGCCTGTTGCCTTTTTGGACTTTGACCGGGTAGTAGGTCCGATTGATTCCCTGCGAAAGACTTGCATAGTTTAGTCTTTAGGGAATGTATATAATAACATGTTATGTGATGTGTCCATTTTAGGAATTTTATCCTGCAAAACGGGTGTCAGCTGTTTATAGCATGTTAATATGTATGTGTACACATTTCTTCATATTTCTCATTACATGGAGATAGATATGGAATGAAATTACAAGTAATTGTGTTTACAAGTAATTGAAATGAGAGAGCATGAAGAGACTTTCCTCCGTTTTGGGTTTATCGAGGTGACCTATCTTAGGTTACTCTCATGACTTTTGGCATGAAGGTTCCCAAATCATCGCAATCTACTAGACGAGAAGTTAATCCAGGTCTTTCAATTAGAGCGAATTTGGGTAGTGCCTTTCTTGAGCCTCGGAGAATTAGGCTTCTCACGATTCCGAAGAATCAAACATCGATGGGATAGCCTCTGGTGGAGGGACCACACAACATACATTCACATACATCGCGTCTCACCGTATAAAATGATGACATATGTGAAGCACTAATATCATAAGCGGTTTATAGTGTGAAGCACTAACAGTGCAGATGATGCGAAGCACTAAGTTCAATCGAAACATGCATTCATTCATACATTCATCCAATGTAAATGCAACATCCACACACAAGCGGATAACAATTTTGAAAAGATTGTAGTAGCGGCTTAAGTCCTCTTCTTGGAGTCCCCAGCAGAGTCGCCATTGTCGACGTCGGGATTTTTAGGTGTCCCTTTCAGATTACTTGTTCTTTGGTGTTCTCATTTTAGGTGAGATTTGTTTGAAAAAACAAGTGAAAAAGGTCAAACATGTATAATGTCGACGATGGGACCTGTTAAGAGTCGCCATTGGTTTTTTTAAATGGTTGTACCAATACAACCGATAAAAGGTTTACACATTGACCCAATGAGGTGACATCGATATACTGGTTTGAAACCGAGATTCATTAGGGTCCAGGGACTTGGTTATGCGGGGAGGAGGTGTTAGACACCCGTGACATCCGTGTTACCACAGTGACCGCCTCTTCTTAAGAAACTATTATCCGAGTGTGTGTGTGTGTGTGTGTGTGGGTCAATGTGTTGTTATATGGAAGTTGTGTGTGGCCTCGTTCGAACCTATATACATTGTGGTTTGAATTTATGTAAAATTCAATTTTTAATAAGATATGGCGGTGATGTTTTTAAAAGAGGTTTTCAAACCACGATGCTCAATAGGAATTGAGACCTTTTACACTCCCATTTTTATTAAGTGATAATTTGGATTGATTTTATTTTACAGAATGCTAGGCATCCGCACAAAAATAATATACAAAAATAATGTCGACTTCCTCGTGGGTATGGAAACCATCTCGAGAAAATTGAGACATCGCAGAATAATTTACAAGTTGTTTACAACTGAAAAATGTCCATCACGGAACCGAATCTAGATCCAATGGGATGAATCTGTGATCACATGATTCCTAGGCGCACAGAATGTTGCAATTTATATAAGAGCAATAAGCAGGTATATATATAAAAGCGGTAAATATATATATATATATATATATATATATATATATATCCATGGATTATATATATAATGTACATGATCACCAACCACGAAGCACCTCCATGGGGGATCGAAATGTAAATAAAGCTATTAAAAGTTATCAATGACCCGAGGAGGAAACTAAAGCAGGGACAAAACATAAATAAAGTTGTAAAGCGATCAAGCGCACTGAAGTAATCTCGAGGCGAGGACAAAAGCGTAAAGAAAGTCAGAAGCGATCAACCACCACGAAGTGAACTCGAGGTGGGACGAAAAAAAAAAAAAAATATATATATATATATATAGCGATAAACAAACCGGATATAAAATTGTGGCTCGTGAGCGAGTTAAACAAGTTCATATATATATAAGTTTATATATATATATATATATATATGCGATTAAACGCGGCGGATGTAAAATCCGGGCTCATCGAGAAAGTCCCACACACACAGTTAATATATATATATATATATATATATATATATATATATATATATAAGCGAGTAAACGCATAGGATGTAAAATCCGGGCTCAATGAGCAGTCCGACACACAGTTAATATATATAAGTATATATATATATATATATATATATATAAGAAAATAAACGCTCGAATAGAAATCAAAATCTAGACTCATCGAACAAAGTTCGACACGCATGATTCATATATATATATATATAAAAGCAAATAAACGCTCCGATGAAGTTCAGGTTCAATCGAGGCATAACTCGATAATGTTAGTCCATATATATATATATATATATATATATATATATATATATATATATATATATATATATAAACTAAAATAAAACCACGGACCAAAGTGGGACAAACTCAATAACCACGACTCTTAGCGTGAAGAAGGGTGTGTGCGGAGATGAAGAGAAAGGCTTTAAAGTGTGTGAGAAGGCTTACAATTGTCGCCAAAGAAGACTTCTATATCTTTAATGTGGGTAAACACCGGCTTTTGTAGGTACAAAAGTAGCTATATATGAGCTCACAGGTGTTTAAAATGAGAAAGTACACTGTATGGGGTGAGTACAGATCAAATTGGGCAGGGCTTCCTCGCCGTTTTATCTTGCAAAATGGCCACCCCAAGCCCTCTATTTATAGAGGGTGGAGCCACAGGTGTACCTGCGGCTGGGCCGCAAGTGTACCAGAGGCAATGGCATGGGATTAGAGTTTGTACAATGGCATGGGATTAGAGTTTGTACGAAGTCATTGAGGATGGGACGATGCCCTCCGGTCTTCAAGCTTCAACTTCCATCCTTCAATCCGTTACCCCGCACAATAGTCACTCGGGATTGGTTAGTCTTGTGTAACATCGTTGTGTAGAGATATGTGTATGAAATGTTGAGACGACGTGGCATTGCATCGCGTTGGCGAGATGACGATGTTGCCCCTCACCGGTGTTATCACCGGTTTGGGCTGATAAAGCAGACGTTGCTCAGGGCTTCGCCGAGATTGGACTGATGTAATTATTGAAGGTCCTCAGTGTCATCTCTGAGGTGTGCCTGTCCTCCCGGGGTTATCTGTGGATTGGTACGGAGTATCTCATTGTGAGTGTCGAGATTGAAGATGGTCGTATTTGAAATAAGCATTTCTGGGGTTATCGCCGAAACTGCATTCCTTGGGGTTATCACCAAGGTTGGTAGATATTCCCATGATTGGGACTGAGAGTGGATACCTCGGGGTTATTTCTGAGATTAATCGGGTCTTCTTGGTGTATTCGGTATTGGATACATCGCCTCGTGGTTATATCGAGGGTTTGGAATTATTACTCCGATTGTGTTCAGGGGGGTGATGTTAAACTTCCAAAGTAGTATTTGAAATGGATATGAGCTCTTTTAGGGTTCCCTCTTAAAAGACGAATATGTTCTCCTGCAATGTTAGTGACAGCAGTACAGAAAATTTCGAGTGTCTACAGGAACCATTGTCTCCGATAACATGTGTCCTTTTATAAGGTTGTTCTCCTCAGCTTCTTGATATCTGAATCCGCACCAACACAATTTGGTTTGGTATAGTTTGACAAAGAACGCTTGAATTTCATGAACATCTTTCAATATTCGTCTAGCTGAATCAAATAGCATAGACTTCTACAATAATTCAGACATCAATCAAAATATACATATACATATATATATGTATCTTAAAGAAATCTCAAAAAAAATCTTTTTATGGCGTCATGATTATGACGTTGTCATACTACATCTCACCATAGTGGGCTGACGATCATTTGACCACATCCAACACCAGGTTCCATTGCATTGATGACTTCATTGTTTATCATATCACCCGATACATATAGTTAAAATATATTTTGAAAATTAAAAAAAAATCATTTTTTTATCTAGCCGAAAGAAACAATATAGATACGCGAATAATAGCACTGTTTAAAAATAATTCTTTGGTTCACTAGTGTGATCCAACATTTTTCGAAAATTAAAAGTACAACCATCGGCACGAAGTCAATAAATTTCAAAAATCTAGCAAAGCTAGAAGATTTGGAATATCTAATTTTCTCCATCAATTTCAATCTTTACACTAAATATTCTTGTATTTTAACTTACAGTCCTCCTATATCCCCAGTATAGTTCATCAAACTTATCGCACATTGGAAGTTCAAGAACTTGCCACAATAATATGAGTAAGAACTTATCCTAGTCAGACCATAGACGTCCATTCGCTGAGAGGTTCAAAACATACCATATTATTGTGAGTCACAAACTTACCATATTCATTAGTTTTAAGAACCGCACCTAATCCTAATAATATATGACTAATCTTAATAGTATCTAACTATCAAATATACACATGAGAAAAGAATCACCTTTTCACCACATATACATTGATAGCGCGACACCGACATTCCAATGATTATCAATGTGATGAACTGAGTGCAAGCACAAAACCCTCGCCCATACAAAGGTTTGTACAACTCAGCCATCACATGAGTTCTCAATTGAAATCCCACCTAACTCTATCCTACTCATAACTTGCTCTTTGCTCAATACGAATTCCTCGTATCACATTATCTATTTATAACTCCTCATGAGTTTATCTTGTACTATTTCATAGTACATCATCTATATAGCATCAAGCTATAATTATTCAAACATAACAGACTATCTTTAATTTATAACTTAAAAAGATCACGTCGTGATCTTATTCCATAATCATCTCCCTTAAAATTCTTTTCTTAACTCGTGATCGTTTTGTTTTACAATCCTCTCTCTTTCCTTTTTCATCATACGTATCCATTTTCTATACTTGGTACACATCGAGTCTCTAATGGTTTCAATATGGTAGGGTGAGTGGTTTCCCACAAACAACCAACAAACTAGGTTCAAAGTTGCTGGTTAGTATATACCTCCAGCCTACATGAAGGAATCATTTAGCCCAGATACTATACATCAACTATTAAAGAGTACAACTGTACCATACTTAAATATAACTTTTTGATTCATAACTTCTTTATCATCTTCTCCTTTATTCTCTAAGGTTATAGCCTAGGGTACTCTTACCTAAGGTTTATAACCTACAACTTTGATACTAACTGTAACGACCCCAAAATTCATACAATTTAATTCTCAACTTCGGTCGTTAAAACACATCTACCTTCTGATTTTACATCATTATTCGATGTTAAACTTTATAAAATGCAGAATAATTTAAACTTTTATGGCTTCTTACTTTAATTCCCTGAATCAAAACCTTTATCATCTACATGTCTTTGAATCAATCTTATTTTATGATTCACTTTATCACTATTATTATATAAAATTTTACATTTCAATTCGATAACTTTTACATATCAGATAACTCTAACTTTAGCTTTACAACTCAACATAAAACTATACATCATAAAACATTTAGTACATCTAATGAATCTTCGTGTATTATTTCTGATCCACGTCATTCACGTAGCACATAGTGTTACCTTCAATCCTTAACCTGCAAAAATGGTTATTTGCAAGGTTGAGCTCGACAGCCCAGCAAGATCTAACAGCTCTCATGCATCAAATAGCACATAATAACACGCTTAACATATAACATACATGCTGCAATTTATATATCAAGTATAAAGATTGAGTTCCTTACTCAATCAGCATGTTTTAATCAATCAACGTAGTCATAAATTGACTTTAACATTTCATACTTTCAACATATAAATAACACATCATGCTCTTTGCAATAAAGATTTAAAACAGTTAATCATCAAGTTCACATAGCAAATAGGAACTTAAAGACTTGCCTGATCCATAATTTATGAACTACGACTTAACTGCTTAACGCTTATCTGGACTTCGTGTATTCCTACATAGTTATATAATCATGGATTCACATCCATTAGTCATATATTTCATACATTCTTAATATAATAATAATGTTACATTATTTCCTTACTAGGTTTGTAAAACCTACATTTCACTTTCTCATCACACTCTTAGAATAGCTAGGTATGTATAGGTATACCTTAACCACTCGTACTTTACATCAACGTTCATATATATCTATTACACACTTGACTCGCTATGTGTTCGTTACACATTTCAAACTCATAGATGTATGATTCACAAAGTTCTTGCATTTTGCAAAATTTAACAACTCTGTGTTTTATATAACCATTACATGCTCTTATGCTTAAAACATCATCTATGTCAAGTATTATATCTTTAGACATTCATACCTACATGCTTGAAGGTTTGGATTCACAGTTAAAATAATAAGGTATCATTGCATCTATGGTATGTATTGCTGCATACAGTTGTGAAGCTTAGGGCTGCTGGCAGTTCTGGCTGTCCCCCGCCGAATTCAGAGTTGAGCTTGCACTTCCTATTTCTGTCCAACTCTAACACACCTATTCACTTATACTTTAACATATATACATGTTAGATGTTCTTACATAAGCATATGACCATTCTTGAGTTCATTACAAGTTTTAGTTCATGACTTTCCATGAAATTAAAGCATAAAAGGTTATGTATTTATCATGCTTTATAACTTTGGTCATATTTCTATATATAGAGGTCTCACAGTCTATTAATACATATGATCATGATGTTCATATCATTCATTCATAACTAGCATTGTTTAACACTTTGAAATATGCTTTAACTCATGTTTAATTAAATCATCTTTATGTCTGTTACCTACGAATCATGTTTAGAGACATAATAAAACGTAACATGGCATCTCAAGCCTTTAGAATCTAAATACTCATATGTAATGCAACTTAAGTTCGAAAACATGCTCGAGGTTGCCTTTGAAATCCTTTTACATGAATGATGCAATATATCGCATGTAAAGCAACTTTAAAACTCTTACCATAAGTAACTAAGTCATGTTAACATCTTTTCAAGTTCAGAAACTATATCATATAGCATTCATGTTCATTAGCTTATTATACTAAGCTTTTCTTGAAATTTCTCTAATCACAAGTGTGACGCCCCCAAAATTAGGTATACATCACCCATTATGAAGTAAATCGGATACATGGTACAAAATTCAAATACAACTTCATTTATACTGTTGTTGAGTGTTGTATAGAATCGACACTGATTAAATATGAGTTTTAATACAAATGTATGTAACTCTCATGGTACCTCGACCACAACCTTACAATGGTACTTTACATAAAAATACAGTCAAAAATTGTTTTAGAAACTAAAATCTTTGGGAAGTGCTCAAGGAAACCTTCGTACATGGGAGGCCATGGGTCCAGGTTATGATAGATATCATATCTCCCATAATTATCCTTGGTTGACCCAAAAGTCCCCAAAAAAAAATAAGAAGATTACTATCATCTTCTTTCCAATGGTAAGTCTTCTCTTGACATATAATAATCTCTGTTGTCTCCAAGTGAAAATTATATTTCAAATATACTCCAAGATCATATAGGTAGTGCTCGTAGATATACTCAGCAAGTGGATATGTACAACCATGTCTTATGATAACACGAGATTGTATGTCATTAGACATCTTGTATGATAGTGGCAAAAACACCCTTCCAACGTTGGGTTCGCCTCACCCTATATGATTCACCAAATATAACTATTAAATGATGTATAGAATACAACACACTTTTCTATACTATTTAGGGAGAACCTCCATAGCTAGAGACCACCATTCTAATCCTCTTAATACCCCGGCTCGACCCAGCTACACTATTATTACCTGAAAGGAATTGTGAAGCAGAAGGGTGAGCACAACTAGCCCAGTAAAGAATATCATGACTAAAGATAATTAAATTATCTATAGCTTTCATCAATAATAAATCAGAGATTTAGAACATATGACAGATAATAAAACTTTTCAACCATAGTTGCAGCGGAACGAGCAATCCATTAGAAGAGTCAAATAGACCATAAGGTCTATTATCTTCTCTATGTTAAAAGTCCACTAATAATATTTTATCCCTGTAACATCAATCAAAAATTCCGTCCACGATCATGTGAATAACTCATAATCACAATTGTGATTCTAAATTCTTCTTCACACCCTGGATGAAGATAATTTTCATCACATGAAACATCAAAAATCATGGTTATACCAAATCACATTTCTTGCTCGTAATCATTAAATCATCTTTGCACTACGGCCAAAGATATTCATTATTATCACATCCATGAATTAATATTTCATTGCTGAGACTCAGCTCAATAATTAATTCACATAATCAAATCATCCATGCACTACAGTCCAAGGATATTCTTTAGTATCACGACCACAAATTATCCATGCACTACGGCCAAAGATAATCGTGTTTTAATCAACAGTCCTGATCATGCCATAAAACAATTCATCTTTGCAGTACGGCCAAAGAGAATCCATAGCCATAATCATACCAAAAACTATCCATCAATGCACTACGGGACAATGAGGACTTTTTCCACATCATTTGTAACATTACGGTGATGATTATACCAAATAATCCCTGGTCATAATCATACCAAGTCCATCTATGCACTACAGACCACAGATGACTTTCAACAGAATATAAGCATGAGGATAATGACAATATTATAAGCATTAGTCAAACTAAAACAAGAATAAATATTAAAGACTTTAAATTTATCTAAAATTATCAATCACTTAATAAAATCATAATCTAATATTGTTAATATTATAATAATATTTTAATCACTCCTTAAATTTATAAACAATTTAATTTAATTGTTTACACTTTTCCAAATAATGCATTTAATCATTCAAAATGCCATACTCATAAGATTTCATTACCAATAATCAAATTACTCATCAAAAATTTGCATATACCTTATATAGGATTTTCAAGCCATAAAATCCTATTTACCAATTTTTCAACTTCACGTAACATATTTAATTCATATGTTCATAACTAAATTATTTTCATGAAAAATACCAAATCAGTCCCAAAAATTATTCTTTTCTGGGATTAAGCAGAATATAATCCCATATTGAACATATATTTTTCTCAGAATTTTTAAAACTCATTTACTATTTTTCAAAAATCAATTTCTAATTAATTCCATAAAAAATTAGCTATCTCAAGGTTAACTCCAGAAATTCCCAAATCTTGGCAGGATCTTACGCATGTTAACATGAGCTTTCAGTTTAAATTTCATGGTCATCGGAGTTATAGAACTCCGGTTATAGCGTTTTTCGTCGAAAAAACCTAAATATTGAAATAGTCATAACTTGCTCATTTTAAGTCGGAATGAGCTCATTTTTGGACAGTAGGTACTTTATACCACATATTTTCATGTCCCAAAAGGCCAGAATTTTTCTCACAATTTAAGTGGCCAAAAATTCCCTTTTAAATTTTCTGGCAGTAGCTTTTTGGCACTTTTCAGTTTTTGACTCCTTTCCTAAAATCAGTCCACACGAAAATCTACAACACCTTTTCTAGTGATTGCACTTGGATAAGTTAGAAAACTCATAGATCTAACTCTAGAACTTGACCACACTCAAAAATTCAAAATATAATAGTAGATATGGTCAATTGAATTTCATACTCCATTTTTACCAAAATCTGATTTTCAACCCTTTGTGTTTTCTAAGAAACTTTCATGTTTTCATATAATAACCAACATAACTCATCATGATAATGACATAATAATTTAATAAAACAAGTTCAAGAATAAGTTTTAAAGATTTATAAGTTAATTTATCCTGAACTCAATTATGTCCAAATTGTCAACATGATATTACTTTGTGGCGTAAAATTAATCAAGAACGCTCAGAAGAATATTTTCATGAAAAGATACTGGATGAAGCGCAAATATCAAGGATATTCCACTAAATTCATGGAGTATAGAATTCAAAGTTTTAGCCAACTGAGTATAATAAAGAATGGAATAACAAAAGAAATCACGAGGCATGCGATAGATCAGCACAGCAGCGAGTTATTCTAACGAGAATAATAAATAACGGAACCGGTCGGCGTAAAACACATGCAGACGGGATATTCCAGCGAGAATAATAAAGAATGGAACCGGAGTCTGCGTAAACGCATTGAGATAGGATATCAACGGAATAATAAATACTGGAATCGGTCCCAAGAAAAACGCAGCGATGGTGAGGATATTCCAACAGAATAATAAAGAATGAAATAACAGAAGAATTTCACCAAGTATAGGGTAGCCCGTGTATATAGGTTATTCCAACAGAATAATAAATAATGGAATAACAGAAGTTCTCTTCGTGAATACAAAATAAATAATACCCCTTACCATAAAAGAAACTGAATATAAGAGTAGGGAAGTAGCAAAATACTTTTCTATAGTTTCTCTATAATTTCTCTCTCTAGAGTTTCAGTTAATTCGTAAGAAATAATGAAGGAATGAGCTTCTATTTATAGAAGAATGGACTGCATAGTAACTAACTCATGAACGGTCCAGATTGATTTACTTTTAAACGGACGATCCCTATTGGTTTACTAATAAAACTTAAAGCAACAGTCCATACTGATTTACTATTAAAACTTTAAACCAGCGATGCATATTGATTTACTATTATAACTATCCACCAGCGGTCCATATTGATTTACTATTATATCTTCAACCAACGGTCTGAAAAATTAGCACATCTCCTCATGTAAAAATATTGTACTCAAAAATAATTTGGACCGAAAAGAAATATATTTTACGGGTGAATAGTACTCCGTGAATAGTAACTCGTGGATAGTAACTTATTAATAATAAATTGTGAATAGTAACTCATGAATAGTAACTCGTGAATAGTAACTCGTGAATAGTACTCTGACACGAAAAGTGTCCCGAATACCCGATTGAACAATATATCCTCCAGACATCAATTATTATCGAAACAAATGTCAATTTCCACTAACACAAATAATTCCAACACAATGGAACTATAAAATTCATCTTTAATCAACACGAACTTATTCATCATTAATATTATAATTCACAATATTTAACAACCGTGTCGTTCCCGTAAAAGAGGGGCTTTCGATAAGGATTTCTCCTTATAGCCTTGATTAGGTGACCAAACCTCTCCTTGATGTAATTTCTAGACATTGTCAATATTGCAAATAATAATATGAATAACTTTTCCGTCTCAATTATTGATTTAATAAAATATCATATTATGCGGATGATCTTATACAATAATTGAATCAATAATATGAGAGATATGATCAAATTCATCATGTAGCTATGGCGCCCCAAATTCGGATACTTGAAACCCGAACTCGGTGCTTCACGATACCATTTCTATGAGCGGAATAATACTAATAATAATAAAATAATATAATTAACAAACTTAGTTTACATATATCGTAGTCTAAGCCCAAGTCTGTAACCTTTACTATAATTCCTTACATGATAGATAATATATATCATTGCCTTAATCTGATCTAACTATTACAAAAGATACCATTAAACATATTCATTTACTTTTCCTTTTCACTTGTTCTTGTCTGAACCTTCAGGTTTATCAAGCTTAGCCGAAAACATTTAAATTAAGAGAGGATGAGCATTTGAGTGCCCAGCAAGTAATAACAATTATAATTATATTTAGCTGAAAGAATTAAATGTTTTCTTTGTACATCACTTCTACAACGTAATTAATAGTGGAAGTCATTTGAACCTATAATAATAACATAATAATTCTATCTCAAATTTTGAAACTATGTATTGACTATATATATAGGGTAGTCGACATATACTTATGAACATTGTTTTTAGTTTTCATTAAGGTTTAGCAGAACTTCATTCACAAACCGTCATGACATACAGGCACAAGGGTGATCTGCCCAATGTGCCCTGTATTGATCAATACTACATTACAAGAACGATATGATCGTTCACTCTGTCCGCCTTGGGTGCATAAAAGTTTTCTCGTGATCGGGATGTTCATACTTAGACTGGAATCCGAACCTAAACAATTTGATTGGATACAAAAAGGTTTTTAACATATTCAACGACATTTCGAAATTTGTGTCTAGCTGATCAAATAGCTTAGATGGCTTATATATATATATGTATATATATATATCAACATGTGATTAAATACAATGATTATCCAAGTGGGGACACTTGTATAACCATATTTCAAAATTAACTAATGCGAGAATATATATATATGAATTACTATATACTAACATGTTGATAATCAATGATTGGATATAGAATATATCACAATAGGGTTAATAATATAGCATAATAATAATATAATTCTGAAACTTCTTACTCATGTCCATCATAAAGGAAATGCAAATGTAAGATACTTGCCCGATGCGTTGCTTACAGAGTTCGTAACTTAGTTCTATCTTTTATATCACGACCTATCATTAATCAGATCATTTTACTGATTAGAATAACATATTATAACATATGCTTTGCTTATTGCAGTAAACAAATAACTAATCATATTGGCACAAAGGTTTAATGACCATTGAATCAAAAATAATCACATATTTAATTAAATTATCTAAGTTCAGATCAATTTACGAAACGCTTGCCGATTGTCTTGAACATCTTTATCGAGTAATTATCGAAGTCTAAGACTACGTTCCGTAACTTAGTATCGGTATATTATTTTAAATGACTTAATATAATTTTTAAAACATTTATTATAATTTATCATGCATTTTCAAACACTAGAATCATTATTAAATGATTTAAATATTGAATAATTCTATTATCATTAATATTTAATTAATATTAAACTATTAATGAAATTATTTTCAAAATGTTAAAGTTATTTATAATAACTTAAACTACCTTTTAAAATATTAATATTGTCCTTAAATGATTTTTAAAATCATTTTAAATAATTACCATTAATATTTGAATATTAATGTACTATTTATCAAAATATTAAAAGTCATTAATTATAACTTAAAATATTTTTAATTCATTTGTATTCTTTTAAATGATTTTTTAAGTTAATAAAACCATTTTTAAACTATTTATTTAATATAATTATTAAATAAATTAAATATCATTAATAAAAATTAATAATCATTAATATTAAATTATTAATGAAATTATCCTTTAAATATTAAAAGTTATATTTTATAACTTAAAATATCTTTAAACACTTTATTTTTATTTAAAATGATTATTATAATATTAAAATTATTTTTAAACTAAATTATTTAATATAATTATTAAATAACTTCAATATCATTAATAATAATTAATTAATGAAATTTATCTTTAAATATTAAAAGTTTTATTTTATAACTTAAAATATTTTTAAATACCTTATTATCATTTAAAATGATTTTAATATAATCAAATCATTTTAATTAATTTTATTTAATGTATTTAATAATTAAATTAATTATCAATAATATTTAAATAAATACTAATATTTATGAAAAATATTTCAAATTATTAAAAGTTAATTTTTTAATTTAAAATAATTTTAAAATAATTTTTGTAATTTTCAGAAATTAATAAATATTTTTAAATGATTTTTCGGAAATAATTAATTAAAATAAATAAAACTGTCGCTATAGCCTTTAGCGACAAAATCTGTCACCTTAGGTGTTCTTGAGCCGTCAAGAACATTCATAGCAGTTAACAAGTGAGCACGTTTGACCAAGCATTACTCTCTGATTATTGTGTTTCTGGGTAAGTAAATGATTAGAGGTTGTAGTAGTAATGTCATACTACACGATTCAACAACAAACATGGCCAAACAACATAAAACCAGCGAGATCTAGGCCCACAAAGTAGCTGTCAGAGCTGTTCTTCATTTTCTGGGTTATCCAGAAATGAAGAACAGTTCGACCTGTCCATTTTGGGCTTCCACAACTTGCAATTTTGTTGATGTTTTAATGATTGAAAAGTTTCAGTATGTAGACCATATGTAAGACAATCGATCCATGTCATAAAAAGCGGTTTAACAACATCACATCAGCGAGATATGGGCCAATTAGTAGTGGTCCAAATCGCTATGAAGGTTCTGGGTTACCCGTAAACTTCATCCCATAGATTTCATCCACACAACTTTGACCACTGATTACTTTGATTCAGAGAAGGATCTAATGATTATAAAAGCATGGTCATGTAGCCTACATGTCGGACAACAATATTACAACAATAATGAGTCTAAAAGCGTAAACACAAGCAAGATTTAAAACGCATTGAAACATGTCCGGACTTCACGGGCACGCCTTGTTACCCGAAGCGTTTTAATTATCGCGGTCAACGTGGTTTGACCACTAAAACTTTCAACCAAACATGATCCGACTTTGATTCTAGTTTCAGATCAAAGATCTCATATCATACCACCAGATCAAACATTAAAAACACAAAAAATCATTAACAACCAAAGATTTAGAAGACCTGACATATGGTTGTCAGTCGACATAAAAGAAAATTTCCAGATTTTGAAAAACACCAAATCCGAGCCTCTAGATGTTATGGATTCAATATCTAGCAACCTATATCATCATTACACACTACATACAACATATTTAACACAAAAAAACTAACATCTAACATAGGATCAAAAGTCAGATTTCATTTTAGGGTTTATACCTTCTATAAGCAATCTTTGATTCTTGGCCACTGATTTGGTTATGGAATTCGTGGGGCTTGATTTAGAGACTGGTCCACTACTATATTTTGTGGCTTTTAGAGAGAGAGGGTCTTAGATGAGTATAGATGCATGAATGAGCAAAAATGTGAACTTTTTCTCTCTCCTAACCTATTTATATGACTTAGATTCAATGAATTTAACTTGTAAGGTGTCAAAGAGGATAAGATTGGAGGAGTTTTAGGCATGTGCTATAAATCTAGAGTGGTGACTTGCAATCTAGCTTATTAAATAAATACCAAAAGGCTATTTTAGTAAACTAATAAAACATTTTAAGGGTATTCTTGTCCATGGCACTTGAATCTAGGTTTTAATCAATAGATTTTAAACCTTAAGGTTTCTCAAATAATTTCTAGGGTTTAAAAATTTAAGTTTAAAGTTTAATAAAATTTTAATTATAACTTACTAATTAAAATTAGGGTTTTTTAATAGAAAATTAGGGTTTTAAAAATACTTAGGGTTTCTTGATCTAATTAGGGTTCCTCTAATTATGAATTAGGGTTTCCTAATGAACATAATTATTTACTAAAATAATAATTAGAGTTATCATCTTAGCAATTAGGGTTTTAAATTGGAAATTAGGGTTTCTAATTTATAATTAGGTTTCTAAACAATAATTAGGGTTTACTAATTAGCATAATATAATAATGGTCTTAAATCAACGCATTACACAATTTCTCTACCAATTGCAAACTCTGGTTTGAGTTTCAATTTAGGGTTTAACGAATTAATGTTACTGTTTTAACATGCCACAACATAATTGACCAACCATTATCTATACATACATAAAGTACATATTAATAGAACTGAAAATTCAAATATAATATTATTATATTATTATTCTCATTCCTTGATAAAATCCGAAATTAGGGGTTTGGATTCCATATCCGATTTATTCTTTCATATTTAAACTTAATAATTAAGGTAAAATAATTAACTTATTAATGTGTACTAAAATTTGTATAATAAAATAATTATTATAATTATTCTAAAATCACTCCATATATTATTTAAATAATATATGATTATATTTTCATGGAAAATAATCAATAAAACATTTTTCGCTATAATGATAATTATTATAAAAGTATACTTTACAAAAATCAATAATTTAAAATACAATTATTTGTAAACATTTATGCAATAAATATATTTTTATTTACCACATAAATACATTTACACATTATCTTGTACAAATCCTCATCCTTAAAATAATAATAAAAAAAAAATTATACGTAAAATTTCTTATTTATTTATATAGAAAATATTGGGTTGTTACATTCACCCTCCCTTATAAAGATTAAAAGTCCCGTAATCACCGTTTTAAAACCTATACATATACACGGTACATATACACAATTATTGCAAGTAGATCTCGATCATAATTTGATCGAATCGATCCTTAACTATTCACATACTTGTCTTTTCTCGATTAAACAAAAATTTGATTCCTAAAAGAACTCAAATTCCTCCTTCAAAATATCTTTATAAAATAATTTACTATATATAAGAAAATAATATATAAGAAAATAAAATTTGTTCGAGTAATACACCGGAGTTACATCCCTATTGCCATCTTTGTTTCTTGAATCGGTCATATTGAAGACTCCTTTGGTTGGTTTCATTGGTTCATTTGTTGAAGTCGGCCTCGTTATCGCCAATGTCCACCGCCTTTCCTTGTATTTGCATTCTTTTCCTCCTTCTCTTCCTTGGATCTTTTCGCTTTTATGCTCCATTGATGCACAAATAAAACACCCACTATACATTCTTAATTGGGGGCTTAGAGAGATATGTCCCTCCCACCTACACTTATAGCACACATTCTTTCCTTTTAAACACTCTCCGAATGATTCTTTTCTACAATTTCTACAATGCACAACTTGCTTCTTTCCACCTTCGGCCTATTTTCCGTATTTCCAACATTATAACCTTTCCTCTTTCGGTTCTACTACCACTACTCCCTTCTCCCGGCTTTAACTTGATTTGTCTCCCACCAACAATTCACCCCTCCTTTCATTGTATAGTTTCGAAGTCGCATCTTTTGCCCTCCGTTACAGCTATCACAACCACTTCTCTGAGGTCAATTGATCCTCTAAATCTCAAGCGGTTCGTTTGCCTGAAGTCTTCAAAGTTTGTCGATCGATTGTCCGGCCGATTTCATGCTACCGGTAATCCATTCTGCGTATAGCGTCTATAGCGCCTATATTCATTACATCTCAGACGGGTCCGTTTGTCTCCACTTTGTTGTTGATGTTCTTCTATCCTTTGGTTTCATTTTCGTCTTGGCAAAGACATTATCGATTAAATAAATCATGTTCATCTAACTAATTTATAGTACTTTATAGCATAACACATATTGCTTTAAACATTCGATATCCCTTTGTGACATAAAAGTCGGGAATCACTGCCACAACTTATACGAAAGTTGAGAATATTACATTACACATCATAGAGCATACATGTAAGACCCCGAAATTTTTTTAAATAAAAAGGAATTTCCTTTATTTATTATTTTGAAATAGTAAGGGTTGATTTGATTAATGTGGATAGTTAAGGGTTAAATACATAAATATTTCAAAATAAGCAAGTGGTTATAAAATATTCATTTTGTCGGGAATATTCGTTTGGTCGTGGAATATTCGTCTTCGTCGGGAATATTAAATGCGATGAAGTAGCCATGTGTGTGGGCTTGGGCCCATGAAAAGCGATTGGATGAGGAAAGCGACAAAGTTTGGGTGGTTATAAATAACTTGACGTAAGTTATTCTCAATTAAGGATCATTGGAATACCCGGTGGTTAAAAAATACGAATGTCGCGTGGTTGCATAAAGAGCAATACGGTATTTGCACGTTATTGTTGAATTATTGATCCTTACGTAAGAAGGCACTACTCAATAATTTTCACAATAGTTAATGTTCAATATTTTATTTTATTGATTCAATAATTGCTGCGTTGATATTTTATATTATTGTTGTTCAATAATTGGTACTGCACATTATCTCCATTATCAGATCAATAATTCATATTATTTGAATAATATTATTAGATAGCATTATTGGCAATGTCTAGAAAGTTCTTTCAAGGAGAGGTTTGGTCACCTAATTGCAAGTGCGCCAAGAAGTGAGAAATCTTTATTGAAAGCCCCTCTTTCAGGAACGGCTTTTGGTCATTATAATTGTGATTCGTAATATTATTCGTGAATAATTAATTATTGATTTATATGATAAGAAAATATTTATAAATGATGGATTTATTTGTTTTATGTGGTTATAATTGAATGATTTAATGTTGAGGTGTTTTATCAGTAATTTTGTCGGAATGGAGGTATTAAAAATCAAATCGATTATTTTTACGATATATTGAGTGAGTTATAATTTTAATCCAACCGTTGGATGAATTTGTAATTTTTGGATATGTTATACATACATAAGTTGAGTATATGTCCACAAATTTTGAACCGTTAAAATGAACGAATGATTTGTTATGAATTTTAAGAGGTGGCTGATTCGTAAATTAGGTTTATAATTGATTTTGGTGGAAAATTCTAGAATTGAGTGGGCCCCACTTGTGGTTGGTGAAGAAATGTGCTGAATTTTATTTCAAATGTGGTGGGTGGGAATAGTAGCAGGTAAAGCCATCGAAGTTGCGAGTTAAGTCTGCTTGCAAGGTCTTAACATTTTCCTATAAATAGAGGGCTAAGTTAGAATTGAAAATCACACCGAAACAAGTTTTCTCTTTCTCTCTATATTATCGAGCGTATTCTTGTGAGTATTTTGAGTATACTTTGAGTATTGTTAAGCAAGTGCAAGTTCCTTCAAAGACTATATCCGTGTTTCAACTAGAAAATCTTGTCTTTCGAGGTAAGGGATGTTATTTTCTTCTCAAATGATATTATTTCTTCAATATCATTATCTTTGAAATATTGTTTGGAACTTTTTATCAAATTTGGAACTTTTTTCATGCTCGGGGGTTACTATTCATGAGTTACTATTCACGAGTTACTATTCATGAGTTACTATTCACGAGTTACTATTCACAGTACTATTAATGAAGCGTGAAGATGTTTTTTGTGGAATTTCTATCTTTTTGGTTTGAGTTACTATTCACGATATCAAGACTTTATTCACGTATCTGAAGACTATTCACTTAATACGGCACTATTCAATAGAAAAATGAAATTTTTTTTTTCGTCTAAAATATCTATTCCGGATACTAGCTTTGATTGTATCCATGTTTTGATCATTCTTGAATTTTACACCATTGTGATTATTTTTGAGGTATTTTTGGACGTGGAGAAAACCAAGTACGAATCCTTAATCCTTGTCATTTTGTTTCAACTTTGGATTCGTTTCTTTAAAAATATTTTCATCATCCTCGGTCTTAAATGATGATATTATTGAATATCTTTGGCACAGAAATGCAAAGATGAATGATTTGAAGAATATCTTTGGCTTTCAGAGTGCAAAGATGAGCAGTGTTTAGATGAACACGATCGATCGATGAATATCTTTGGCTGTGAGTGCAAAGATGAATATTTGATTTGAGAAGAATATTGATTGATGTTATAGGGATAAAATATTGATGATGGACCGTTAAATTCATAGATTATAGTAGATTTCATTCTCTACGTAACTCTTTCTATTAATTATTATTTCATTGCGAATATTGATCCGAAACTTGTTGCCTATTGTATTCTATCGATTTTTCTCATTGAAGACTAACGATAATTTGTTCTATATTATCTTAGTCATAACATTCTTTCTTCGGGCTAGTTGAGCTCACCCTTTTCCTTTTTGTTCCATTTTTCTTCTCGGGAGGCAAGAATGTAGCAGTACTAGTGGGTAATGGAATGAAGGTTCTAGAGAGAGTTGTTTAGTAGTCCTCACCATTTTTATAAAATAATGTATCAATAATTATGATGGGGATTTATTTGCGTGTGGATATTGTCTAGATGACAATATCTGTATTTAAACTCAAAGTTTCTATGTTGTAATAATAAAGTTGTAGTTGTTTCTGTACCATGTATTGGCGACTCAGAATGGGTTGGATGGAATGGACCTATTTTGGGGGCGTCACAATACATATTCTACTAATACTACTTATTTCTTACACCTTTACTAATGATCATTTGCTTAGTAATCTATTTATTCCCATTATCCTCAATAATCCATTTATACCTAACTATACCTAGTTCATCCAACTTACCACACATTATGAGTTTAAGAACTCACCACAAACATATGAGTTTAAGAACTCGACATTGACCATATATTCTTTAACTATATTCTGCCTACCAGTTATTCTATCGTTTCTGGGTTCAGTACTACATTTTCCAAAATAACTACCTCATTGAGGTAGCTTTCAACGTGAGCCTCTATTTCAGCTATTGGCTTCGATATTGGCTCAGTTATAGAGATCTGCTCCTTCTTTACGATCTGAGACTATCCTAACTCTTTTCTATCTGATATCTATACACATAAATTATACTGACTAGCATATAATATATACACACAACACATAATAGTTTTATATACGTCATCTTTTATTTTGTTTTACGATGAATTGATTCAATTCATCTCCTTATAAACTCAAAATGAGTTATTTGTATTTTCAACATTTCCCTCTGTTCTAAGGTTGTAGCCTAAGGTCTAACCCACCTAAGGTTTTTAACCCTAAGCTCTGATACCATAATGTGACGCCCCCAAATTTGGATACTTGAAACCCGAACTCGGTGCTTCACGATACCATTTCTATGAGCGAAATAATACTAATAATAATAACAATAATATAAATAACAAACTTATTTTACATATATCATAGTCTAATCCCAATCACGTTAACATTTACTATAATTCCTTACATAATAGATAATATATATCATCATTGCTTAATACGCGGTCTAACTATTACAAAAGATACCATTAAACATATTCTGCTTTTTTTTTTCCTTTTCACTTGTTCTTCGTCTCGAACCTTGAGTTTATCACGCTTAATGAAAACATTTAAATTAAGCAAGGATGAGCATTTGAGTGCCCAAAGAAGTAATAACAATTATAATTATATTTAGTGAAAGAATTAAATGTTTTCTTTGTACATCACTTCTACAACGAATTAATAGTTGTGAAGTCAACTGAACCTATAATAATAACATAATAATTCTATCTCAAATTTTTGAAACTACGTATTGACTATATATATAGGGTAGTCGACATACTATGAACATTGTTTTTAGTTTTCGTTAAGGGTTAGCAGAACTTCATCCGAAAACCATCATAACTTACAGGCACGAGGGTGATCTGCCTAATGTGCCCTGTATTGATCAATACTACATTACAAGAACGATATGATCGTTCACTCTGTCCGCCTTAGCCAAGCATAAAAGTTTTTCTATGATCGGGATGTTCATACTTAGACTGGAATCCGAACCTAAACAATTTGATTGGATACAAAAAAGTTTTTATCATATTCAACGACATTTCAAATTTGTGTCTAGGTGATCAAATAGCTTAGGCGGCTATTTATATATATATATATATATATATATATATATATATATATATATATATATATATATATATCAACATGTGATTAAATACAATGATTATCAAAGTGGGGACACTTGTATAACCATATTTCAAATTAATCTAATGTAATATATATATGAATTACTATATACTAACATGTTGATAATCAATGATCTGATATAGAATATATCACAATAGGGCTAATAATATAGCATAATAATAATATAATTACTCAAACTTCTTACTCATGTCCATCCATTCGATAAAGGAAATGCAAATGTAAGATACTTTTGATCGTACGCTTACACGCTCCTAACTTAGTTCTATCTTTTATATCACGACCTATCATTAATCGAGATCATTTTCTTGATTAGAATAACATATTATAACACATAACACTACTTATTATGCGATTCAACACATAACCTAATCACATTGGCACATAGGTTTAAC
Organism: Panax quinquefolius; assembly: GCA_020205615.1. Classification (NCBI taxonomy): domain Eukaryota; kingdom Viridiplantae; phylum Streptophyta; class Magnoliopsida; order Apiales; family Araliaceae; genus Panax; species Panax quinquefolius. The sequence continues at coordinate 16,488,091 of CM035174.1, read as the reverse complement.
AACCATTGAATCACAAATAATAACATATTTAATTAAATTATCTAAGTTCAAATCAATTTCGAAACATATCGATTGTACCGACATCTTTATCGAGTAACTATCGAGTCTAAGACTCGTCACGTAACTTAGTATCGATTCATATTTTTTTAAATGACTTAATATAATTTTTAAAACATTTATTATAATTTATCATGAATTTTCAAACACCTAATCATTATTAAATGATTTAAATATTGAATAATTCTATTATCATTAATATTTAATTAATATTAAACTATTAATGAAATCAATTTCAAAATGTTAAAGTTATTTATAATAACTTAAACTACCTTTAAAATATTAATATTACCCTTAAATGATTTTGAAAATCATTTTTAAATAATTACCATTAATATTTGAATATTAATGTACTATTTATCAAAATATTAAAAGTCATTAATTATAACTTAAAATATTTTTAATTCATTTGTATTCTTTTAAATGATTTTTTTAAGTTAATAAAACCATTTTAAACTATTTATTTAATATAATTATTAAATAAATTTAATATCATTAATAATAAATTAATAATCATTAATATTAAATTATTAATGAAATTATCCTTTAAATATTAAAAGTTATATTTTATAACTTAAAATATCTTTAAACACTTTATTTTCATTTAAAATAATTATTATAATATTAAAATCATTTTTAAACTAAATTATTTAATATAATTATTAAATAACTTCAATATCATTAATAATAATTAATCAATGAAATTTATCTTTAAATATTAAAAGTTTTATTTTATAACTTCAAATATTTTAAAATACCTTATTATCATTTAAAATGATTTTTAATATAATCAAATCATTTTTAATTAATTTATTTAATAAATTAATTAATTATCAATAATATTTAAATAAATACTAATATTTATGAAAATATTCAAATTATAAAAGTTAATTTTATAATTTAAAATTATTTTTTTAAAATTATTTTGTAATTTTCATAAATTAATAAATATTTTTAAATGATTTTTGAAAATAATTAATTAAAATAAATAAGATCTGTCATTTATAGCCTTTAGCGATAAAATCTGTCTTTTTTAGGTGTTCTTGAGCCCTCAAGAACATTCATATGATTAACAAGTGAGCACGTTTGACAAGCATTACTCTCTCGACTATGTGTGTTTCGGGTAAGTAAATGATTAGAGGTTGTAGTAGTAATGTCGACTACACGATTCAACAACAAACATGGCCAAACAACATAAAACCGGTGAGATCTAGGCCATTAAAGTAGGTGTCGGTCGAGTGTTTCTTCATTTTCGGGTTACCCGTAAATGAAGAAACGATTCGAATTATCCATTTTGGGCTTCCACAACTTGCAATTCATTGATGTTTTAGTGATTGAAAAGTTTGAGATATATAGACCGTATATGTAAGACAATCGATCCATGTCATAAAAATAGCTTAACAACATCACATCAAGCAGATATGGGATGGAATCCAAAGTAGTGGTCCAAAGCTGCTTATGAAGGTTTCAGGGTTACCTAGAAACTTCATCCGGCTGTTTCGTCAACACTACTTTGACCACTGATTACTTTGATTCAGAAAAGGATCTAATGATTATAGAAGCATGGTCATGTAGCCTACATGTCAGACAACAATATTACAACAATAACAGGGTCTAAAACGTAAACACAAGCAAGATTTAAACACATGAACATCTTTGTCCGGACTTTCAGGCACGTTCTCGCTACCCGTAAACGTTCCATTAATGCTTGGCCAATGTGGTTTGACCACTAATAACTTTCAACTGTCTTATGATCTGACTTTGATTCTAGTTTCAGATCAAAGATCTCATATCATACCACCAGATCAAACATTAAAAACACTAAAAATCATTAACAACCAAAGATTTAGAAGACACGACATATGGTTTGTCAATCGACATAAAAAAAATTTCAGATTTTGAAAACACCAAACCGAGCCTCTAGATGTTATGGATCCAACATCTATTAACTCGGATCATCATTACACACTACATACAAACATATTTAACACAAAAAACTAACATCTAACATAGGATCAAAAGTCAGATTTCATTTTAGGGTTTATACCTTTTATGAGCAATCTTTGATTCTTGGCCACTGATTTGGTTATGGAATTCATGGGGCTTGATTTAGAGACTGGTCCACTACTATATTTTGTGGTTTTTAGAGAGAGAGGGTCTTGGATGAGTATAGATGCATGAATGAGCAAAAATATGAACTTTTTCTCTCTCCTAACCTATTTATATGACTTAGATTCAATGAATTTAACTTGCAAGGTATCAAAGAGGATAAGACTGGAGGAGTTTTAGGCATGTGCTATAAATCTAGAGTGGTGACTTGCAATCTAGCTTATTAAATAAATACCAAAAGGCTATTTTAGTAAACTAATAAAACATTTTAAGGGTATTCTTGTCTATGGCACTTGAATCTAGGTTTTAATCAAAAGATTTTAAACCTTAAGGTTTCCCAAATAATTTCTAGGGTTTAAAAATTTAAGTTTAAAGTTTAATAAAATTTTAATTATAACTTACTAATTAAAATTAGGGTTTTTAATAGAAAATTAGGGTTTTAAAAATACTTGGGTTTCTCGATCTAATTAGGGTTCCTCTAATTATGAATTAGGGTTTCTAATGATAATAATTATTTACTAAAATAATAATAATTAGAGTTATCATCTTAGCAATTAGGGTTTTAAATTGGAAATTAGGGTTTCTAATTTATAATTAGGGTTTCTAGACAATAATTAGGGTTTACCTAATTAGCATAATATAATAATGGTCTTAAATCACGTACCACAATTTCTTACCAATTGCAAACTCCGGTTTGAGTTTCAAGTTAGGGTTTAACGAATTAATGCTACTGTTTTAACATGCCACAACATAATTGACCAACCATTATCTATACGTACATAAAGTACATATTAATATGCAATTGAAAATTCAAATGTAATATTATTATATTATTATTCTCATTCCTTGATAAAAATCCAAATTGGGGTTTGGATTCCATATCTCGATTTATTCTTTCATATTTAAACTTAATAATTAAGGTAAAATAATTAACTTATTAATCATACTAAAATTCGTATAATAAAATAATTATTATAATTATTCTAAAAATCACTCCATATATTATTTAAATAATATATGATTATATTTTCATGGAAAATAATCAATAAAACATTTCGCTACAACAAAGAATTAGTATAAAAATATACTTTACAAAAATCAATAATTCTAAAATACAATTATTTGTAAACATTTATGCAATAAATATATTTTTATTTACCACATAAATACATATACACATTATCTTGTATAAATCCTCATCCTTAAAATAATAATAATAAAAAAATTTATACGTAAAATTTCTCATTTATTTATATAGAAAATATCGGGTTGTTACATGAGTAATAATCGAGTATAATCGAGTGACTTCTCACGTAAGCATCAATAATCAATATCGGTGGTATTACTATGCAATAACGATAGACATCGCATTATTACTTTTAACACCGGGTGTTTCAACAAATAATCCAGAAGTATTTTGTCGCGTTTTCTCAATCAAATAATAATTTCGTTGTGAGGTCCACCAATGATTGTCTTATCAGATCGATATTCCCATTAAAAAGAAAATTTCCCAACTAATCAAATATTTTATATAAACTTGCTTACTTTGCAAAAAAATTCACATATTACCCTTAACTTTAAACTTTTATCAATTTAACTATTTACCAAAATAGAAAAATTGAATACTTTTATTTCATAAAATTAGGGGTCTTACAATCACCCTCCTTATGAAATTTAAGCCCTCGAAATTTACGACGTACTGATATTCAAGAGATGAGAATACCTTGCTTTCTTTTCAGATTGTACCTTCCCGGTAATTTCCTCGCTATCATGATTTTCCCATTTCTCATCTCCTAGATATCATTCTAGAATATAGCTTCAAAACAAAGGTTAATTGACATATCATAATTTGTCAACTTATCAAGTGAACAATTTCAGCTTAGGTAAATCATACACTAGCGAAGTATATAACTCGTCTCTCCCCTCCTAGTTCTAGACTCTTATCTCCGCTAGCGACCATATCCCTAAGCTCTGATACCAAATGTGACTCTAATCCCTTTACTTGGATAGCACCTCACATTGATACCTATCAGCTTGCCACCGAAAGACGACGTCCCCTACGGAGAGTCTGGCTTCAATGCATTCCAGGACTTAGAAGTCACTAGCGAGAGGCTCGGGGCTCTTCACATTTATGACTCTGATACCAAATGTGACGCCCCCAAAATTAGGTATACATCACCTATTCCAAGTAATGGATACATAGTACAAAATTCAAATACAACTTCATTTATATAATCATTGTTGTCGTCAGATAGAATCGACCACAAGTTAAATATGAGTTTTAATACAAATGTATGTAACTCTCATGGTACCTCGACCACAACCTTACAATGGTACTTTATAAAAAAAAGTAAAAAAAAGCTATTTTAGAAACTAAAATCTTTGGGAAGTGATCAAGGAAACCTTCATACATGGGAGGCCATGCGTCCAGGTTATGATAGATATCATATCTCCCATAATTATCCTTGGTTGACCCAAAAGTCCCCAAAGAAAAATAAGAAGATTACTATCATCTTCTTTCCAATGGTAAGTCTTCTCTTGACATATAATTATCTCCGTTGTCTCCAAGTGAAAATTATATTTCAAATATACTCCAAGATCATATAGGTAGTGCTCGTAGATATACTCAGCAAGTGGATGTACACAACCATGTCTTATGATAACACGAGATTGTATGTCATTAGACATCTTGTATGATAGTGGCAAAAACACCCTTTCAACGTTGGGGTCGCCTCACCCTATATGATTCACCAAATATAACTACTAAATGATGTATAGAATACAACACACTTTTCTATACTGTTTAGGGAGAACCTCCACAGCTAGAGACCACCGTTCTAATCCTCTTAATACCCCCGCTCGACCCAGCTACACTATTATTACCTGAAAGGAATTGTGAAGCAGAAGGGTGAGCACAACTAGCCCAGTAAAGAATATCATGACTAAAGATAATTAAATTATCTATAGCTTTCATCAATAATAAATCAGAGATTTAGAACATATGACAGATAATAAAACTTTTCAACCATAGTTGCAGCGGAACGAGCAATCCATTAGAAGAGTCAAATAGACCATAAGGTCTATTATCTTCTCTATGTTAAAAGTCCACCAATAATATTTTATCCCCTGTAAAATCAATCAACAATTCCGTCACGATCATGTGAATAACTCATAATCACAATTGTGATTCTAAATTCCTCTTCGCACCTGTGATGAAGATAATTTTCATCACGAAACATCAAAATCATGGTTATACCAAATCACAATTCACTCGTCAGAATCAATAAATCATCTTTGCGACTACTACCAAAGATATTCATTATTATCACATCCATGAATTAATATTTCATTCTTTGAGACTCATTTCAATAATTAATCCACATCATCGAATCATCCATGCACTACTGTGCCAAGGATATTCTTTAAGTATCACGACCACAAATTATCCATGCACTACTCTACAAAGATAATCGTGTTTTCATCAACTCATCCCCGATCATGCCATAAAATAATTCATCTTTTCACTACTACCAAAGAGAATCCATAGCCATAATCATACCAAAAACTGTCCATCAATGCACTACGGGCCAATGAGGACTTTTTCCACATCATTTATAACATTACGGTTATGATAATACCTAATAGTCCATGGTCATAATCATACCAAGTCCATATATGCACTACAGGCCACATATGACTTTCAACATAATATAAGCATGAGGATAATAACAATATTATAAGCATTAGTCAAACTAAATCAAGGATAAATATTAAAGACTTTAAATTTATCTAAACATTATCAATCACTTAATAAAATCTTAATCTAATATTGTTAATATTATAACAATATTTTAATCACTCCTTAAATTTATAAATAATTTAATTTATTTGTTTACACTTTTCCAAATAATGCATATAATCATTCAAAATGCTATACTCGTAAGATTTCATCACCAATAATGAAATTACTCATCAAAATCTACATATACCTTATATAGGATTTTTAAGCCATAAAATCCTATTTACCAATTTTTCAACTTCACATAACATATTTAAATATGTTGGTACCTAAATCATTTTCATAAAAAATACCAAATCAGTCCCAAAAATTATTCTTTTATGGGATTAAGCAGAATATAATCGCATATTGAACATGTATTTTTCTCGGAATTTTTAAAATTCATTTACTATTTTTCAAAAATCAATTTCTAATTAATTCCTTAAGAAATTAGCTACCTCAAGGTTAACTCCAGAAATTCCCAAATCTTGGCAGGATTTTTTGGCAGTAGCTTTTTGGCACTTTTTAGTTTTTGACTCCTTTCCTAAAATCAGTCCACACGAAAATCTACAACACCTTTTCTAGTGATTCCACTTGGATAAGTTAGAGAACTCATAGATCTAACTCTAGAACTTGACCACACTCAAAAATTCAAAATATAATAGTTGATATGGTCAATTGAATTTCATACTCCAATTTTACCAAAATCTAATTTTCAAACCTTTGTGTTTTCTAAGAAACTTTCATGTTTTCACATAATAACCAACATAACTCATCATGACAATGACATAATAATTCAATAAAACAAGTTCAAGAATAAGTTTTAAAGATTTATAAGTGAATTTATCCTGAACTCAATAATGTCCAAATTGTCAACATGATATTACTTTGTGGAGTAAAATTAATCAAGAACGCTCAAAAGAATATTTCCATGAAAAGATATTGGATGAAGCGCAAATATCAAGCATATTCCACTAATTTCATTCAGTATAGAAGTCAAAGTTTTAACCAACTGAGTATAATAATGAATGGAATAACAAAAGAAATCACCAGGCATGCGATAGGCATCGCACAGTAAAGTTATTCCAACACAATAATAAATAACGGAACCGGTTAGTCGTAAAGAAAACGCATGCATGTGATATTCCAAATGTAATAATAAAGAATGGAACCAAGTCCGTAAAAACGCACAAATAGGATATTCTAATGTAGAATAATAAAGATCTGGAACCAGTCCAGATATAAACGCATATGCATGAGGATATTCCAACAAAATAATAAAGAATGAAATAATGGAAGAATTTCACCAAGTATAGGGTAGCAGCTCATGATACAAAGTTATTCCAGCGAGAATAATAAATAATGGAATAATGAAGTTCTCTTCGTGAATACAAAATAAATAATACCCCTTACCAGTAAAAGAAACTAAATATAAGAGTAGGAAGTAGCGAATACTTTTCTATAGTTTCTCTATAATTTCTCTCTCTAGTGTTTCAGTGAATTCATAAGAAATAATGAAGGAATGAGCTTCTATTTATATAAGAATGAACTGCATAATAACTAACTCATGAACGGTCCAGATTGATTTACTTTTAAACGAGCGATTCATATTGGTTTACAATTAAAACTTAAAGCAACGGTCCATACTGATTTACTATTAAAACATTAAACCAGCGATCCATATTGATTTACTATTATAACTATCCACTAGCGGTCCATATTGATTTACTATTATATCTTCAACCAACGGTCTGAAAAATTAGCAAATCTCCTCATGAAATAATATTGTACCAAAAACTAATTTGGACCGAAAAGAAATATATTTTACTGGTGAATAGTACTCTGTGAATAGTAACTCATGAATAGTAACTCGTGAAGAGTAAATTGTGAATAGTAACTCATGAATAGTAACTCATGAATAGTACTCTGACACGAAAAGTGTCCCGAATACCCAATTGAATAATATATCCTCCAGACATCAATTATTATCGAAACAAATGTCGATTTCCACTAACACAAATAATTCCAACACAATGGAACTTATAAAATTCATCTTTAATCAACACGAACTTATTCATCATTAATATTATAATTTACAATATTTAACAACCAGGTCGTTCCCAGGAAAGATGGGGCTTTCCGATAAGGATTTCTCCTTATTGGCGCGCAATTAGGTTACCAAACCTCATCGATGTAACTTCTAGACATTATCAATATTGGAAATAATAATATGAATAACTCTCTTGAAGTCTCAATTATTGATTTAATAATATATAATATTATGCGAGATGATCTTTGTAATAATAATTGAATCAATAATATGAGAGATATGATGCGATAATTCTTGTAGCAATAATTGAGTATAACCCGAGTGACTTCTCATGTAAGCATCAATAATCAATACCGTGTGCTACTATGCAATAACGCGTATCAGCACTTTAACATCGGTGTTTCAAAAGTTAACGGTAAAACTTCCGCCATTATTTTCATAAAGTATTTTTGTCATTTTCTCAATCCGACAATAATTCCGTTGTGGGGTCCACCAATGATTGTACCATCGTACTTATATTCCCCGACAAAAAGAATACTCCCCGACAAATCGAATATTTTATATCAACTTGCTTACTTTGCAAAAAAAAAATCACATATTACCCTTAACTTTAAACTTTTATCAATTTAACTATTTACCAAAATAAAAAAATTGAATACTTTTATTTCATAAAATTCGGGGTCTCACAACAAGGTCTAACAAGTTTAATCATGAACAAAGACACTATAAACACCATATCATGCTCATTTATATTTGAACTCAATCATGTTTATAAACCACTAAGTTCAGAACTTATAGAACATAAGTTTCCACAAAGTTTGTTTTCAAAATCTTTAAGTTTCTTTTCAAAACACATATTAAGGCATGCCAATGCTTTCTATTATGAGCAAGAAAATCTTATATGTCATGTATAATATCATGCATTTTCATGTTGCATCACTTAGAACGACATATTCCATCGTTGGGAGCACTATACTTGCGTATGTGCTCGCTTGACGGCCTCCAATCGCCTCCGAATACATAATAGTCACAAATATGACTATTTTGACCCTTCTTAACGACCTCAAACTGAAACACTTAAAGAACAAAAGTTGTAGGACTATTCGTCCTCGTTCCAGATCATCTTGAATCACCTCAATCGGAATTTTTATGAAAATGTAATGCTTAATTTAGTATGCAATGAGATCGAAAGCAGTCCACCGATTATCGATGCCGTGTGTTGCCGCACCCCAATTGGCCTTGGGGGTAGCGCAACTGCACCCTGGGAGTCAGTACAACCCCTCAGGCTCTGTTCTTCGTAATTTTACAAACCCCTACCCCTTTCGATTTTCATAACATGAGTTATACTCATTCAAATTGGTTCATTCTCGATTCTATGGGTTTGTAACTCATAAAACTACAATATACTAAATACCCAACAATTAACATAAATAGTAACTAACCCAAATATGAATTTACGACTCATGTTCATACTAATTGTTCATGTTTTGACAATTTAGCGAATTCGTTCACTACAAATTCGTTTCTAAACCATTTCGATTCATTCAACTTTCACTACAAAAAAATGGGCCTTTAGCAACGATTTTTCGGGCAACGACTTTATAAGTCGTTGCTAAAGGTATATGTTTAGCAACGAAATTTGTCCTTCGTTGCAGATTATGTCAGACATTCACTTTTTGCAACGAAATTTATAAGTCGTTGCAAAATTTCGATACATTAATTCATCAAGGGAAAAAATTTCGTTAGAAATTAGATTGCAAAATTTTCGACCACTTGATTTCCCGTCATCGCTAGGCAACGAAAGTTTTTTTTTGCTAAAAATTTTAGTAATAATTTTTAGTAACGATTTTTCAATCGTTGTTTCTAAAATGTATGTTTAGCAACGAAACTTGTCATTCGCTTCTTGATCAGGTCACGCTTTCACTTTTTGCAACGAAATTCATACGTCGTTGCAAAATTTGAAAACAAAATTGTAAGAAATTCGTTGCAAAATTTCTAACCACTTGATTTCTCCTCATCGTAGGCAACAAAAGTTTTTTTGTCGCTATATTTCGTTCATTTAATAAGGACAACATTCATTAGCAACAATTTTATTTTTGTTGCATATTTTATACAACTTTTTGCAAACGACTATTAAAATGTCACTTTAAATTAAGATAATAATAATAATAATAATAATAATAATAATAATAATAATTAATAATAATAATAATAATAATAATAATAATAATAATAAAGAATAATAATAATAATAATAATAATAATAATAATAATAATAATAATAATAATAATAATAATAATAATAATAATAATAATAATAGTATAATAATAATAATAATAATAATAATAATAGTAATAATAATAATAATAATAATAATAATAATAATAATAATAATAAGAGTAATAATAATAGTAATAATAATGGTAGTAGTAGTAGTAGTAGTAGTAGTAGTAGATGATAGTGATGATAAAGGATATAATAATGTTTTTTTAATTAAAATAATAAGATAAATAATATTTCATTTGTGGTTATCGAAACTTTTTTTATTCTGATCGAATAATTTTTTTTATAATCAATAAAAATTTCAAAAAAATTATAAAATTGGCTCGATTTCGATTCAAAAATTGATGGAAATGTTGATATATCATCGACGTTATTTGATGACGTGGAGGGTAGAAGGCTTGCCTTAAAAAATTTCTTAAAGAAAATTTTGCTAACAAGTGTTGAACTCTAGACCTCCCCAAACTAGAACCTTATATTCTAACAAAAACCACTGGACCGACTACCTTTTATGCTAAAATTTATATAACACTAATATTTAAACCACCTAACATCGTTTATATGCATGTGAAGATGAGATAATAATAACTGTAATAATAATAATAATTGTAATAATTATTATCGTAATAATAATACTAAATTTTAAATAATTAAAATTTTAAATAATTAAAATTTTAAATAATAATAATTATTGTAATAATTAAAATAATAATAATAATAATTAGTTCCAATATAATTAATTGGTGATTAGTTCTAATCTTCTTCATTGTTTTAGCTTTATTAGTATCTGTAATTAGTTTTCTACCATTTTTTGCTCTCGGAAAAGTGAGAGAGAAAATGGAACAGGTGGGGTAAGGAAAGAGAGTACTGAGAGTTATATCATGAGGAGTTATGGAGAGAAGATCGGTCAGTTAGTTAGTGTTAATATATGTATAACTATATCATGCAAATAATTATTATGATAGAAAACTAATTACAGATACTAATAAAGCTAAAACAATGAAGAAGATTAGAATTAATCACCAATTAATTATATTGAACTAATTATTATTATTATTTTAATTATTACAATAATTATTATTTAAAATTTTAATTATTTAAAATTTAGTATTATTATTTAATAATAATTATTATAATTATTACATTATTATTATTATTACAATTATTATTATCTCATCTTCACATGCATATAAACGATGTTAGGTGGTTTAAATATTAGTGTTACATAAATTTTAGCATAATAGGTAGTTGGTCAGTTGTTTTTTTGTTAGAATATAAGGTTCTAGTTTGGGGAAGTTTAGAGTTCAACACTCATAGCAACATTTTCTTTAAGAAATTTTTAAGGCAAGCCTTCTACCCTCCACGCCATCAAATAATGGGCCACGCCAAAGAAAATAATAATCAGTCAATATGCATAACAAGATTTTCGCCAAATTTTGGATGGAAATCGAATCTGAACGACAATTTTGTAATTTTTCGAGAAAGTATGCTTATTCGATTATAACAAAAAAGTTTGAGAACCACAATGAAAAATCAAACCCTCAAACAAAATGATTAAAACGTTATTTATCCCTAATAATAATAATAATAATAATAATAATAATAATAATAATAATAATAATAATAATACGTAGTAGTAGTTAATAGTAATAATAATAATAATAATAATAATAATAATAATAATAATAATAATAATAATAATAATAATAATAATAATAATAATAATAATAAATAATAAATAATAATAATAATAATAATAATAATAATAATAATAATAATAATAATAATAATAATAATAATAATAATAATAATAATAATAATAATAATAATATAATAATAATTTAATAATAATAATATTTGTTTAAATTCAAACACTCTAACTCTCGATTGTGATTCAAACATATTCGATCAATGCATATTCAAGTAGATACTCGATACATTCTTTTATAATAGATACAAAGTTAAATAAAATTAGAATAATTAATTATTATTATTTTATTATATTTTATTTTATTTTAATTATGATTTTATATTTGTAAAGTGTAATAGTAAATATATTTTTAATTTCCAAGTAAAATAATAAATTCAATTTATAATTATATCTATTATAAAAGTAGTTATTATAAATAGACTCAAATTTTCAAGTTGTTTGAATATAATTTGATTCAAGTCGATCGAATTCGAGTAATGAACATTCAAGTCGAGTTAATTTTTGAGTAGATTTTTTAAATGCAATTGAATCGAGTCAATTCGAATGGCTATATATATATATGCAGTGTGTAGCACATGTAACATATACGATGATGATTTTTGGGGCTATAGTGAACCGTCGTCGCTTAGACCAGAATAGCTATAACGACGGGTGAATCGTCGCTATAGCCCAAAAAAACCGTCGCCATAAGCGACTGTGTATATACATTTTTCCCATATATATATATATATATATATATATATATATATATATATATATATTATTAATCAAGCGCGGAGGTGATCTCAATTAGTATAAATTTCTCTAATTACATTTTCATTGATTTGTAATTTGCTCATTTTATATATGAATGCTTGATGAGGTTGACTTCAGAATCGTAAATGTGTATATCTTCCGATGGGATCCTTGGGTATATTGTAAAAATGGTATTAATTAGTTAATTTTAATGAAGTCAACCATATAAAAAACATAGAAAAATTTTCAACACAAGCATCTTAATAATAAATCGTTATAATTATCCCACACCCAAATATGAAAAATCTATCAACAATCGTCACAAGTTATTCTAACCAAGAAAAGCATATCTAGAATAGAGAAATCAATATCTCATAAATGAAACTCTATCACATATTTAATCAATTATGTCATATAAAAATAAAATTCAATAAAAGGTGAATAAAATACTAGTAATAAAAAATAAACAAGAAAATTGAAATATTATCCCAAAATATATATATATATATATATATATATATATATATATATATTAGTTAATATTATGCCAAAAAATCTTCCCTCTTTCCCGCATCACGCCCCCGCCTCTAACTCTCCCACTCTCATTTTAGCGGTAGACAGTAAAAAAAAAAGAAATATCACGACTACCAAGATCGATCAATGGCAAGTCCCCCTAATCTTTCTTCTAGATCATGGCTCAACTCCCTCACTTACATCTACAAAGACCTCTCTTTCCCTCTCTCTACTTTCTTTAACCCTAACCAATGACCAAGTTTTTAAGGAACTGATTTGAATGACGCCGAGCCCCGCTCCATATAATGTCGGTTCCAAAATTTCTCCCACGCCCGGCCCAAAGCACTTTAAAAGAATGACTCGGCCGCCATCATCAAGCGGCTATCTCAGCGTCCAAGTCCACTCAAGACGGATTGTCTACCAAGTGTTGAATCGGCGGAGAAAGTTGATGTCGTGGCATGATGATGATGTGCCCGCCCCCAGGTTCTAAAGCGCTTCTACAACTTCTTCTCGTTCTCTCACCTCATTCCCCCAATTCAATGTGAGTGTTTTGTCTTTATATTTTAACTACTTAATACTTATTTATTTTATTATATTTCAGTAAAGGCAAAATTATTTTTTTTCCCTTACGCTATGTTTGCAAACTCAATCTAAGTTTTGCATTTTAACTAAATTTCAATTCCATGAAATTACAAATATGCTTTCGATTCTAATTATGAAACTTACTATTAAATTCAAAAATAGCATGAAAGTTTTTTGTATTTAGATGTTTTTGCATGTTTTGTTCTGCTAAATTACGACATATAAATGTTACTGGTTTACACCTTTCTGTTGAATTTGATTTATAGAATTCAATCTTCACATATTATTGTAACCGTTCACTTCACAGTCATGCCCAGGATATTGAGTAGTTAGTTGCTGCTGGTACTTTTAGTTAGTTGAATTGTTACTAATTGGGAATGGAGTGAAAATAAACACCCCACCTTTCCAGTTTCCACTTAGAATTTGCCCAATGAATGAAGAGTGGAACGGATGACCAACCTTATTTGTTATGTTTTATTTCTTTTCCCCAAATGCAGAATGAGAAACCGTGAGTATGAAAGAACACAAAAGATGGTAGAGTAGGGATGAGAAAATTGGTTATTCATTTCCTTTCCCTCATGTTTTTGATATTTTTACTATCATATAACAACTAATTTTCCTCAATGTAATTTGAATTCATCTCTCAACTAACATTATAACTTCCTCAATTAACTGAAACTACCAAAGCAGTGACTAACTACTCAATATCATGCTTTCAGACGCATGGTACGATCAGGAACCATAACAATGATTTAATGAAAGGGATAGTACTGTTTGTTAATTTTGTTTTCATTTTGATGATATTAGGAGATCTCTTTCGTCCATTCCTTGAGGATAAAACAAATGATGATTTCTTCCACATTGATATGAGCATCCTCAAAGTTTTATTAAGTACATGTAACCATTGATAAATATTTGTTTTATGAGCATTCTTAATGTATACTATCACTCATTGTGTAGCTTCCACCAAAACCAGAGCCAAAGCCATGCACTAAACCGTAACCTTTTCAATTGGAGAGTCCGGTGAGGCATGAAGAGGAAATGTAAGGAATTGGAAGAAAGGCAGAGGATAGAGAGGAAGAAAGCTAGATGAGGTTGTTTAAAGCACGCATGCGATCTTGAAAGAGTAAGAATTGCTTGAACATACATAATGCCTATATATATAGGATTTATTGTATAATAAATGCCTAATATGTACTTTTAAGTGTTCATACTGAACGACAAATGACAATCGATACACTTTTATCTTTTGCTTTCCACCCTTCTAATAAAGTTTTGGTACAAAGCTTATCTTTGATGTCCCTATCGATGTCCCTTGTTAATATTAAGCTGTACATTTAGTCACCTTGAGGTTGAATATATGATAGTTTTCATGGTAGAACCTACTAGAATCCGATAGTCTTGTGTTAATTCAAAATTCATGTTTGCTATCAATTTCATGTAGGATCCTATTCCAGTTCCTGAGAAAGTACGAAAACCTCTCACAGAGGTTCAAGGATTTGATCTTCATGTAGATCATTGAGTAGTTGATAGAGCAGACTTTGACAAAAAGGTAACATTTTATCTCTTTCTCCTTTATTATTCTAATAAATAATTTGCGCTTAACAATACTTGTGTAAATTTGTTCACAGATTAAGGAGAAAGAAATTATTTATAAAAGATACCGAGAAGAAGCAGAGTCTGAAAAGATGGTAAAGAATCTACGTACATTATTTTTATTTTGCATAGTGAAAAAAATTGTAAGTAAAGAAATTTAACATTTGAACAATCTTGTTATGTCTCTAGATGGAGGAAGAGAAGGCCTTGAAACAACTGAGAAGGACATTGGTACCTCATGCAAGACCACTCCCTACTTTCAACCATCCCTTCTTGCCACAAAAGTATGTATTTATTATAACATCTCTATGAAACCACCACATTTTTCGATCTTTTCCTAATTTTGTTTGTCTTAATGCACAAGTCTAGTAAAGAAGCTACAAAACCAAAGTCTCCAAAATTAAAAATTCTTGAAAGAAAGCAAAAAGACGAAAGATGATGATATCTACTGCAGCAGCAACTTCAAGTTCAGCATCTAACATGAGGTGATTACTTTTTTTTTTTTTTTGCTGATGATGAGGTTGTTTATGAAGAGGATTCAACTGACTGCTCAAAACTTTTGAACACTTTCGTTTTAAAATTAGATGGTAAGAGTTTTTTTCTGGACCGACTTGATGATGTTCATTCATTTGTAAAGTGTAATGTTTCAAGCAATTCTTTATCTATGTTATGAAAATGAGAGAAAATTTTTTTACAAGCCATTGTGTGTAGGAGAGCAAAGACATCTAATTTGTAATATTAATAAATAAAATGCCATCTTAGTCTCATGTCACATAAAATAGTTTTTTCCTGTAAGCAATGACAACCATCATCATAAAAGGTTTAACCTTCATCCAGGAAGCCTCAACATCCTCCCTTCAACAAACCAGCTTTTACTTTATAGAGGCCTCTTTTTCTTTGTTTTAAGGAGATGGGTAGTTGTTATCTTTCAATACAATGGACTATTATTAAGCACAAAAAGAAGAAGAAAAATGAAGCAATGGATTTAAAGGACTATTTGAGAAAGTAAAGATCCTCTTTTTTTTTTTTTTAAAATATACATATCATCGATTGGTCCTGCTTTCTCTCAGATGTGCTTTATTTACTTCTATCAAAAGACAAGAATTCATTATTGGTGTAGCCTCCATAAATGTTGTAGTACAAGTCAAGAAACTTAAGTTTTTTTTTGCCGATACTTTTCTATACCCCGATCTTTCTTTACAATTAGCGAATGAGAAGAGGAAGATTTTTTCTTTTTATTTTAGATTATATGAAAGTGCTTTGATTTAAGAATTAAGCTTTTGTGTTCTGAATGAGAGAAGAAGAACACAAAAAAGCCAAATTTTAAATCAAAGCAAATCTTCTCTAATTTAAAATATAAAAGAGAAAAAAATCACCGCAAATTGGAGTCTTCCATCTAACGAAAACATGCATGGAATGGTAATAGGGTTGAGGGCCATTCACTCCATCACAATGGATGGAGCTAGAGCAAATCAACAAGCGCAAAATTCCCATCCCATCTAATCTTCTCAACCCTATCGAAAAAACCATTGAATCATTGGGTTCTCTAGCTTTCGTGTGCCCATCTAAGACCCAATACTTGTAAGTTTGCTCTTTGGTCTTTGACATTTTGCAATTTCTTCTTTATATACAACATTTATATTCCTTTTATATCGAACCGGTGGTCTTGGAAATCAAAGATCTCACATCAATCCTTCAAAATGAGATGCCTCGGTTTTGTGAATGAAACTCATGTTGATCATACCATATTGGCAAAGGATATACCACAAAATGTCTCGGTTTCTATAATGAAACTAATAACTAATACACAACTGGGCCCAAAGCAACAAGTGGAACCGACTCAATAATCAAAAATTAGAGGCAAAATTTTTCTCTTGTTTCATTTTTTACAACCCATAAATCTTAGTAACATAGCTTGTTCAATCTACACCCTAGATATTAATAATTGCCAATGATCCGGATACTGAAGTGTTAATTACAAGAAAACTTGCAAAGTGACTCGCCATTATTATGACCCTCCGATAAATTTGTGTTTGAGGTTAAATTCCAATACATGGATGGGTTTTGGATCGACCGGGATGTGTTACGATGTTGTATTTTCCCATCTTGTTGAGTGTTTTATTTTGGAAGGGGGTGGATAGAGGCGGGTTGGTTAGATTCATATATTTATATGATCTTTCAATCCTTTGATTACTACTATGAATACTTGTCTTGGACAATATTCTTTTGGGTGTTGTTCTATTGTAGTTTTGATACTATACTTGAGCATTTATCTATTGGTTTGATTTATTTTGGTCGGGATTTGTAGATGTGGTGAGGGATGACCCAACAAACAATGTTCGGATTTGATATTTTCAAAACTTGGAATGCAACTTCACAGAAAGAATCAACATCCTCTTGGGATACTGAAAAATGCAATATTTGACTATTTTGACACCAATTTTCCAAACAAATTTGACAAGTATGATTATCTATGCCCACTTGTTTCCACTAAAATGTATGGCTTTAATTATGTAAATGAGAATGTTTCGAAAACATTTTGCCTCATAAAGTCATATGGCGCCTTTTTTTAAGGGCCCGTGTCTCTTGTTTTTGTTTTTAATGCTAAGGTTATGTATCTCATTGAAGTTCGCTCAAGTATGTTTCTAACTTTCACTACACGCACAAACATATTTATCAAGTTGACCGTCATCATTATAAGCTTCGCAAAATGTACATTCACTTGTAGCATTATTTATGAGCACCAATTATTATCTTGATCCGTGTGTCAATTTATACCTACTAGGACGAGGTTCACGAAGCACATGCTTGTCTTCTTCAGGATATTTGATTTAGATATTAATTTGGTAGTCAATAAAAAGGGTATTACCTTCTTCCATGTCCTTTGATTAGTAAGAAAATAACACAACATTGTTGTTTTTTGTGTATTGATTTTGGCACTAAGTGCCTCTGGTGACCTATTTGTTTCATTTTCCGACTTGCTATTATTTTTAAATATGTGCGGGAAGACCGCTTCTACGACCGCCTTTATAACACTGGGTATCAAATTTCCGTGTTACGTTTACGGAAGACAAGTGATTTAAATTATGAAGTGTACTCTTCTATATATGTAGATATATACTTTGATCAAGAACCGTGGTAGCTTTAGATGGTTAATTGTAAAGATAATGAATGATTATGTAGTGGATGATTTTATTAAGTTAATAATATTGTAGTTTTTTATATTTTGTCATTATTTGCTATGGGACATTGAGCTACCAGTACACAAAAAGAATGTCAAATTTTATTTTGGCAACAATATAATTCGTTACCAAAGCATTGAACAAGTTTTAATATAACAATAATTTTTTATACATTTAGCAATAAATTTTCTTTGCTAATGGCATTAAAATTATAATATTTGGCAACGAAAAATTAACCTAATAACAACGGAGAGGATATTATTGTTAATACTAAAATAAAAGGCAATATTTTTTATCGTTGCAAATCATATCAATTTTTGTTGCACATATAAAGAAACGGCAACATATAATGTCGTTGTTAATCGACGACTTTCGTTGCTATTAAAAAATAACCAGTAACGAAAAGCAACAAACATTTTTGTTGCTGATTCAGCAAAATGTCGTTGCCAAAATAATATAATCAGCAACGAAAATCGTTGCTAAAAGTTTACATTCAGAAGAAAACAAACTTAGGAAAAACAAGCTTAGGCAACAATTTTCATAATTTATCGCAACAAAAAATGTCGTTGCAAAATGGTGTAAATTGCAACGAAATGCAACGAAATGGGTCGCAACAAAAAAAAAGAGTTCATTTCATTGCCAATTAGCGTGCTTTTGCAATTTCGCAAAATGTATTTTTAGCAACAAAATTTTAATTATTCTCGCAACAATACATTTTGTTGCTAAAGGATCGATGTCTCAGACGAAAGCCAAATTTTGTTGCAAAATGTATTATTTTTGCATCAAACTTAAAAAAATTTTCATATACAAAACAATTAGCAACACTTTTCCATTTGATCACTCAATACAAACGACGCAACGACATAAGAAAGTCGCCAACAAAAACCCTTTAGAGAATAAAATACAAAGCACCTTGAAAATTTAGCAACTTAAAATTGGTTTACTAGCAAGATGATGTTAAGCCCCATTTTTCTAGAAAATAAAAAGGCGTATTATAATAAACCAAAAGCTATAAGGCGCATTTTGGTTACACACGATTTCCCCATACTAGATTATTTTAATCATTTTATATTATATTGTTTTATTTGTCACATTGTAATCAATTTACATAACTTACAATAATAATTATAATAATTATAATTTTATTATAATTCTTTTGATGATTAATAATAATCATATGTCTAATTTAATTAATAAATTAGATTTAAACATTGCTTTATTTAATTTACTTATTTTCTTTAACATTAAACAACTCATTTAATTAAATTAATTCTTCAAAGAATAAATTTTACATTTTCTTTAATTTAATTATCATAAACACATAACTAAATTATTATACCACAATTTCATAAGTTATTTATTTTTCTAAATAAATAAGTTATTTAAAATATTTATTTAATTCAATAAATATTTAAAATTAATTACCAAATTTATTTAATTTCTTCAATAGTTAACTTAACTATTAAACCTCACTTTCAATATATGAATATATATTTCTTCTTCACAACCGTGATCACATATTTAAAAATATATAGCATGTATATGTACATACTCAAACTCAAAATATCTCATAATAAGAATTTTAGTTATTAAATTCCTATTTTAATAACTTATAAAAATTCGGGTTGTCACATCCTTCCTCCCTTATAAGGATTCCGTCCTCAGAATCAACAAAACCTCCCTTACTCGGTTTTCACCAAATCTCTTTTCAAAATTTATCGTTGAATATCTTCAACACATTACCTTAATATAAGTTTTATATTTCCTATTACATTCATTACCTCAACAAATTCTAGGTTTTATTTCATAACTCTCACATGAGCTCAATTATATTTTGAGTATTATATATTTTTTTAACCCATTCATTTCCTTCTATAAGTATCGTTATCACAAATACTCGGGATATTACATTCACCCATTCTTCTAAGAATTTCGTCCTCGAAATTTTATTAATCTTTATTCATTCAATCTATCAAAATAGATTTTACGCTAATACTTTATTCATTCATTGGGTTCTATAACCACTTTCTTTCTACAAAGATCTTTCTACAATTATTAAAATTTTCTATTAAAAGTTTTACATTATTCTTTGATAACTCATTTCTTTCTCATTTCAAAATTTCTTTTCTAACTTATTCAATATATTTATCATTTAGTGCCGCATTCTACGACTTACTTCTTCTAAGGAATATCATCCTTACCACATTCGCCTTTTAGAATAGCAAGAATCTTCCACAATTGCTCAATAATTGGGAAGCAGTATGAATAACTCAGGAATTTAAAAGATTACAAATCATGCTGAGGGATCATAAGACCATGAACTCATCTCTAGGTTTAATAGTGCTTCACCCCCGGTTCTTCACACTTTAAACCCTTTTAATAGAATGTTTATCGATCACAAAGACTGAAAACACCCTCTGCAAGTACTCTAGGTGATCAGCTTATCGTACCACTATGTCGTGCACAACGTATTACATCTCAACATCGTAACGACTATATGTGTGACGCCCCCAAAACAGGTATACAACATCCATCTTGGGTTGCCAGATACAAGGTACTGAATTCAAATACAACTTAATAATACAACTATCGTGTACAATACGATAAAACATAAACTGTGAGTTTGAATACATATATTGTCTACTAGAGAGTATACAAACTCAAAAGGAGTCCTCATTACAATTATTATCACACTATTTCACGAGAATAGTGAGGGACTACTAATGCAAACATCTAGGACCATCACTCTGTTCCCCGACTAGTCCCGACCACGTTCCCATTTCACGAGAGAAACGGTAAAAGAAAGGGTGAGCTCAACTAGCCCAAAGAAAAAAAATATTATGACTAAGTTAATGCGTAATAAATTATCCTTCAGCCTTCACGAAGATAACAACCGATAGAATATAATAGACAACAAGTTTTAGATCAAAAACTACAGTTGGAATAAACAATCCATTAAAAGAGTCAAGAGAAGCATAATGTCTACTATCTCCTCTAGATTTAAAAGTCCATCGTTGATATTTTATTCTGTAATACTCATCAACAGAGTTCTTTGCTATACTTAAGACAAATAGAACTTTCATCACTTGTCTTCACCGAACCACAAAGATGTTAGATTAAATTCACAATTCATATTTATAATAATGTGAATTAATGAGTTCCTTCTTGCCACAAAGGCTTAATAGAACGTTTACTCAATATCATTACCCCAAAGGTGAAGATATTCAAATGTAATAACAATGATCATACCAATCGATTGTCTATCTTTTGCACTACGGCCAAAGATATTCAACTATAAAACCAATAGTCATGATCATACCAATCAATTTCCTTCGATTGCACTACTGACCAAAGACATTCAGCTGTTAACTAATGGTCATGTTCCCGCTTAATCACATCATTGAATTATCCATTTTCTGGCCAAGGATATTCGTTAGTATCACTAGTGGTCATGATCATGTCATACACCGCTCATCTTCGCACTACGGGTCAAAGCTATCAAACAATAGATCATCTCTTTGCACTACAGCCAAAGATATTCAACAACATATCATCTTTGCACCACTGTGCCAAAAGACATACAACTTGTAAAACCAATAACCAACAATATAATAAAGAATGGAATAATAAAGGAATTTCACCATGTATACGATTTCGCATGTAGGCCAGTTATTCCACCATAATAATAAAGAATGGATTAATAAATGAATTTCACCATGTATGCGAAGATACTTGGCATGACAAAGTTATTCGGCATGATAATAAAGAATGTAATAATAGAAGAATTTCACCATTAAATGCGTAATCCGCATGCGATGTTATTCCCAATAGAATAATAAATAATGGAACCGGTCCCGGCGTGAAACGCATTTACGTGATATTCCAAACAAAATAATAATTAATGGAACCAGTCCAACGTAAATACGAACGGAGGATATTCACAAGATAATAAAGAAGCGAAATATTAGAAGAATTTCACCATGTATGCGGTACTTCAGATAAAGCGAGTTATTCAGCGAGAATAATAAGAATGGAATAACAACATAATTCACTGCATGCGATAGACCGCACATGACGAGGATATTCGGCGGAATAATAAAGAACGGAATATTAGAAGAATTTCACATGTATGTATGCGGTGCTTAGCAAACAAAGTTATTCCAACATAATAATAAAGAATGGAATAAAAATAGCTCTCTTCATGAATACGAAAGAAATAATACCCCTTACAGGTACAACAAATAATATCCCTACCTTAGAAGAAACTAGATATTGGAGTAGTGAAGTAGCAGAATACTTTTCTTCTTTCTCTCTATAGTTTCTCTCTCTAGAGTTTTAGTGAATTCGTAAGAAATAATGAAGGAATGAGCTTCTATTTATAGGAGAATGGACTGAATAGTAACTAATTCATGAATGGTCCAGATTAATTTACTTTTAAACGGACGGTCCATATTGGTTTACTATTCAAACTTAAAGCAACGGTCCATACTGATTCACTATTAAAACTTTAAAGCAACGGTCCATACTGATTCACTATTAAAACTTTAAACCAGCGATCCATATTGATTTACTATTAAAACTTTAAACCAACGATCCATATTGATTTACTAATATATTTTCAACCAACGGTCTAAAAATTAGCACATCTCCTCATGGAATAATATTGTACCCAAAAATGATTTGGACCAAAAAGAAATATATCTTATGGGTGAATAGTACCCCGTGAATAGTAACTCGTGAATAGTAACTCGTGAATAATAACTCGTGAATAGTACTTCGACACAAAAAGTGCCCCAAATACTCGAGTGAACAATACTAGATTGAATAGTAACCGGGTATTTTATTACAACTTGTCTACGTTGAAAATTTTTCAAATATCACCCTTAACTTTACATTTTTATCAATTTAACTATTTACCAAAATAATAAAATTGAATACTTTTATTTCATAAAATTCGGGGTCTCACAATCTCCCCTCCTTATGAAATTTTGCCCTCGAAATTTATGTACGTACCTGATATTCGAAGAGATGAGAATACCTTGCTTTCTTTTCGGATTGTACCTTCTCGGTTATTTCATCTCTATCATGATTTTCCAATTCTCATCTCCTGTATTTCAAATATCATTCTAGAATATAGTTTTAAAATAAGGGTTAATTAACATATCACATATTATTCCTATACTCTGACCGACCAATTAAATACCAAATAAACTTAGGTAGGTCATACTAGCGAAGGAATTCCCCTCTCTCTCCCTCCTAGTTCTTGTCTCACATCTCGGCCGTGGATCATATCCCTAAGCTTTGATACCAACTGTGACGCCCCCAAAATTAGGTATACATCACCCATTCTAAGTCGCTAGGTACATGGTACAAAATTCAAATACAACTTCATTTATACAAATGTTGAGCTGTCGTATAGAATACGACCACAGTTAACTATGAGTTTTAATACAAATGTATGTAACTCTCATGGTACCTCGACCACAATCTTACAATGATACTTTACAAAAAAGTATAGTCAAACATTGTTTTAGGAATTAAAATCTTTGGGAAGTGCTCAAGGAAACCTTCGTACATGGGAGGCCATGCGTCTAGGTTATGATAGATATCATATGTCCATAGAATTATCCTTGGTTGACGCAATAGACCCCAAAGAAACACGAGAAGATTACTATCATCTTCTTTCCAATGGTGAGTCTTCTCTTGACATATAACTATCTCCACTGTCTCCAAGTGAATATTATATTTCAAATAAACTCCAAGATCATATAGGTAGTGCCCGTAGATATACTCAGCAAGTGGATGTGCACAACTATGTCTTATGATAACACGAGGTTGTATGTCATTAGACATCTTGTATGATAGTGGCAAAAACACCCTTCCAACGTTGGGTTCGCCTCACCCTATATGATTCACCAAATATAACTACTAAATGATGTATAGAATACAACACACTTTTCTATAATGTTTAGGGAGAACCTCCACAGCTAGAGACCACCATTCTAATCCTCTTAATACCCCCGCTCAAACCCAAACTACACTTTTATTACGAAAGGAATTATGAAGCGGAAAATTTGAGCACAACTATGAAGAAAGAATATCATGACTAAAGATAATTAAATTATCAATAGCTTTTATCAATAATAAATCGTAGATTTAGAACATATAATGAGATAATAAAAATTTCAACCATAGTTGCGGTGAACGAAAGCAATCCATTAAAAGAGTCAAATAGACCATAAGGTCTATTATCTTCTCTATGTTAAAAGTCCACCAATAATGTTTTATCCCGTAACATTAATCAACAATTTTCCGTCCATGATCATATGAATAATTCATAATCACAATTGTGATTCTAAATTCCTCTTCGCACCGTGGGACGAAGATAATTTTCATCACTGAAACATCAAAATCATGGTTATACCAAATCACAATTTTCGCCGAAATCATTAAATCATCTTTGCACTACTACCAAAGATATTCATTATTATCACATCCATGAATTAATATTTCATTCTTTGAAACTCAACTCAATAATTAATCCACATCATCGAATCATCCATGCTTCTGTGCCGAGGATATTCTTTAGTATCACGACCACGAATTATCCATGCACTACGGGCCAAAGATAATCGTGTTTTCATCAACCATCCCCGATCATGCTATAAAACAATTCATCTTTGCACTACTGACCCAAAGAGAATCCATAGCCATAATTGTGACGCCCCAAAATTAGGTATACCTCACCCATCTTGGTTAAATCGGATACATGGTACAAAATTCAAATACAACTTACTAATACAATCTGTTAAGTATACAATCGACAAAATATAATTGTGAGTTTGAATACAATTATTGTCTACTAGAGATTATACAAATTCAAAAGGAGTCCCGATTACAATTATTAACACACTATTTCACGAGAATAGTGAGGACTACTAATGCTATCCTCTAGGCCATCACTCCGTTCCCCGACTAGTCCTCGCTTATGTTCTCATTTCACAGAGAAAACGATGAAAAAATGGTGAGCTCAACTAGCCCAAAGAAGAAATATTATAACTAAGATAATGCGAGAATAAATTATCGTTAGCCTTCAACAAGTGTTAAAGCGATAAAATATAACAACATCAAGTTTAATCAGCAATGAACAAGCAATCCATTAAAAGAGACAAGTAGAGAATAAAATCTACTATCTTTTATGATTTAAAAAGGTTTTCATGACTTTTATCATTGGGACTCAAACAATAAATAATCCACATCATCGAATCACCCCACTTTACTGCCGAGGATATTCTTTAGTATCACGACCACAAATTATCCATGCACTACACCAAGGACATTCGTGTATACATTAATGGTTAAGTGATCATGCCAACAACTGTCCATCAATGCACTATCTGAATGCCAACTGTGATGCCCCCAAAATAGGTATACAACACCCATTCTGAGTGCCAAATACATGGTACGTAAAGCAAACTACAACTTCAATAACAATTGTCGTGCAAAATATGACAACACATCTTGTGAGTTTAAATACAAATATTGTCTTCTAGACAATATCCACACTCAAATAAGTCCTCATTACAATTATTCAAACACTATTTTACAAAAATAGTGAGGGCTGCTAAAACATCTTTCTAGAACCATCACTCCGTTTCCAGACTAGTTCTGCTATGTTCTCACCTCACGAGAGAAAATGGAACCAAAAGGAAAAGGTGAGCTCAACTAGCCCGATAAAGAATATTATGACTAAGATAATATACAACAAATTATCGTTAGTCTTCACGAGGGGAAAAATCTAATAAAATATAATAGCCAACAAGTTTTAGATCAACAATTGCGGCGGAAACAATGAATCCATTAGAAGAGTCAAGTAGAGAATGAGTTCTACTATCTTCTAAGATTTAAAAGTCCATCATCAATATTTTATCTCTGTAACAACAATCGATATACATCTTTAATCAAATATTCATCTTTTGCACTACAGAAAAAGATATTCATTTATATCACCGATTGGTCGTGTTCATCTCAACACTGTTCATTCATCTTTGCACACGGGCCAAAGATATTCATCGATTAATCATTTATCTTTGCACTACAGTAGAAGATATTTAGTAATATCATCATTTAGGGTGAGGATGATGAAAAATATTTTAAAGAAAAGCGAATCCGGTGAAAGCGGAAGGACAAATAGTAGGGATTAGTATAAGCAGTTTATCCAAGATCAATAATACTTCATAAATACCAATTTTGAAGCGAGAATTCAAAAATAAAGATCAAAACATGGATCTGATCAAAGATAGTAACCATAATAGACATCTTGGACAAAAGAAGAAAATTTCATTTTTAGGTGAATAGTTAAAGTATTAAGTGAATAGTCTTGCGAGTATCGTGAATAGTGCCGTATCGTGAATAGTAACCCCTGACACAAAAAGTTCAAATTTGATAAAATTCAGATCAATACTTGGCATAATGATATTGAAGAAATAATATCATATATGAAGAAAATAACATCCCTTACCTCAAATATATCATTACTTACGATCGGAATATCGATATATAAAAGGTGAAGGAAACTTGCCTTTGATGAATAGAAACTCACAAAGTATCTAAATACTCACAAAATACACTCAATAATCTAGAGAGAAAAGAGAAAACTTGTTTACGGTGTGATTTTCAATTCTAACTTAGCCCTCTATTTATAGGAAAATGTTAGCAGACTTGGCACTGCGCATGACTGATGGCTTTACACTGCTACTATTCCCACCCACAACATTTGAAATAAAATTCAGAACATTTCTTCACCAACCACAAGTGGGGCCCACTCAATTCTAGAATTTTCCACCAAAATCTAAATTATGGAACCTAATTTACGAATCGAGTCACCTCTTAAAATTCATAACAAATCATCGTTCATTTTTAGCGGTTCAAAATTTGTGGACATATACTCAACTTATATATGTATAACATATCCAAAAATTACAACGATCAAGCAGTTGGGATTAAAATTATAACTCACACAATATATCTCAAAATACTGGTTTAATTTTTAATACCTTCATTTCAAACAAAAATCTTGATAAAACACCTCAACATTAACTCCTTCATTTTTAACCACAATAAATATATCCAACATTTATATCCACATAAAATAAATATTTCCTTATCATATGAATCAATAATTAATTATTTACAAATAATATTACAGAATCACATTTATAATGACAGGTAGTTTCCGGGAAGAGGGGCTTTCAATAAGAATTTCTCCTTATTGGTAGTGCGCAATTAGGTGACCAAACCTCTCCTTGATGCAGAACTTTCTAGACATTGCCAATAATCTTTATCTAATAATATTATTCAAATAATATGAATTATTGATCGATAATGGGAAATCTTGTTCGGTGACAATTATTGAAACAACAATAATATAAAATATCAACGCACAATTATTGAATCAATAAAATAAAATATTGAGCGGTAACTCTTTGTAACAATTATTGAGTAGTGCCTTCTTACGTAAGGATCAATAATTCATCAATCACATGCATCCACGCCGTACATCGTATTTTAACCACCGGGTATTCCAACGGTGTTATGATAACAACTACGGCAGTTATTTATAAAAACTCAAACTTGTCATTTTCTTCATTTCGACAGTTATTACATTATGGGGCCCATAAATGATTTACTGTCGTCATACGAATATTCCTCGACAACAAGAATATTCCACGACCAAAGCGAATATTCCAAACAACAATGATTATTTTTATAACCACTTGCATATTTTGTAAAATTTGCACATTTCACCCATAACCGAAAAATTATATCAAATTAATACCTTATTATTCACAAATATAATTAGAGGAAATTCGATTTTATTTATAATAAGTTGGGGTCTTACAACCTCCCTCCTTATGAAATTTCATCCTCGAAATTGACATACGATACTTAGTGTTTGAAAAGGTGAGGATACCTCGCTTTCATTTCGATTCCAACTCCGGTCATTTCTTAAATAGCATGGTTTCTCCATAAAACCTTAACTTGTGGTATAACCTTGCAGTGCGTAGGACATGCTCTTTCCTATCCAAGATCTTACTTGGTACTTCTTTCATACGTTAAATCTTGACTATCTAAATCTGGTTCTAACGCTTGATAATATGGTTCGGGTCTTTCACATATTTACTGAAGCATGGATATGTGAAAACATTATGAACACGAGACATACTTGGAGGTATCTGCGAGTCTATAGGCCACATTCCTATTCGGTCAAGAATCTCAAATGGACCAACAAATCGTGGATTGAGCTTTCCTCTCTTCCCAAATCTTGTAACTCCTTCCATGGTGCAACACGTAACAATACATGATCCCCGATATTAAATTCCACGTCTTTTCGATGAAGATCCGCATAACTCTTTTTGTCGATCTTGTGCCGTTTTTATCGTTGTCGAATCATTTGGATCTTTTACGTAGTCATGCGTACTAATTACGGTCCCAACAACGTTGCTTCTCCCACCTCATCCCGGACATCTTTGGAGAGCGACACTTTCATCCATACAGCGCCTCAAATGGAGCCATGCCTATACTTGCTTGATAAGCTTTGTTGTTGTAGGAGAATTCCACCCGATGGCAAGTACTTATCAACTTCCTTTAAAATCTAGGACACAAAGTCTTAATAGATCTTTGAGGGTTTGAATAGTCCTCCACGATTGTCCGTCCATTTGAGGATGGTATCTTGAAGCCCAATCGTAAATCCGTGCCCATAGCTTTACTGTAAGCTAACCCAAAATTGTGAAGTGAATCTTGGGTCACGATCGAAACTATGGATCTTGGCATGCCATGCAATCTCATAATCTCATTCACGTACATCTGAGCAAGGCGTTCAAGGAATAAGTCTCACGTATCGGTAAGAAAAATGGCGGACTTGGTTAATCTATCAACAATAACCCAAATAGCATCTATGCCTTGAGAAACTTTGGGAAGACTTGTAACTTGAAATCCATAGTAATGTGTTCCACTTCCATTCCAGAATCTCAAGTGGTTGTAATGGACCCTTTGGCACTTGATGCTCGCCTTTACACGTTGACAAGTTAAACACCTCGAGATAAATTTCAGCGATCTCTCTCTTCATATTATTCCACCAAAATGTATGTCGAATATCATGATACATTTTGGTACTCCCGAGATGGATTGCAAAGCGGGGTGTTGTGTGCCTCCATCATGATTCTATGCTTCAAGTCGAATCGTTAGGAACACAAAGTGCGGAGTTGAATCTAAGTATTCCTTCTTCATCGATTCTCGCTGCACGGAATAGCTCCTTCTTGCACTTTCTTCTTCATACGTATCGGCTCGGTAAAAGTAGCTTGAAAGCGACTTTAACTTTATCGATTAAAGTCGGTTCTACTCGTATATTCACCATCATCATGTGGGTCCCTGAGTCTTTAATTCTACCTCCATCCTTTGCAAGTCATCTGAGAATGGGCCTTTGCATTAACAAATCACTTTTCGTACTCGCATATGATCTTCTACTCAATCGTCGACTACTACGTTCGCTTTTTCAGGATGATATTGAATAGTGTGATCGTAATCTTTCAATAGTTCAAGCCAGCGTCGTTCTTGCCGCATGTTGAGTTCTTTTGGGTGAAGAAATATTTGAGGCTTTTTTATGGTCCGTATAAATCTCCATTTTCTCCCCATACAAGTAGTGTCTCCAAATTTTCAACGCGAAAAATGATTGCTGCCGACTCTAGATCATGAGTAGGATAATTCTCATATTATTCTTTGAGTTTCGTGAGGCATAGGCTATGACTTTCCCATGTTGCATGAGAAGCGCATCCTAACCCTTTGCTGAAGCATCGTTTGTATATAACAAATCCATCCGTACCAGATGGTATTGCCAGAACAGGTGCCGAAATGAGTCTCCTCTTGAGCTCTTGGAAACTCTTCTCGCATTCCTCGCTTCATACAAATTTTGTATCTTTCCGAGTCAACTGAGTTAACGGAGTAGCGATTCGAGAAAATCCTTCCACGAATCTCTGATAATAACCAGCTAAGCCCAGAAAGCTACGCACTTCGGTCACCGACTTTGGTTGCTCCCAACTTTGTCTTTGCTTCAATCTTGGCAAGGGTCGACGGATACTCCATGTTTTGACACCACGTGCCCAAGGAATGCTACTTCCTCAAGCCCGAACTCGCATTTCTTGACTTGGCATAAAGTTTGTTTTCACGAAGCCTTTCAAGTATCGACTTCAAATGGTGCTCATGATCTTCACGGCTTTTGGAATAGATGAGGATTTCATCAATAAAGACAACAACAAAGCGATCAAATATTCCTTGAATATACGATTCATCATATCCATGAAAGCGGCGAGGAGCATTAGTCGATCAAAAGACATGACTAAGAATTCATAATGCCCGTCCAGGAGTTACGAAGGCGGTCTTTGGAATATCCTCGTTTTAATCTTGATTGATGATATCGAGCGAAGATCGATCTTTTGAAAAGAATTGTGCTCCTTCCAACTGGTCGAACGAGGTCATTAATGCGAGGTAGCGGATACCTATTCTTGATGGTGACATGGTTTAATTCTCATTAGTCAATACAAAAGTCGCATACTCCGTCTTTCTTCTTTTCTGAATAAAGCAGGAGCACCCGAGGAGATGTACTAGGGACGAATGAAACCTATGTCTAACAATTTCTGTAGTTGGACTTTTAACTCACGAAGTTCAATAGGAGCCATTCGATATGGGGTTTTAGAAATGGGTTTTGTGCGGCTCAAGGTCGATAAAGAATTCAACATCACGTTACGGGGTAGGCCAGGGAAGTTCTTGAAATACATCGAAAAATTCTCTAACAATGAAATATTATTCAAATCGACTTGTCTTTGTTCAAATCCATAACATGGGCTAAGAAAGCTTGACATCCGTTTTTCAATAAGCGAATAGCTTTATGGCTTGATATGATAGTGGTGATTTTAGTGGTTTAGTTGTTTGAATTCATATAGCGAGGTTGGTTAGGAATATGAAAACTAATGACCTTACGAAAACAATCAATTTTGGCATGATGAGTGGTTAACCAATCAATTCCTAAAATCACATCAAAAGCAAGTATCTTTAAAGATATAAGATCAGCAGGTAATGTGATAGTGCCAACTTGGATCATGCAAGATTTATAAAGCGTAGATGTAACGAAGGTTTCACCAGACGGAGTTTCAATAGATAAGTCAAAGTCCAATTTCTCCGAGTCAAGTTTAAGCGTTGAGCACACAAGGAGAGATAAAGAATGGGTAGAACTGGGGTATCTAGTAAGGTATAAACTTGCAAGAGTTCAAGATTAGCTTACGTAATCACCTCGTTCGGGTTCCTCGTTTTTTTTTGATCCACGACAAAGCGCTCTTCCAGAACCGCCATTGATTTTGACTTATCAGGAACGACCCTTGGAGTCACCATCCCGTTGAACTTGGTTTTGCTATAGAACAATCCCGAGCTATGTGGCCTTCCTTTCCACGGTTGTAACATACCTTGGATTGTTGTGGGCAGTTTGGTGATATGTCCCTCTTTCCGCATTTGTAACATCTAAGCGGCGGTCGTTCTCCTCCCTAGAATTTGTTGTTGGTCTTTGGTGTTGTTGTTGATGTCTTCCGTCGTTGTTGAATCTCTCCTTTTGAAATTTCAACTTGACTCACCTCTCCTATTATCATGGCCACGATGACCACCGAGTGGTGGTTACGCCTTTGTTCGTATTTTTCCTCCTCGTTGGTTATCATCGCTCGATGATTCTCATCCGTATATGACCACAGTTGTGTTCCCTCGGTTGAACATACTCATTATCTCGCTCTAATAATTGAGCCCTATTTACAACATCTGAATATAAAGAAAATTTATGAGATATAAGATATTTTCGAATCTCGGGCTTTAGACCTCTCAGAAACATCCTAGTCATTCGTTCCTCATTTTCGACCAAATGAGGTGCGAACTGGATAACTCGCAAACTTTGCCTCGTCTTTGGGACACCGTCATGTTGTTTTGTTCGATCCGATAAACTCCACCTCCTTCATATGATGAATACTTTCGGGAAAGTACTTGTCATTGAATAATTCTAAAATGTTTCCCAAGACATCTTTGAGTGCGGTGGTAGATACGCTTCATGAGACTCCCACCGGTGAGTCTTCCTCCACGCGGAACATAAAGGTGGTGAATGGGACCTTCTGTTCTCCGTGCATCCCAAGACATCGAATATCTTGGTAATTTGCTTGACCCACGTTTTCCACCGTGATCGGATCCGGCTTTCCCTTAAATTACGGTGGTCCCAACTCCTTGAAGCGCTTGCATTTGTGACAAGCCGCGCATTACTATCATTTCCACCGTATTTTGTGCACAGAGTCTCCTAAATGCGGTTTTGCATGAAGCGCAAAAAAGCTCTAAACATTCCATCATTCATCGTTTGCTCGGTAGTGTTGTTTTCTGAGGAGGAATATTGCCTTCTGTTGCACGTTCTCTGGTTTGTAACTAAAGGTTGTTCCACAGTCTCATACACTCCATTGTTAATGTTCTCAACGGCCATTCTTAAATACTAGCATAAAACTAGGGTTAATTAAACAAATTAACATATCACATAATATCCCTATATTATGGTGACCAACAAATAAGCTTAGATAAGACACACTAGCGAAGGATTTACTCATCTCTCCTCCTAGTTCTATTCCCGATCTCGCCAGAGACCATATCCCTAAGCTTTGATACCAACTGTGGCGCCCCCAAAATAGGTATACAACACCCATTACGAGTCGCCAAATACATGGTATGTAAATCAAACTACAACTTCAATAATCTGATTGTCATGCAAAATCTGACAACACATCTGTGAGTTTAAATACAAATATTGTCTTCTAGACAATATCCACACTCAAATAAGTCCTCGTTACAATTATTCAAACACTATTTTACTGAGAAATAGTGAGGAATTGCTAAAACATCTTTCTAGAACCATCACTCCACGTACCCTCGACTAGTTCTGCTATGTTCTCACCTCCTGAGAAAAATGGAACAAAAAGGAAAAGGGTGAGCTCAACTAGCCCAATAAAGAATATTATGACTAAGATAATATACAACAAATTATCGTTAGTCTTCAACAGGGAAAAATCTGATAAAATATAATAGCCAACAAGTTTTAGATCAACAACTGCAGCGGAAACAACAATCCATTAGAAGAGTCAAGTAGAGAATGAGTTCTACTATCTTCTAAGATTTAAAAGTCCATCATCAATATTTTATCCCTGTAACAACAATCAATATACATCTTTAATCAAATATTCATCTTTGCACTATAGGCCAAAGATATTCATTTGTATCACCAGTTGGTCATGTTCATCTCAACACCTGTTCATCTTTGCACTACGGGCCAAAGATATTCATCAGTTAATCATTTATCTTTGCACTACTGGCCGAAGATATTTAGTAATATCATCATTTAGGACTGAGGATGATGAAAATATTTTAAAGAAAGCGAATCGATTGAAGCGGAAGGACAAATAGTAGGATTAGTATAGCGGTTTATCAAGATCAATAATACTTCATAAATACCAATTTTGAAGCAAAATTCAAAATAAAGATCAAAACATGGATACAATCAAAGATAGTAACCATAATAGACATCTTGGACAAAAAGAAGAAAATTTCATTTTTGATGAATAGTGTCAGTATTCATGAATACGTGAATAGTAATCGATATCGTGAATAGTAACCCCAACACAAAAAAGTTTCAAATTTGATAAAAATTGGATCAATACTTTGACATAATGATATTGAAGAAATAATATCATATATGAAGAAAATAACATCCCTTACCTCAAAATATCGATTACTTACGATGGAATATCGATTATATAAGTGAAGAAAACTTGCATTGATGAATAGAAACTCACAAAGTATCTAAATACTCATAAAATACACTCGATAATCTAGAGAGAAAGAGAGAAAACTTGTTTTGGTGTGATTTTCAATTCTAACTTAGCCCTCTATTTATAGGAAAATGTTAGCAGACTTGACTACAACTTTGATGGGCTTTACTGCTACTATTCCACCCACCACATTTGAAATAAATTCAGCACATTTCTTCACCAACCACAAGTGGGGCCCACTCAATTCTAGAATTTTCCACCAAAATCATTTATAAACCTAATTTTCGAATCAGTCACCTCTTAAAATTCATAACAAATCATCGTTCATTTTTAACGGTTCAAAATTTGTGGACATATACTCAACTTATATATGTATAACATATCCAAAAATTACAACGATCAAGCAATCGGATTAAAAATTATAACTCACACAATATATCTAAAAACACTTGGTTTAATTTTTAATACCTTCATTCAAACAAAAATCTTCGATAAAACACCTCAACATTAACTCCTTCATTTTTAACCACAATAAATATATCCAACATTTATATCCACATAAAATAAATATTTTCTTATCATATGAATCAATAATTAATTATTCACAAATAATATTACAGAATCACATTTATAATAACGGTAGTTCCCGGAAAGAGGGGCTTTCAATAAGAATTTCTCTTATTGGCGCCGCAATTAGGTGACCAAACCTCTCCTTGTGAACTTTCTAGACATTGCCAATAATGCTATCTAATAATATTATTCAAATAATATGAATTATTGATCGATAATGGGAAATCTTGTGCGGTGACAATTATTGAAACAACAATAATATAAAATATCAACGCAACAATTATTGAATCAATAAAATAAAATATTGAGCAATAACTCTGTAACAATTATTGAGTAAAGTGCCTTCTTACGTAAGGATCAATAATTCATCAATTTGTGCATCCACAGCGTATTCTTGTATTTTAACCACGGGTATTCCAATGATGTTAATTGTGAACAACTACGTAGTTATTTATAAAAACTCAAACTTATCGTTTTTTTCTTCATCCGATGAGTTATTACATTATAGGGCCCTAAATGATCGCTTGGCCGCATGCGAATATTCCCCAACAACAAGAATATTCCACGACCAAACAAATATTCCAAACAAATAATGATTATTTTATAACCACTTGCATATTTTACAAAATTTGCACATTTCACCCATAACTGAGAGAATTATATCAAATTAATACCTTATTATTCACAAATATAATTAGAGGAAATTCAATTTTATTTATAATAAGTTGGGGTCTTACAAATTGAATCAATAATATAAGAGATATGATAAAGAATTACTTAGTAGCAATAATTGAGTATCATTTGAAAGTGACTTCTCACGTAAGCATCAATAATCGATCCGTAATGCCATTATGTAACCACGCCAGACATCGTGACGATTACGCATATTCAATAGTTTTAACAGTAATACCTCCACCGTTATTTTCATAAAGTATTTTGTCGTTTTCAATCCGACAATAATTCCATTTATGGGGTCCACTAATGATTAATAATATTCTCCCCCAAAAAGAATATTCCCCGACCAAACAAATATTTTATAACAACTTGCTTACTTTTGCAAAATTTATAAATATTACCCACAACTATAACATTATATCAAATTTACTCCATAATATTCAAAATAATATTTATAGAAAATTCATCTTTATTTATAAAAATTGGGGTCTTACAATAATCATACCAAAAACTGTCCATCAATGCAATACGGGCCAATGAGGACTTTTTCAACATCATTTGTAACATTACGGTTATGATTATATCGAATAATCCCTGGTCATAATCATACCAAGTCCATCTATGCACTGCAGGTCACAGATGACTTTCAACATAATATAAGCATGAGGATGATGAGACAATATTATAAGCATTAGTCAAACTAAATCAAGGATAAATATTAAAGACTTTAAATTTATCCAAACCTTATCAATCACTTAATAAAAACATAATCTAATATTGTTAATATTATAACAATATTTTAATCGGGCCCTTAAAATTATAAACAATTTAATTTAATTGTTTACACTTTTCCAAATAATGCATTTAATCATTCAAAATGCCATACTCATAAGATTTCATCACCAATAATCAAATTACTCATCAAAAATCAGATATACCTTATATAGGATTTTCAAGCCATAAAACTTATTTACTAATTTTTCAACTTCACATAACATATTTAATTCATATGTTCAGAATTAAATCATTTTCATGAAAAATACCAAATCAGTCCCAAAAATTATTCTTTTCTCAGGATTAAGCGTAATATAGTCCCATATTGAACATATATTTTTTCTAATTTTTAAAATTCATTTACTATTTTTCAAAAATTAATTTCTAATTAATTCCTTAAGAAATTAGCTACCTCAAGGTTAACTCCGAAATTCTTCAATCTTGGCGGGATCTATGATAACGCGCGAGCTTCAGATTAAATTTCACGGTCATCGAGTTATAGAACTCCGGTTATAGCATTTTCATTTGAAAAACCTAAATATTGAAATGGTCATAACTTGTTCATTTTAAGCTCTGAATGAGCTCATTTTTGGACGGGATGTACTTTATACCATATATTTTCATGTCCCAAAAGGCCGGAATTTATTTCACAAGCTAAGTGGCCGAAAATGTCCTTTTAAAATGTTGGACAGTAGTCTTTTTGGAAATTTTGGTTTTTGACTCCTTTGCTAAAATCATTCCACACGAAAATCTACAACATCTTTTCTAGTGATTCCACTTGAATAAGTTAGAAAACTCATAGATCTAACTCTAGAACTTGACCACACTTAAAAATTCAAAATATAATAGGAGATATGGTCAATTGAATTTTATACTCCATTTTTACCAAAATCTGATTTCCAACCCTTGTGATTTCTAAGAAACTTTCATGTTTTCACATAATAACCAACATAACTCATCATGACAATGACATAATAATTCAATAAAACAAGTTCAAGAATAAGTTTTAAAGATTTATAAGTTAATTTATCCTGAACTAAATAATGTCCAAATTGTCAACATGATACTACTTTGAGGAGTAAAATTCAAGAATGCTCAGAAGAATATTTTCATGAAAAAATACTGGATGAAGCGCAAATATCAAGGATATTCCACTAATTTCATGGAGTATAGAAGTCAAAACTTTAACCAACTGAGTATAATAAAAAATGAAATAACAACAAGAATTCACGGTGCATGCGATAGATCAAGATGCATGTGATATTCCTACTGTAATAATAAAGAACGGAATATTAGAAGAATTTCACCATGTATGCGGCAGATTCAGATAAATAAGTTATTCCAACATAATAATAAAGAATGGAATAAAAATAGCTCTTCATGAATACGAAGAAATAATACCCCTTACAGTATAAACAAATAATATCCCTACCTTAGAAGAAACCGGATATTGGAGTAGTGAAGTAGCGAGTATACTTTTTCTTCTTCTCTCTATAGTTTTCTCTCTAGAGTTTCAAAGTGAATTAGTAAGAAATAATGAAGGAATGAGCTTCTATTTATAGGAGAATGGATCTGAATAGTAACTAATTCATGAACGGTCCGATTGATTTACTTTTTAAACGGACGGTCCATATTGGTTTACTATTAAAACTTAAAGCAACGGTCCATACTAATTCACTATTTAAACTTTTAAAGCAACAATTCATCTTCGATTCACTATTAAAACTTTAAAGCAAACGGTCCATACCGATTCACTATTAAAACATTAAACCAATGATCCATATTGATTTACTATTAAAACTTTAAACCAACGATCCATATTGATTTACTAATATAATTTCAACCAACTAGTCGAAAATTAAGACATCTCCTCATGGAATAATATTGTACTCCAAAATGATTTGGAACAAAAGAAATATATCTTACTATGTGAATAGTACCACGTGAATAGTAACTCGTAAATAGTAACTCGTGAATAGTAACTTATGAATAGTAACTCGTGAATAGTAACTCGTGAATAGTAACTCCTGAATAGTATTCTGACATAGAAAGTGCCCAAAATACTCGAGTGAACAATACTAGAGTGAATAGTAACCGAGTATTTTATGACAACTTGTCTACTTTGAAAAATTTTCAATATCACCCTTAATTTTACATTTTTATCAATTTAACTATTTACCAAAATAGAAAAATTGAATACTTTTATTTCATAAAATTCGGGGTCTCACAATATGCGTTACTTTCGGAACCATTGTCTCCGATAACATGTCCCCTTTTATAAGGTTGTTCTCCTGAGCTTCTTAATATCTGAATCCGCACAACCAAAAATTTGGTTTGGTATAGTTTGACAAAAAACGCTTGAATTTCATGAACATCTGTCAATATTCGTCTAGCTGAATCAAATATCATAGACTTCTACAACAATTCGGACATCAATCGAAATATACGTATACATATATATATGTATCTTAAAGAAATCTCAAAAAAAATCTTTTTATGGCGTCATGATTATGACATTGTCATACTACATCTCACCATAGTGGGCTGACGATCATCTGATCACATCCAACACCAGATTCCATTGCATTGATGACTTCATTGTTTATCATATCACCCGATACATATAGTTAAAATATATTTTGAAAATTAAAAAAATTCATTTTTTTATCTATCCGAAACAAACAGCATAGATACGCGAATAATAGCACTGTTTAAAAAAAAATTCTTTGGTTCACTAGTATGATCCAACATTTTTCAAAAATTAAAAGTACAACCATCGGCATGAAGTCAATAAATTTCAAAAATCTAGTAAAGCTAGAAGATTTGGAATATCTAATTTTCTCCATCAATTTCAATCTTTACACTAAATATTCTTGTATTTCAACTTGCAGTCCTCCTATATCCCCAGTATAGTTCATCAAACTTACCGCACATTGGAAGTTCAGGAACTTGCAACAATAATATGAGTTAAAGAACTTATCCTAGTCAGACCATAGGCATCTATTCACTGAGGGGTTCAAAACATACCAAATTATTGTGAGTCACAAACTTACCATATTCATTAGTTTTAAGAACCACACCTAATCCTAAAAATATCTGACTAATCTTAATAGTTTCTAACTATCAAATATACACATGAGAATAGAATCACCTTTTTACCACATATACATTGATAGCGCGACGCCGAGATTTCAATGATTATCAATGTGATAAACTGAGTGCAATCACAAAACCCTCGCCCATACAAAGGTTTGTACAACTCAGCCATCACATGAGTCCTCAATTGAAATCCCACCTAACTCTATCCTACTCATAACTTGCTCTTTGTTCAATACGAATTCCTCGTATCACATTATCTATAACTCCTCATAAGTTTATCTTGTACTATTTCATAGTACATCATCTTCATAGCATCAAGCTATAATTATTCAAACATTACAGAATATCTTTCATTTATAACTTAAACAGATCACGTCATGATCTTATTCCATAATCATCTCCCTTAAAATTCTTTTCTTAACTCGTGATCGTTTTGTTTTACGATCCTCTTTCTTTCCTTTTTCATCATACATATCCATTTTCTATACTAGGTTCCGAGTTGCTAGTTTGTATATACCTCCGCTCTATGAAGGAATCGTTTAGCCCAGATACTATACATCAACTATTAAAGAGTACAACTGTACCATACTTAAATATAACTTTTTGATTCTTAACTTCTTTATCATCTTCTCCTTTATTCTCTAAGGTTATAGCCTAGGGTACTTTTACCTAAGGTTTATAAACTACAGCTTTGATACCAATTGTAACGACCCCAAAATTCATACAATTTAATTCTCAACTTTGGTCGTTAAAACACATCTACCTTCTGATTTTACATCATTATTCGATGTTAAACTTTATAAAATGCGAAATAAATTAAACTTTTATGTCTTCTTACTTTAATTCCCTAAATCAAAACCTTTATCATCTACATGTCTTTGAATCAATCTTATTTTATGATTCGCTTTATCACTGTTATTATATAAAATTTTATATTTCAATCCGATAACCTTTACATATCAGATAACTCTAACTTTAGCTTTACAACTCAACATAAAACTATACATCATAAAACATTTAGTACATCTCATGAATCTTAATCATGGTATAAAGAAATAACAACTTTAGCTAAAATATTAATCTTCCTGTATTATTTCTGATCCACGTCATTCACGTAGCACATAGTGTTACCTTCTATGACGCCCCCAAAATAAGTATACATCACCCATCTTGAGTCGCCAAATACATGGTACAAAATTTAAATACAAACTTCTTTTATACAGTACGACAAAACGTAGCTGAGAATTTCAAAACAGATAATGTCTCATAGAGAGTATCCAAACTCAAATAAATTCTTCATTACAATTATTATCACACTATTTCACTGAATAGTGAGGACTACTAATGAAAATATCTGGACCGTCACTCCGTTCCCCGACTAGTCCCATCTACGTTCTCATTTCCTGAAGAAAATAATGAAAGCAAAAGGGTGAGCTCAACTAGTCCAGTAAGAAATATTATGACTAAGATAATGCAGAATAAATTATCGTTTAACAGTGTTAAACTGATAAAATATAATAAACATCAAGTTTAACTGCAACGGAACAATCAATCCATTAGAAGAGTTAAGTAGAGCATGATATCTACTATCTTCTATGATTTAAAAAGTTTATCATCAATTTTATCGCTGAGACTCAACTTAATAAATAAACCACATCATCGAATCATCCCTGCACTACGGGCCAAGGATATTCATGTAATCATCAATGGTTATGATTATACTGAATAATTCCTGGTCATAATCATACCAACAACTGTCCATTAATGCACTCCAGGACAATGAGGATTTTTACCACATCATTTGTAACATTACGGTCATGATTATACCAAATAATCCCTGGTCATAATCATACCAATCAATAGTTCATCTATGCACGTAAGCCACATATGACTTTTATCACAATATAAGTATGAGGATGATGACAATGATATAAGAATTCAATTAAAAGAAAGCAAATGATAAATTTTTAAAGATTATAACTTAATTTATCCATAATTCAATAATATCCAAATTATCAACATGATTCTGCTTTGTGGAGTAAAATTCAAGAATAATATTGTATGAAAAATGATTTGGACAGCAAAGAAATCAATTTTTGTCATGAATAATTCCCGGGTGAATAGTACCTGAGTGAATAGTACTTTGGGAATAGTACCCCATGAATACTACTCGTGAATAGTACTTTGTGAATAGTACATTAAATAGTACATGTAGACACTCGAAATTTTCTATACTGCTGTCACTAACATTGCAGGAGGACAGATTCATCTTTTTAGAGGGAACCCTGAAAGACAATCCTCATCCATACCGGATACTACCGGAAGTTCATCATCAACCCCAGAGCACACTCTAGGAGTAACAAATATCGGATATAACCCCAAGGCATGCAGATCCAATACCCGAACACACACCGGAGAAGACCGATTAATCTCGGAGATAACCCTGA
The DNA here is from genome assembly GCA_020205615.1 of Panax quinquefolius. Classification (NCBI taxonomy): domain Eukaryota; kingdom Viridiplantae; phylum Streptophyta; class Magnoliopsida; order Apiales; family Araliaceae; genus Panax; species Panax quinquefolius. Next base: position 16,446,039 of record CM035174.1, on the reverse strand, counting down.
GGTATCCAGTCTCAGTCCCAACCATGGGAATAGCCACCAACCTTGGTGGTAACCCCAAGGAATGCAGTTTCAGTGATAACCCCGAAATTGCTTGTTTCAAATGCGACCAGCTTCAATCTCGGCGCTCACAACGAGATACTTTATACCAACCCAAAAATAACACCGGGAAGACAATCACACCTCAAAGATAATAATGAGGTCCTTCAACAAATGCAGCAGTCCAATCTCAGTGAAGTCTGAGCAACGTCTGGTTTATCAGCCCAATCCGGCGATAACACTAGTGAAGGGCAACATCGTCATCTAGCCAACGCGATGCCACGCCATGTCGTCTCAACATATCTACGGAACGATGTCCCACAAGACTAACCAATCCCGAATGACTATTGTGCGGGGTAACAGATAGAAAGTTGAAGCTTGAAGACCGGAGGGCATCGTCCCATCTTCAATGACTTCGTACAAACTCTAATCCTATGCCATTTTATAACTCTCGACAACGGCGGTCCGAAATAGGTCCTGTATACCTCAAACGGATGCCCGGATTGCACTTCTGAAAGTTCGAGTGGACATTACAGTGTCCAAGTGCACGTACTACCAGATGACCCGACTCGAGAAACTCGGGCCCACCCGGGTTGCCTCTGGTACACCTGCAGCTAAGTCGCAGGTACACCTACAGCTACATCGTCTATAAATAGAGGGCTTAGGGTGCCCATTTTGCAAGAGAAAACGGCGAGGAAGCCCTGCCCAATTTGCTCTGCACTCACCCCATGCAATGTACTTTCTTCTTTTAAACACCTGTGAGCTCATATATAGCCTCCTTTGTACCTACAAAAGCCACTGTTTACCCACTCTAAAGATATAGAAGTGTTCTTTGGCAGTCAGCTGTAAGCCTTCTCACACACTTTAGAGTCTTTCTCTTCATCTCTGCACACACCCTTCTTCACGTTGAGAGTCGTGTTGTTTACTTTTGCCTGGACTTTGGTGTGGTTTCATTTCCTATATATATATATATATATATATATATATATATATATATATATGAACTATGTCAAACTTTGTTCGATGAGCCTAGACTTGATGCAGTGCGTTTATTTGCTTTTTCTATATATATATATATATATATATATATATATATATATATATATAAAGCGTGTGTCGAACTTTGTTCGATGAGCTTAGACTTTTATGCCGAATGCGTTTATTTGCTTTATATATATATATATATATATATATATATATATATATATATATATATTAAACATTATCGAACTTTTGTTCGATGAGCTGAACTTAGATTTGTTTAGCAGTGCGTTTATTATATATATATATATATATATATATATATATTATAGCGTATGTCGAACTTTGTTCGATGAGCACAGATTTTACTTGATGCAGTGCGTTTCTTTTAATATATATTTATATATATATATATATATATATATATATATATAGCGTATGTACGAACTACATTCGATGAGCACAGATTTTACATCAGAATGCGTTTATTAAACTTATATATATATATATATATATATATATATATATATATATATATATATATATATATATATATATATATATATATAACTGCTGTTGTCGAACTACTGTTCGATGAGCTTAATTTTACATCCATATGCGTTTATAGCTTTTATATATATATATATATATATATATATATATATATATATATATATATATATATATATATATATCCCACATAGAGTTTACTTACTTGGTGGTGGTTGATGGTGCTTTTCTGACTTTCTTTACATTTAAATCACTGCTGAGTGGTTTGCCGTGGCGGTTGATCGCTTTTTCTGACTTTATTTACATTTTGTCACTTTGGAGTTTTCCTTCGTGGCGGTTGATAATATTCTGACTTTATTTACGTTTTTGTCACTTTGGAGTTTCCTCAAGTGGCGGTTGATACTTCTGACTTTATTTACATTTACGATCCCCGTGGGAGGTGCCGTGGTTGGTGATATATATATATATATATATGTATATATATATATTCTGACTTTTATATATATATACCTTACTTTGCTTTCATACAAATTGCGGTATCATGTGCGCCTAGGAATCATGTGATCACAGATTCATCCCTATTGGATCTAGATTCGGTTCCCGTGATGGACATTTTCAATTTATAAGCGGACATAAAAATTATTCTGCGATATGCGAATTTCCTCGAGATGGTTTCCATACCCACGAGGAAGTCGGCATTATTTTGTATATTATTTTAAATACGGATGCCTCGCATCGTAAAATAAAATCAATCAATAGAACACTTAATAAAATGGGAGTGTAAAGGTCTCAATTACTATTGAGCATCGGGGTTTGAAAAACCTCTTTTATAAAACATCATTGCCATATATCTTGCTTAAAATTGAATTTTACATAAATTCAAACCACAATATATATATAGAGTGCGAGACGAGGCCTCGCACTACTTCCAAATATAGACACATTGACCCCACACACACACACATTGGATAATAGTTTCTTGAAAAGGCGGTCGTAGTGGTAACACGGATGTCGGAGAAGTGCCTAACACCTTCCCTCCGCATAACAAGTCCCGGACCCTAATGAATCTCGGTTTTCCGGCAACCAGTTTAGCGATGTCACATCTTTGGGTCGATGTGCAAACCTTTTCTCGGTTGTGTTGGTCTGACCATTTAAAAAACCAATGGCGACTCTTAAGCGGTCCATAAATCGACATTATACATATCGGACCTTTTTCACTTTTTTTTCAAACAAATCTCACCTAAAATGAGAACACACAAAAGAACAAGTAGTGAAAGGGACATCTAAAAATCCCGGCGTCGACGGTGGCGACTCTGCTTTGGGGACTCGATAAGAGGACTTAAGCCATTATTACAATCTTTCAAAAAAGCTATTATCGCTTGTGTGTGGATGTTGCATTTGCATTTGATGAATGATGAATTATGAATGCATTTCCTTATTGAAGTGCTTGCATTTCTTTATTTGCACTTAGTACTTTGCACCATATCTGCTTGTGATATTAGTGCTAGCCGCACATGTCATCATTTTCATACGGTGAGAGCGCGATGTATGTGAATGTATGTTGTGTGGTCCCTCCACGGGAGGCTATCCGTCGGTGTTTGATTCTTTGGACTCGTGAGAAGACTAATTCTCAGAGGCTCGGAAAGGCACCACCAAATTCGCTCAGTTGAAAAGGCAGGATTAACTTCCGTTGAGTAGATTGCGATGATTTGGGAACCTTCATGCCAAAAAGCAGCGAGAGTAACCTAAGATAGGTCGACCTCGATAAACCCAAAAGCGGAGGAGAAAGTCTCTTCATGCTCTCTCATTTCAATTACTTGTAAACACAATTACTTGTAATTTCATTCCATATATATCTCCATGTAATGAGAAATATGAAGAAATGTGTACATACATACATATTTTAATTAACATGCTACAAGCGGTGACATCCGTTTTGCGAGGATAAAATTCCTAAAATGGACACATCACATAGCATGTTATTATATACATTCCCTAAAGACTAAACTATGCAAGTCTTTTCGCGAGGGAACAATCGGACCTACTACTACGGTCGAAAGTCAAAAAAGGCTACGAGGCCTACGATCGATCATGTGTCGTCATCGGCCGGTGAACTTAATCGATTTCTCATGAAAAAATTGATGGATTAAGCAAACAAATTCTGATTTGGTTGTTACTACAAAAAAATACACACGGTCTATCGGGGTCCAAAAATACCCGTACATCTTTGAATCCTCCACTGAGGGGAACCCGGTCATTCTGATACGAGCTGCGGTTGGATCGACCAACAAAACTCATGATCTTGCCCATCCCTTTGGAGATCCGGACCTTTGGTGACATCAAAAAGAAAGTCCTCAAATGGAAGAGACCCTACGTCTTTATCAAAGGAATTGGAAACACGGGAGTGTTTCATATCTTTGATCTTTGCATTTTCCACGGTGTTCATTATCGAGAAAAAATTTAAAACTCGACTTTGAAAAATATGGCGGGTTAGGAGATCCTTACACATTTAAAGGTGTTTATTGGAGAACTTGGATCTTATACGGAGGACGAAAAGCTCGAGAATGCAATTGTTCGAGAAAAGTCTAGCTGGAGAAGCCGTTAAGTGGTACACAAGATTAGACAACTCAAAGATCCATAGTTGGGAAGAGCTAGCACATGCTTTCCTCACTCAATCTGACTTTCGATCTCGGATGGCTCTGATCGGTATCAAATTACCAAGATCGAAAGCGATCTAATGAGTCTTTTCGGAGAGTATGCTCAAAGGGTGGAGGCGCTTTGGTTGCCCAAGTTAGTCCTTCCATGATGAGAATCGAGAGATGGTCATGACTTTCATGAACATCTGAAGCTCCTTTCTATGAAAGAGTTTTAGCGGCATCGGCAAACCATTTTCTGAAATGGTCAAACATGGGGAGATGGTGAGATGGGATTGAAGTCGGAAAGATTCAAGACCTATTGCACTCAAAAGTTATTCTTGATCACATCGATCCGAAATTATGGAAACAACCCCGGAATCCATAAAAAAAAGAGGAAGATGTTTCCACGATACTACGAGGGTCAAAAAAGCGATCAGAACATGCCTATTCAAAGGAGAAACTACACTCCCTTTCAAGCACGGTCTGCGAACCCTCAATACCAAAAGGTGGAGAAGTCGAAGCGCCCTCAGTGTTTACACCCTTAGGGGATACCCTCGAGAACATTCTCAATCTTGACGACACCACGAGAAGAAAATTACATCTTCTTCACCGGATGACCCCTAATGGGCGGGGTTTCAATCTTTGCTCGAAAATGTGCTTATCATGCAGGGGCACTGGACATGATACTCGGGATTATTGGGCCTTGAAACACAAGATCCGAGACACGATGAACAGCGGTGAGATCGTGGTCACCAAACCGAGATCGACCTCACGTTCAAGATGACCCTCTTCCTCGACCACAAAGAAGAAGAGGTCAACATGATCAATTGGAGCAATGGACGGCGAATTTCAATTTCAGTTGTGAATCCTCCCGGACCCTCAAAAAGGCGGTGATGACAAATGGGATTATGCCAAGTTCGATTCCTGATGGAGCGAAAGATGAAAGCTCTATGCAAACAAATTGAACAATTGGCGAATTGGTGACTTATCGACATCAAGTGACACGTCGATTAATCGACCCGAGGAGCATGCCGGTCTCTACCTCTTGTCATGAATATTCCCTCGTCACTTTTCGAGAAAATGAAATTTGGAAGACAAAGTGACAAAGAAGCAAATGCAAAAGCCCGTCGGGATTTTTGACAAAGGAATTCACCTATTTGGGGCGACCTATGGGAAATCCTTCGTATGTTAATCAATGAAGGAAGGATCGGTTCCTTCTACCTCAATCAACCCAGATTCGAGGATGGTACAACTTCGATGGAGTATGTCGATATCACTCCCGATCTCGTGGTCACGCCACGGAAGAATCTTTGGGCACTCATACCTTATCAAAATCTAATTGGCGGTGGTGTCCTGCACTTAGCGGAGACGGCGATCTTTGTATTACGTGCTGAAGTGAGAATTGAGGTCCTACTAAGTGGAAGAGTGTGGTAGCGATCATATCACTGAAAGCTGATGGGATTAACAAATCACTCACAATGCCAACAATTGACTCGAGGAAGCAACAATCCTTTGAAAGTGGCGGCTCCGAGCAATCAACTTGTAAATGCGAGCCTGATATCCTATTGTTAGCTTGCTTGCGAAGTTCCGTGGAATTATGGAGAAGGTGAAGGATCCACCTCACATATATGCTGCTTCGATGTCGAAGGAAAATCCTTTATATCTTCCCCAGCGGGTGATGAAGTCTACCATCAAATCAAAGGGAAAATACCCGTGGAGAAGATTGAAAAATTCCTCGCACTATGGGTCATACATGAAGCTAAGGTGGTTTTAAGCTTAAAAAGAAGCTCCACAACAAATATCAATTTTGGACTTGGTCTAACTTAGAGAATCTTAGGAAGGTCTTGTTGAAGAAGTTTTAGAAGAAGCCTATACCGACATCGGTTGATCTGGAAAAATTTCAACATCTGGTTGATCACATTTTCAACAACAATGTGATATCCTTCTTGATGATGACATCTGCCAGAGGGGCCCGGTCATTACAAGCCGTTGCACATTGCGGTCTTGTCCTCCGGATACATGCTATTTGGAGTCTTGATAGATGGAGGTTCATCTCTAAATATATGTCCATATCGCTACCTTGGTGAAGATGAATATCAATCTCAGCCGAATTGGAGTAGCCATACTATCATCAAAGCTTTTGATGGAGCCGTCGAGAATTCGGTCGGAGTAATTGATTTGCTTGATCGAAATTGGTCCTCATACATTCTGCGTATCTTTCCATGTACTCAAGATAGATTCGGGATACAACTTTGCTCTTGGGGCGACCATGGATTCATATGGTTGAGGCGGTCCCTCCACTCTTCTTCAACACGGTTGAAATACATTATCAACAATAGCACAGTCGCGGTCGGCTTTGCGAGAGGAGTGTCCTCAACACGGGGACATGCCATTCATCAATGCCAATGCGGATGTTGAGCCGGTCGGTTTTCATGCCTTGGAAGTAAGCAATACCCGATACCATGCTATTGGAATGCCATTACCGAACCGAAGATTTACTTAGAGGTAATGTAATTTACTCGAGAAATGATGTCGTTGGGTCAAAAAAGCGGGGACAAAGGTTGGTAAAGATTGCCGGTATCAAGTACCCAATTCGATTAACCAAGCAAATTGGAGCAATTTGGACTAGGCTATTACGCGATTCTAGTCATAGGAATCCTCATAAGCATCAATGATTCCTTGACTTCAACCGTGCGGCGTTTATCTTCGCCTTCAAACTACGAGTCGCACAACCTCTGTAAAGGTGCGGCCGATGTAATGGCTATGTTATTTCCCAAAGCGATGCGGTGAAGGAGAAAAAGTCTTTGTTCCAAATCCATGATGGAAGAGAGAGCGAAGAAGAAGCAAAGGCGTCATCGAATGATGTCGGGCATCGCATCATCATTCATGATGAACATACCAGCAGATATACCCAGACGATGATTGCCCGGACATAATGGCCATCATTCGGGGACGAGGAGGATGATGACAATCCCTCCATCACTGCGGTCCACGGACTTTGCCCTTGCCAATTGGAACAACATCTCCTTGCATTGGTCGTCGAGGTAAAAGGCGAAAACTCTTTACGCCTGTAGATATAATAGCTTGCTTACTTTTTTATGCAAGTATTAGCGGTTTATTTTGCGATATATGCTAACATTGTGTATGATCAACACATTTCATATATCTTAAGTGAAAGCATATTTTGTTTGGGACTACGAATTTAGATGTGCTGTACTTTGCGTCTGGTGCCTCTTCTCCACAAGATTGTACCTTTGATGTAGAGATGAATTGACCTTGATGGAAATCTGAGGATGACATTGAGGTGCCTCGAGAGAAATTCAAGAATGGGTCAAAACAAACCTAAACCCAACCTTGATCAAACCACTTCTTTCGATCTCGGAACCTTAGAAAGCCCTAAGTTAATCCAGTTGGTTCGGACCTTACCCCAAACCCAAAGGAATGACATGGTTTACGCTATTAACCCAATTCGAGGATGTGTTTGCATGGTCTCATGAAGACATGGTGGGTTTGTCCCTTGACATTGTCCTTCATCGCCTTCCCATTAAAGAGGATTTAAGCGGTCAAAGCAAAAGCTCGAGGCGATTGAAACTGAGTGGAGTTTAAAGGTGAAAAAGAAGAAATTGTGAACAATTTCAAGTGGCATCATCATGGTGTCTACATATCACGAGTGGATATCAACATTGTTCCCGTGCCTAAACACGGAGGAAGGTGCGAGTTTGCGTGGATTCTAGGGACTTGAACAAAGCTTGCTTAAAAGATAGCTTTCGTGCCATTTATCCACATTCTCATTGACAATCTTTGCTTGATCGACATGTACTCCTTTCTTTGATTGCTTGCGGGGTATCATCGGATCATGGTTCTTTGAGGAAGATCGTGAAGCGCTTTCATCACGCCTTGGGAACCTTTTGCTATAGGCGGTTGTCATTCGGCCTCATCGATCTGCGGAGCCACCTATCGGCGAGCTATGATGGCTCTTTTCCACGACTTAATGCACAAAGAGATCGAGATCTCGTGGATGACATCATTGTCAAAGTCCGGAAGGAGGATGACCATATAGACCATCTCGAGAAAGTTGTTTGACAGGTTGCGTAAGTCTGACTTGAAGTTGAATCGACTAAATCGCCTTTGGCGTTAAATCGAAGCAAGTTGCTAGGATTTCTAGTCGACCACAAAGGATTGATTGGTGGATCTGCCAAAATCAAGCCATCGGAAATGCCCATTCCTCGAGACGAGAAAAGAAATACTGAGGGATTTTGGGAAGAATCAACTTCATTAGCGGGTTTATCTCTCGACTCACGGCAACTTTGTGAGCGATCTTCAAGCTATTAAGGAAGAACTCCTCCATGAAATGGAATGATGAGTGTCGAAATGCCTTCCTCACAATCAAAATAGCTAGTCAAAAGCTCCGTGTTGGTACCACCCGAGGATGATGTTCCCCTGTTCATGTACACATCCATAAGTGATGATGCCATGAAATTGCATCTTTGAGACGAGAAAAGGCGATAGAGGCGAAGAAGCTATCTATCTATTACCTCGACAAAAGATTGACGTGCGGTGAACACAAGTACACTCGATCGAAAAAGGCGTGTTGTGCTTTAGCATGGGCTTCCATGAGGTTACAACATTACCTCCATGGTCACCTGACCCATCTCATATCCGCGTGGATCCTCTCAAATCGTGTTGATAAACCCGTATTAAATTTCGAAATTTGTGTCGGATGGCGGTTGATCTACAACAATTTGACATCGTATATGTGACTCAAAAAGTCCATCGAAAAGGTCGGAAATTGCGGATCAATTGGGGCGCTTTGCACCTTGAGGATTTCAAACCCTTGGAAACATATTTCCCCGATGAAGGAGTAATGGCGATTTGACAACACCATCGATGCGATCTGCGCATGATCATGGAAGATGTATTTTGATGGGGTTATTAATATGGAAGGTTACGGAGGCTGGAAGCGGTTCTAGTATAAATGTATGGGGAAGCGATATCCGTCGCCGTCAAATTGCTAGATTTATCGGCACCAACAATACTGGTGAGTATGAAGGAAGGTTGTCTCATGGGGCTAAAACTTGCCGTTCGATGGGCATCGAAGCGGTTAAGCTTGTCTTTGGAGATTGAGTTGGTAATCAGACAATCCACGGAATCTATCAAATCAAACGAAGAACTACATTTCTTTGCCTTACCATCGGCAGAGTTTTGAAGATGGTTTTGGAGTTGAAGAAATCTCCTTTCTACACATTCCTCGTAATAGGAATGACTTTGCGGACGCGTTAGCAACTTTGGCCTCCTTGATTAGCATATCGGATAAGGAACACTTGCCAAGCGTCACAATTCCCTGCTGAGGCCCGACCTATGGGAATTACGTTGGAGAAGTATCGGATGAGCTACCTCCCATCCAACATCCTTGGTATCGACATATCGAGGAATATCTACGAGATGGATCTACACACATTGAGCGAGCTTGAAGCCGAGAAAAGGCGGATCCATCGACTTGCTATGAAATTCTACACGAGTGGAGATCGCTCTACAAAAAGAGATGAGGACTAGGTCTCCTCGGATGTTTAGACAAAGATCAAGCCCAAAGGCTTATGGATGAAATCCATGGTGGAGTCTGTGGCCCCCCATGATGGTGGCCCCCTCCTTGTCGAAAGTCCTCGGGGCGGGACATTATTGGCTATCTCTCAAAAGGTGATTGCAATGACCACGTCGAGGAGATGCTTTATCGATTGCGATTCATGGGAATGCTATACACGCCCCTCACGGGAACTCCTGATATGAGTTCACCTTGGCCCTTCTCGATGTGGGGAATGGGCGTTATCGGGCCCATTGAGCCTAAAGCCGATAATGGACATCGATTTATCTTCACCATGATCGACTACTTCACCAAGTGGGTAGAAGCGACCTCCTTCCCGGGGTTACTAAAGAAGTCATCATTGCTTTCATCGAAACAATGTCGTTTTGTCGATATGGACAACGAGAGGTGATTGTGTCGAGACAATGCTAAGAACCTCAACAACAAAATGATGGAGGAATTATGCGATGTAAATTCCACATCAAACATCTTAACTCTGTCATCTATCGTCAGAAGAAGATGAATGTCTTTGTTGAAGCGGCTAACAAAAACATCAAGAAGATTATGCAAAAGATGTCATGACCACAAAGATTGGCACGACCTATTGCCTCTTACTCTGTTAGCCTCTGAGAACCTCAATGCGCACTTCCTTTTGGGGCAACCCCTACGCATTAACCTATGGGATGGAAGCGGTGCTCCCCATAGAAGTTGAAATGGAATCCCTCGAGAGTGTTGATAGGCGCTCAATTTGGATGAAGACCAATGGGTACAAGGCGGTATCACCAATTGTCTACAATAGGCGAAAAGCGACCGCGGCTATCTTCCATGGTCGATTATATCAACAAAGGATCGCGGATCCTACTCTGAAAAAAAAATCGACTCTGGCGGTTTAAACAACATGACTTGGTTTTGAAGAAGATCCTTGACAACGAAGATCGATCTAAGGAAAATTAAGCTCCCTAGCTGGGAAGGCCCGTTTGTTGTCAAGGAAGTATTGGCGGGAGGCGCTCTCAGATTTGCAAGAAATGAATGGCGATGAATTTCCACAACTCATCAATTCGGACGCAAGTGAAAGCGGTACTATATCGAAGTTGCCATCAAGCAAACATCACGGTGTTGGACCATCGGATCACCGGTCATTTCGGTTCTTTAACCCTTTACCACATCTGACTTTTCTACACTTTGCCCCTCGAGGAAACATACTTTTCAAGCCGGTGACTGGCTCTCTCTGCGTTCTACGACTTAGGTCATCCCCTCTGGATTGAACCTCTTGCGTTTGCGGTTTGGCTACCCATACATGGGATCAAACTTCTCGTACCTGCGGTTTATCCTCGACTAGGATTAAACTTTCTCCTCCCACTTTTCGACTGCTTGCATGGGATTACACTTTTTTTCACTCATACGAGGCGCGAACTCGTCGACGATCTCCTCTTCAATAGGAGTGCGTGGCAACCATTTCATATGGCGTCGTGATAAAAAAAAAAAACAACAAAAACATTTCTACCCCTTCCTTAAAAAAAAAACAAAAAAACATTCCTACACCATTTACGCCATATCTGACGTTGAACCTCTTACACGAGGTTTGAACTACATGAGACTGATCTCCTCTTGATAGAGATGCGTGGCGACCATTCATAGTGCGGTCTCACCCCTACCAAAAAACAAACCCTTGTCGGTTGTCTTTGGGATCATCCTTTGATCCACTACATTTTTCATTGACGGACAAAGGGATGGAATTACGAACTCCTCCCAAATAGGAGATTCGGCGACCATCTAAAAGCTGCGGTCATACCTTGAAGAGCAACACCAATCCATAAGAGATGGAATTAACTAGGCTTCTCCTAAATAGAAATCTTGGCGACCATCGTAGTGCGGTCGATCGAGAGAGAGAAAGCCACACTCCTCTCCACATTTCCATATGAAACCGGTCCCAAGACACAAAGATGGTAGGGATACATACGGATCGATGATCCATTACGAACTATCGAGAGACAACTCGATGTCCATCCACCGAGGGAGAATTGAGAATACATCAAGATCACAAGAGCCACAAGAAGCGGCGGGCAAAATATCAAGCAAATATAGCAAAGCATATCTAAAGGGAAGTGATCAAAAATATATTTCCACATATATATATATAATGTTGTTTGATATATCTGATATAAAGCTATACATGACAAAATGGCTAAGCTAGTGCATGTGAGGAAAATACAAGCTCATCTACAAGTCGGGGTATATATGCGAGCTAACAAGCCCAACATGGCGTCCCCTCTCGGAAGAAGGAGGTGAAGTTGTGGTCTCACATGCGAGAATATCCACACGACCCAACAGATCTGTGACCATCTGCATGGTGACCATATGATCATCGATATAGCGCTCATCTCTGATGATCATGCCGGTGGTAAGGGACCTCACTGCGATCTTATATGTGATGGCTACATCCGGGCGAGATATAGCACTATCCGCTCGACTATCCTTTGCATCTCTGGTGATCTGGCCTCATCCCTCAACAACGGCGACATCTCTGCGAGCTAATGCCTCTCGTCTCTCTCTAATAGAGTTGCGTCTCTCCCATCGAGGCGGTCGACATCATAGATCGAGCTGATCTCTCTCGAAAGGTCATCGGATGAAGACTACTGCTCAAAAAATCTTGTGTTTGAAGTCTTTGAATCCAATGATCTTTGTCTTGGGAGAATCTAGGAAGAAATCTTTGGCAACCCGATGACGGGCTCCTCCTCGATGTAGGAATCGATGTCCTCCATGGGCTCTACATCATCGACTCGCTATCCGGTCTTGTGGATACTGCTGCGGTGATAAAATCTCTGTCTCCATCCATGCGGAATACTCTGAGAACAACACGGATGGCTTGACGAAAATTAGCTATCTCGCTTGATCCCAACAAGCGTACACACGGGATCGGTCCTCTGCTTTGAGAGATATCGAGAAAGTGAGCGAATGACTATCGCCCCCTCGAAAGGATGAAAATCTGGAAAGCTGGTCAAGCTGCGACATCACGGCGATGGGTGATAAGTAGTCCGCCCCTCAAACCGACCCGACGAGGAGGTAGTCCATGCGGAGCATGAGTAATGAAAGTTGTATGGTGAGCTAAGCCCCGAACACGACAATATGCTAAATGGATCTACGATATCTCTACGCAAAAATGTGGACCAGAGATGAGCATCTATACACTCCGATGGTTTTGAAAGGAGTATGACATGGCTATATCATGGGTGAAACAATACCCATGCCATCTAAAAGTGCCAATCGGTCTCAAGTGTGACATAAACCACACATATAGCATGGTAGAACTACCGGTGAACACTCTGTCGGGATAAGTGCAGCGATGGGATCTTGTGCGCGAGGGTCTGCTGCTGATGATCATAGGTATAATGGTGCGACCCTCCTAAGAGCTCTCACGGCCATGATGACACCTATGTCTATCTCATCCATATATCGTGGCATATAGACATATGACGATGCGCATGCATGACGATACATCGACCACGGCTGCGCATGATGATCCTCCGGTGCGGTGAAATCCCGAATATCGTGAAAAGCTATCCTCGAGCCAAATCATCATCTGAGAAAATCTTTGGGATATCGCGTGGCGGATGTCAGCTCATCTGCACACACTACTGCGCCGCAATCGGTGAGAGTCATGAGCATCTACTCATGTCTCCCAAAAGCCGTATATATACGCAATGAGTGCATCTAAAAATGGCATCATCAATCGATCGTGCATACTCCTCCAGGAGTAGAGTCGACTCATGGGTCCCGAATCGAAAACACTGCCTATCCAGGTACCCGATGCTCTAGCATCCCATCCACAAACCCTGCGGGAACACTGAAACATCAATAAGGTCATGGTATCTTTTGCGACAAATGATGATCTGATCACCACATACGGTGGTGACATCTTTATCATACCACGATCGCATACCCAATGCCACTGATGATGGTGGGGTATGATCTATCTGACTACTAGCTGTCGAAGAAGACATACATATGCGGTAGTGGTGTCATAAGACCATCCGAGGGTCGATCTTGAATATCTCTGGACATACATATATATGCATAACATGATACATGCATATGAGATAATAGATGGCAATATGATATAGGGAATGAAAAAAGCGTGCATACATTCCTAAGTATATCATCATCTAATACATCATCTCTGTCTGACTACAAATCTGAGGGAAATGGGGCACGGCAGCCCCCTACTACTATGAGAGGCCTATCAAAGATATAGCGAGAATGGGGCACGACCACCCGATATCTATGAGAGGCTATCAAAGATATATAGCGAGAATACACATCGCGGAAGAAGAAGACAATGGTGTCGATGTCCACATCATCAATCTGTCCACGATGTAACTCCTCTGAGTCACTGGATCTCTATCAGCGGGGATGTCGGGGCCTATATAAAGGAGGATCTGCTGCAAAAAAAACCAAATGGGTCATCGAGGGGCGGCGCTTTGAAAGCTGGAAGGATCAAATGAAAGCGCCTCTCTTGGGATCTCTGCCCAAATCTTGGGATAAATATATGTGCTGGTCCATTTTGCCGGGTCAAACTATCAATCATGTCATATGAGTGGGATCTCGGACACAAGCTATCAATCCGTCATCATCACGGATCACGGAACCATATCCCCCATAAAGCGTGTGGCGGGGAATTTGAGGCTCTCGATAGTATGCGAGGAACCACCAACTTTGGAGCGTCTCTGAGTACATGGACCCTACGATAATGCAAAGCCGTCGACCCCAACAATGGGATATCGGTGATGGTGGTGATGTGTGATCTGAGCCGATGATGGCCTTTGGCGGGGAGGCAAGATCGGCATCTGAATCTCCCCCTGTGGTGCTCCTAATAGCGCGCTCTCTAAATAGAGCTCCGGCCTCCATCTGTGAAAGAGAACTCTCTGGTGGAAATCACGTACTCGACTCGATCGGGTATCCATCCTCAAGCCCGATGGTCAAGTGTTCCCTGAATAGGAATCCATGTATGATGGTATCATTTGTCGACAACTCATTTGCATCTGGCGGTGAGTGAACCCTCATTCTGAGGGACCTCGGCAAAATGGAATGATGCCATCGTCGTCCTCGTGGATAGGTATCTAAACCTAACACACTCACGGGGCCGCAAGCATGGGAGCCTCTCATAGGCCCAAAGCGCCTTGACCTGATGGCAAAACATCTGCGCTATCGATAAACACTCTTAACCTATAAATGGGAAAAAAGAGAAATACTCACCGGCGTGAAATGGGTAAAATCTAGTGAGCCTCGGTCGAACCACACAGTGAGCGCATCGCATACCCCGGAGGAAATAGGCAAAGGTGTAGGAACCCCGATCATACTCTCAATCTGGTCCACACATGGCGTGTGGCTTTGATCAAGCGAAAGACACGTAGAGAAGAGTTATCTGCTATAAGCGACCTCTAATGATCATCGGGAACAATCATGCATGAGAATGCGATCCACGATTACGACATCATCGAGGCATGGGCTCACTCAAAAGCCGCTCATAGCATCTACGCTCAAAGGACTGAGCGGACGATCCGCCTTTTGGCGCCTCGCGGAACTCTAACAAGGATCGGCGGCGGTAGGGGTAATATTCGCCATGCGCAAGCCTTTGGCTCCCCTCAAACTCCATACACGTGATAAATCGCGATCCATCGGCGTCATCATCATCACCTCATGATCCGGCCGGATGGGTGGTGAGTGCGATGAAACCATCGCTCGAACAATGCCACGAGGTAACCCGGGGGACAACGGCGGGGAAGGATGGAGAAGAATGCCCCGAATCCCCGATCATGCACTCTGCTACATAGTCGGGATGAAGAGCACGATACATGGGTGTATCTTAAACCGATTCCCTCGAAAGGTGTGTAAAGCGGGAACTGCATGAAATGCGATCAACATCAAAACCCTTTAATCCTCATCAATAGGAAAGAAGGAAGATCAAATCTAACGCCGTACCTCGTTAGCATGCAAATACATCGATGGATGTACGCTCGAATCACCCAGAAGCTCTGGGTTTGCCACTGAATACAAGGTAGCTCCCTAACGGGGAACATGTGCGGCGAGGCGGGATCCTCAATCGGAATATCCTCCTCCTCGTCCTCGGCGTCGTGCGTCTGCACGGGATTTGGCGAATCACGGCCTCCACCAATCAAGCGAAGCATCATCGCGAGCGAGAAGGGGGTCGAGGCACTTGAAGCCCTCCTCCGTATACGAAGTGGTGGTCTGGGGAACTACTCGGTGATCCGGATCCATAATATCACGGACAACAAGTCTCAAATCACCTCGAGAAAGGGTGTGGTATTTCCTTACGGAGCTTTCTAAAATGCATTTTATGACTATATGCATGCATGCATTTACTTTAACATACAATAGAGTTAAAATGCATGACTACCCGATGCCTACATTTTGAAAATTTTTTGCCATAGTCCCCTTTGAAAATAGGACTATCCACATGCACATAGGCATGTCTAGGTGGCCATTCGATAGCACACACCCCAAAGTCATATACATAATATATGCATTAAAAATCAAAATCATCATGCATAAGGTTAACCTCGATATAGGAGTACTTTGCCTTTCTACCTTTTGCTCATTGGACCTCAAATAGGATAAAAAATAGCGAGAAAAAGGTGCGATTTATTTATCAAAAAAGTCAAAATTTTTCACATCATTATGTTGACATGGTTTAATACTAACATTTACTATGTTGAATATTTTTTATCAAGTCATTTGTGCATACATAATCACTACTATGTGTTTAGATGCATTTAAATGCGATAACTCAAAATCAGCGGATAAAAAGCTGGAAAAAAAATACATGCATACGTTACCGGGATAGTGTAGAACACTTATGCGGTGTGAAATTTTGAGAAAATAGCGAACTTCAATGAGATCTGAAGGAGGCTCACGATTTCTCTTAGCGAACAAGTTGAAAATGACTTGTGAGACCAACTTCTTTGGATTTTATCATCCACGGTTGGCGCGAGCTCATCTGCTGCGGCGCGGTGTACTACGGCACCCCTATATGGGTCCCACCCCTCGGCTCGGGTCGATTCGAGTTCAAAAGAGTTCTTGCGGACTAGAAAGGTCGAATCGAGAATAAAAATGCCCGCGATTGAAGCAAAATAACATCTGATCTGGTCTTCTCGGATGAAACTTTGAGTGCGTACATCGCTCATTGGTAGTCACCCGAACACGAGGTATACCACCTTGATGATCTCATTTGTTACAAATCACATAAATGATATATATGGGTCGATGCATGACTCGGTCGTTACCTAAATAGATCCGTGAGGTCGTGAGTTCTGGCGTAGATTCCCGGTCGGATTTAGGCCAACGTAGATCGAAATTCGTAGATGAGAAGCCATGGGGAAGCGAAGATTACAACGTGAATCCCGGCGGGATTCTGACGTGAAGCCCGGTGAATTCACATTCAAGTCGTTGACACACATATCGATGAAGGTCGAGCGACCTTGGCGTTATCTCGGGCGATGGCGATTAAACCTATCGAGCTCTAGAGCTATTCGAGGATTTCATGCTCGATTACTCATATTCCCAGCGGATCCGGCCGAAGTCGCTGTATGATGTTAGTTGATTCACACGTCGGTGAAGGTCAAACAACCTTGACAATCTACCCATAGAGTATCGGCCGTTGATTCACATGCGTCGGTGAAGGTCAAGCGACCTTGACGGTATATCCCCCGATTTTTTTAGCCGTTGATTCACATGTCGGTGAAGTACACGTCGTCAGCGAAGGTCGGGCATCCACGGCGGCATTTGTTGTTGGCGATAAATCAGCGAGAATCTTGACATATCTGGCGATACCAACGAGGAAAGGTCGATGTTATCAAAGAGGATAGATGATGGAATATGTTATACACATCCTCAAGCAGATCAAGCTTTATCCCCACAGATCTCTTACACATAAGAGGTACATCTTCAGGATCAAGTCATTATCAAGGACACAGGAATTTGGTGATAACTCCAACATCAACATCTAAGCAGATTTGGATTACACATCAAAATCGGTCATCATTGCCGATCCCAGTTGAAAGCAACGAGGGCCAGCAATCATCCCCAGCATGTTGGGCTACAACCCCGTACACATGCATCATACATTTGCATCATGTTGCTACATATAGTACCATGTTTGTCTTGTTGCGTTTCAAGTGTCTAGGATTCTTTATCCTACCCATGCATCGCCATGCCATGCGTGAGTATGATAAAGAGGGCATCTATGAACACTCAAAATTTTCTGTACTTATCACTAACATTGCGGGAGGGCAGATTAGTCTTTTAAGAGGGAACCACGAAAGGCAATCCATATCCATCTAGGATACTACTAGGAAGTTGACATCAACCCGGAACACACTGCTGGGAGTAACAATTCCAACCTCGGAGATAACCGAGGCGTGCGAGATCAATCGGAACACACACGGAGAAGCCGATTAATCTCGGAGATAACCCCGAAGGTATCCGGTCTCGGTCCCAACCATAGGAATAGCCACCAACCTTGGTGATAACCCGAGGAATGCGATTTGGCGATAACCCGGAAATGCTTGTTTCAAATCGACCGACTTCAATCTCGGCGCTCTGGCGAGATACTGTTTGTACCAACCGGAGATAACATCGGGAAGACAGGCACACCTCAAAGATGACAATGAGGACCTTCAACAATTCGTGATCCAATCTCGGTGAAGCTCTGAGCAGCAGCGTCGCTTTATCATTAATCGGCGATAAACCGGTGAGGGCAACATCGTCATCTCGTGATGCGATGCCCGCCGCCACGTCGTCTCAACATTTCATCATACATCTCTACACGATGTCCCACAAGAATCAAGACTAACCCGATCCGAGTGACTATTATGCGGGGTAGCGGATGGAATTTGAAGCTTGAAGGCCAGGAGGGCATCGTCCCATCTTCAATGACTTCGTACAAACTCTAATCCATGCCATTGTACAACTCTCGACAGCGGCGGTCGAAATAGGTCTGTATACCTCAAGCGGATGCGGATTGCACTTACGAAAAGTTGAGTGGACATTACGATTGCAGAGTGCACGTCTTCTGACGACGACAGGCAAACCGGGGCCCACGGGTTGCCTCTGAGTACTGGTTGCTCGGCTCGCGCAGTACACTACTGACTCCACCCTCTATAAATAGAGGGCTTGGGTGCCCATTTTAAGAAGAAAAAGCGGCGAGGAAGCCACCTCCAATTTGCTGCACTCACCCCATCTGATGTACTTTCTCATTTTAAACACTGTGAGCTCATATATAGCCTCTTTTGTACCTACAAAAGCCGGTGTTTACCACTCTAAAGATATAGAAGTCTTCTTTGGCGGTCATTTGTAAGCCTTCTCACACACTTTAAAGTCTTTCTCTTCATCTCTCTGCACACACACCCCTTCTTCACGTTGAGAGTCGTGTTGCTTGCTTTTTGCGGACTTTGATTAGTGGTTTCATTTTCGTATTATATATATATATATATATATATATATATATATATATATATATATATATATGACTAACATTATCGAGTTATGCCTCGATTGAGCCTGAACTTGATTGGGCGTTTATTTGCTATATATATATATATATATATATATATATATATATATATAGCGTGTATGAACTTTGTTCGATGAGCTGAACTTGATGCATAGCGTTTTTGCTTTGCTATATATATATATATATATATATATATATATATATATATATATATATATATATATATATATGATATATGTATCGAACTTTGTTCGATGAGCACAGATTTTACATGCGTTTGCGTTTTACTATATATATATATATATATATATATATATATATATATATATATATATATATATATATATATATATATATATATATATATAACTGTGTCGAACTACATTCGATGAGCACAGATTTTACATCAAGTGCGTTTATAGCTTATATATATATATATATATATATATATATATATATATATATATATATATATATATATATATATATATATATATATATATATATATATATATACGTCCCACACAGAGTTTACTTACGTGGTGGTTGATCGCTTTACTGACTTTCTTTCGTTTAAATCTGCACGGAGTTTACTTATATGGCGGTTGATATATTTATCTGACTTTATTTATATTTTGTCACTTTGGAGTTTCCTTCGTGGCGGTTGGCCGTATTTCTGACTTTATTTACGTTTTTGTCACTTTGGAGTTTCCTCGTGGCGGTTGATAACTTTCTGACTTTATTTACATTTTGATCCCCCATGGAGGTGCTTCGTGGTTGGTGATCATATACGTATATATATATTTCTGACTTTTATATATATACACCTTTACTTCTTGCTTTCATACAAATTGCGGTATCTTGTGGCCTAGGAATCATGTGATCTGATTCATCCCATTGGATCTAGATTAGGTTCCGTGATGGACATTTTCGGTTTATGGCGACTTGTAAATTATTCTGCGATGTTTGAATTTCCTCGAGATGGTTTCCATACCCACGAGGAAAGTCGGCATTATTTTGTATATTATTTTAAATACGGATGCCTCGCATCACGTAAAATAAAATCAATCAATAGAACACTTAATAAAATGGGAGTGTAAAGGTCTCAATTACTATTGAGCATCGGGTTTGAAAAACCTCTTTTATAAAACATCCTTTGCCATATCTTGCTTAAAATTGAATTTTACATAAATTCAAACCACATGTATATAGGTGCGAACGAGGCCTCGCACTACTTCCAAATAACGACACATTGACACACACACACACATTAGGATAATAGTTTCTTGAAAAAAGCGGTCATAGTGGTAACACGGATGTAGGGGGTGCCTAACACCTTCCCTCGCATAACCAAGTCCCGGACCCTAATGAATCTCGGTTTCGCAGGCTTGGTTTAGCGATGTCACATCAACTTTGGGTCGATGTGCAAACCTTTTCTCGGTTGTGTTGGTACAACCATTTAAAAAACAATGGCGACTCTTAACGGTCCATAAATCGACATTATACATGTCGGACCTTTTCACTTGTTTTTCAAACAAATCTCACCTAAAATGAGAACACCGAAAGAACAAAGTAGCGAAAGGGACATCTAAAAATTGAAAGAAGAATGAGCTTATTTATAGGAAAACATAGTTTCGATAATTGCATCGTTTTGGGACTCAAAATATTACGGTATAATACCTTCATATTTTCCTTCATTTTAATTTAGTCTTGCAAGTATTATCAAACTTGCACCACCTCCTCTAATAGTAAATCTTGTGAATCAATAGTACAATCATGTGAAAAAAATAATTACACTATAGTACCTTCATCTATACCTCCATTTTTAATTTTGCCATGCAAGTATTATCAATCTTGCACCACCTCCACTAATAGTACATGCATTTGAATCAATATTACACACATGTGAACAAATAGTTATAAGCATGTGAATTAATAGCAATTAATTGCTCATTTATCTGATTAATTACCCGATTGGTCAATATAACATCCAAACATCCATTATTATCGAAATAGATGTCGATTTCCACTAACACTAATAATCCCAACACAATAGAAATATCAATTTCATCTTTAATCAACACGAACTTATTCGTCATTAATATTATAACTCAGAATATTTAAAAACCAGATCATTCCCAGGAAAGAGGGGGCTTTCCGATAAGGATTTCTCCCTATTGGCGTGCAATTAGGTGACCAAACCTCTACTTGACAGAACTTTCTAGACATTGTCAATATTGCAAATAATAATATAAATAACTTTGTCGTCTCAATTATTGGTTCAAAAATATAAGATATTATCGCGAGATGATAATTGTGATAATAATTGAATCAATAATATGAGAGAGATATTATCGCAAACAACTATTGTAGCAATAATCGAGTATAAGCGAGTGACTTCTTACGTAAGCATCAATAATCAATATCGTGGTGCTACTACTTACCACGCCAGACATCGTACTTTTACTTTTACCGGGTAGTTCAACGGTTTAATGGTAAAACTTTCGTTGTTATTTTTATAAAAAGATTATTCGCCGCTTTCTAACTACGACAATACTTCCATTAATAGGGTCCACTAATGATTGTGTCGTCGCATTGAATATTCCCCTGTTAAAACGAATATTCCCAGACCAATAGAATATTATATAAACACTTGCTTACTTTGCAAAATTTGTAAATAATACCCACAACTATAACATTATATCAAATCACACCATAATATTCAAAAAATATATTTCAAGAAAATTTAATCTTTATTCATAAAAGTTGTGGTCTTACAACCTCCCCTTCTTATAAAATTTCGGTCCTCTAAATGGGGGGTGCATACTTCTAGTATGTCGAAGAGGTGAGGATACCTTGACTTCATTTTGATTCTAACTCCCGGTCATTTCCTCAACATCGTGGTTTCTCCATAAAACTTTGACTTGAGGTATAACCTTGGAGCGTAGAATATGATCCTTCTTATCCAAGATTTTAACGGTACCTCTTCATACATTAAATCTTGACTATCTCTGCTCGGTTCTAATTCAATAATGTGGTTCGGTTCTTTCACATATTTACGTAACATGATATGTGAAAATGTTATGAACACGAGACATACTTTGGCAGCCGAAAGGCTAGTTTATGAGTTACGCAGGTTGTGGACGTCCCCCAAAATGTATACATCACCCATCTTGAGTCGCCAAATACATGGTACAAAATTCAAATACAACTTAATTATACAACAGTAGTATAAAATACGACATAACATAATCTAAGAGTTTTAATAAGAATATTGTCATCTAGACAATATTCACAGTCAATGGAGTCCTCATTATATTTATTGTCACACTATTTAACGGAATAGTGATAACTACTAATGCTATCATCTGGACCGTCACTCCGTTCCCCGACTAGACCCGGCTACGTTCTCATTTCCTGAAGAGAACAGTGAAAGAAAGGGTGAGCTCAACTAGCCCAGTAAGAAATATTATGACTAAAGATAATGCAGAATAAATTATCATTAGCCTTCAACAATGTTAAACTAATAGAATTTAATAGACAACAAGTTTAACTGCAGCGGAACAAGCAATCCATTAGAAGAGTCAATTAGAGCATAAAATCTACTATATTCTATGATTTAAAAAGTTTTTCATTAACTTTATCGCTGAAACTTAGCTTAATAAATAAAATTGAATCATCCCTGCATCACGGCCAAGGATATTCATGTAATCATCAATGGTCATGATTATACCGAATGATCCCTGGTCATAATCATACCAACAACTGTCCATCAATGAACTACAGGCCCATGAGGACTTTTACCACATCATTAGTCACATTACGGTCATGATTACACTGAATAATCCCTAGTCATAATCATACCAAGTCCATCTATGCACGTAAGCCAAAGATGACTTTAATCACAATATAAGCATGAGGATGATGTCAATGACATAATAATTCAATAAAACAAGTTCAAGGATAAATTTTAAAGATTTTTAATTTTAATTTATCCAGAAACAAATAACGTCCAAATTGCCAACATGATACTTATTTGTGGAGTAGAATTCAAGAATGCTCAGAAGAATATTTCCATGAAAAGATACTGGATGAAGTGCAAATATCAAGGATATTCCACTAATTTCATGGAGTATAGAAGCCAAAACTTTAACCAACTGAGTATAATAGAATATATGAAACCATGCAAACGGATTTTTTGCTCGCCATGCGGTAATCCACGTGATGCGGATCATTTCCACAATTTAATAAGGAATGAATACGAAGGATCATTCACCATGAATGCTGATAATCACATGTACATGTTATTCAGCGAGAATAATAAAGAATGGAATAACGTAAGAATTCACCGTGCATCGTAATCCGCACAAACAAAAGTTATTCAATGAGAATAATAAAGAATGGAACGAAAGGTCATGCGTAATCTGCTTGCAGCATGGGATATTCCAATGAATAATAAAGAATGGAACGAGTCATGCGTAATCGCCTTGCAGATGGGATATTCCAATGTAATAATAAAGTATGGAATAACAACATAATTCATCAGGCATGCGATAGACCGCATAGACAGGTTATTCAAATAGAATAATAAAGAATGGAATAACAGAAGAATTTTACCATATATGCGGTACTTTGTATAGACATGTTATTCAAACATAATAATAAAGAATGGAATAACAACCCTTACGAGTATTGAAAAAAAAATAACTCTCTTCATGAATACGAAAGAATAATACCCCTTACCTTAGAAGAAAGGCGGATCTTTGGAATAGTGAGGTAGCAGACTTCTCTTCTTCTTCTCTCTATAATTTCTCTATAATAATTGCTCTATAGCTTCAGTGAATTGGTGAGAAATGAAGGAAAAATGAGCTTCTATTTATAGGAAAATATAGTTTCGATAATTGCACGTTTTGGGCCTCAAAATATTACAGTATAATACCATCCTCTTTTTCTTCATTTGTAATTTAGTCTTGCAAGTATTATCAAACTTGCACCACCTCCCCTAATAGTAAATAATGTGAATTAATAGTTCATTCATGTGACTTAAAAGTATAATCATGTGAAAAAACTAATTACAGTATAGTACCTTCATCTATACCTCCATTTTTAATTTAGTCATGCAAGTATTATCAATCTTGCACCACCTCCCCTAATAGTACATGAATGTGAATCAATGGTACACACATGTGAACACATAGTTATAAGCATGTGAATTAATAGCAATTAATTGCTCATTTATCCGATTAATTATCCGATTGATCAATATAACCTCCAAACATCCATTATTATCGAAATAGATGTCGATTTCTACCAACACTAATAATCCCAACACAATGGAACTATCAATTTCATCTTTAATCAACACGAACTTATTCATCATTAATATTATAACTCACAATATTTAACAACCACGTCGTTCCTAGGAAAGAGGTGCTTTCCGATAAGGATTTCTCCTTATTGGCGCGCAGTTAGGTGACCAAACCTCTCCTTGACAGAACTTCTAGACATTGTTAATATTGCAAATAATAATATGAATAACTTTGTCATCTCAATTATTTATTTAATAGTATAACATATTATATAGATGATCTTTGTGACAATAATTGAATCAATAATATGAGAGATATGATGCAAAGAATTATTGATCAATAATTGAGTATAACCGAGTGACTTCTCACGTAAGCATCGATAATCAATACGGCGTGTGCTTCTTATGCAACCACGCGTATTATTGTACTTTTACTACTTGGTAGTTCAACAGTTTAACGGTAAAACTTTCGTCGTTATTTTTTAAAAGATAATTTTGTCGCGTTTCTAACTATGACAATACTTACATTGTAGGGGGTCCACCAATGATTGTGTCATCGTATCGAATATTCCTGTTAAAGCTAATATTCCCCAAACCAATCGAATATTATATAACCACTTGCTTTCTTTGCAAAATTTGTAAATATTACCCACAACTATAACATTATATCATATCCACACCATACTATTCAAAAATATATTTCGAGAAAATTTAATCTTTATTTATAAAAGTTGGGGTCTTACAACAGTTCCAACTCGATCGAGGATTAAAAATGGCCCAATGAATCGAGGATTGAGCTTTCTTCTCTTTTCAAATCTCGTAACTCTTTTCTATGGAGCAACACGTAACATCACATGATCTCCAATATTGAATTCCGCGTCCTTTCGATGAAGATCATCATAACTCTTTTGTCGATCTTGCGAGGTTTTTATACATTGTCGGATCGTTTGAATCTTTTTCGTAGTCATACGTACCAATTCCGGTCCCAACAACGTTGCTTCACCCACCTCATCCCAGCATACTGGAGAACGACACTTTCTTCCATACAACACCTCAAATGGAGCGATGCCAATACTTGCTTGATAAATGTTGTTGTAGGAAAACTCCACCAATGGTAAGAACTTGTCCCAACTTTCTTTGAAGTCAAGGACACAGTGTCTTAATAAATCTTCAAGAGTTTGAATAGTCCTCTCCGACTGCCCGTTCGTTTGAGGATGATATGCCGAACTAAATCGTAAATTCGTGCCCATAGCTTTTTTCAAACTAACCCAAAATCGTGAAGTGAATCTTAGGTCTCGATCAAAAACTACGGATATTGGAACACCATGCAATCTTACAATCTCGTTTATGTACATATGAGCAAGACGTTCAAGTGTATAAGTTTCTCGCATCGATAAAAAATGAGCAGACTTGGTCAATCTATCAACAATGACCCAAATCGCATCTATGCCTTGAGAAACCTTGGAAAAACCAGTAACAAAATCCATGGTAATGTGCTCCCACTTCCATTCTGGAATTTCAAGTGGTTGCAATGGACCTTTTGGCACTTGATGCTCCGCCTTGACTCGTTGACAAGTTAGACACCTTTAGATAAACCCCGCTATCTCTCTCTTCATATTCCTCCACCAAAATGTATGTTGAAGATCACGATATATTTTGGTACTCCCGGGATGGATTGCAAACGGTGTGTTGTGCACCTCCATCATGATTATATACTTCAAGTCAGAATCGTTAGGAACACAAAGTCTGGAGTTGACTCGAAGTATTCTTTCTTCATCAATTCTTGCTTCTGGAATAGCACCTTCTTGCACTTTCTTCCTCATACGCATCAGCTCCAGGTCTGTAGCTTGAGCAACTTTAACTTATCGATTAAAGTCAGTTCTACTCGTATATTCGCCATCATTACATGGGTCCCTAGAGTCTTTAACTCTACCTCTATCCTTTGTAAGTCATACAAAATGGGCCTTTGCGTTGACAATATCGCACTCATACCCGCATATGATCTTCTACTCAATGCATCAGCTACTACGTTTGATTTTCCAGGATGGTATTGAATGGTATGATCGTAATCTTTCAATAGCTCAAGCCATCGTCGTTGTCGCATGTTGAGTTCCTTTTGAGTGAAGAAATATTTGAGGCTTTTATGATCCGTATAGATCTCCACCTTCTCTCCATATAGGTAATGCCTCCAAATCTTAAGCGCAAAAACGACAGCTGCCAACTCTAGATCATGAGTAGGATAATTCTTCTCATATTCCTTGAGTTGTCGGGAGGTATAGGCTATGACTTTCCCATGTTGCATGTGAACACATCCTAATCCTTTGCCTGAAGCATCACTGTAGATGACAAATCCCTTCGAGCCAGATGGTATTGTCAGAATAGGTGCTGAAATGAGTCTCCTCTTGAGTTCTTGAAAACTCTTTTCACATTCCTCGCTCCAACCGAATTTTATATCTTTCTGAGTCAACTGAGTTAAAGGAGTAGTGATTCGAGAAAACCCTTCTACGAATCTCTCGATAATAACCAAACTAAGTTTTAGAAAGCTACGACTTTAGTCAACGACTTAGGTTGCTCCCGACTTTAAATAGCTTCAATCTTTGTCGGGTCAACAGATATTCCATGATTTGATACTACGTGCCCAAGGAATGCTACTTCCTTAAGCCAGAACTCGCATTTCTTCAACTTGGCATAAAGCTTGTTTTCACGAAGCTTTTGGAGTATCAGCCTTAAGTGTTGCTCATGATCTTCACGGCTTTTGGAATATATGAGGATGTCATCAATAAAGATGACCACAAAGTGATCCAAATATTCCTTGAATACTCGATTCATCATATCCATGAAGGCAGCAGGAGCATTAGTCAATTCAAAAGACATGACTAGGAATTCGTAATGCTCGTACCGAGTTTTGAAAGACGTCTTTGGAATGTCATCGGTTCTAATCTTTAACTGATGATATCCGAAACGAAGATCGATCTTTGAAAAGAATTTGGCTCCTTGCAACTGGTCAAATAGGTCATCAATGCGAGGCAACGGGTACCTATTTTTGATGGTGACATGATTCAACTCCCGATAATCAATACAAAGTCGTATACTTCCATCTTTCTTCTTCACGAATAAAACAGGAGCACCCCAAGGAGATGTACTAGAATGAATGAAACCGATGTCTAACAATTCCTATAGTTGGGTTTTTAACTCCTGAAGTTCAATAGGAGCCATTCGATATGAGGCTTTGGAAATGGGTTTTGTACCGGGTTCAAGGTCGATACCAAACTCGATTTCACGCTCCAGGGGTAGGCCAGGAAATTCTTCGGGGAATACATCAGGAAATTTATTAACAATAGAAATATCATTCAAATCTTAACATATTTTTGTTTAAATATGTGACATGAGCTAAGAAAGCTTGACATCCATTTTTTAATAAACGGATAGCTTTATGGCTTGAGATGACCGTGATTGATTTTAATGGTTTGGTCGCTTGAATTCGCATAATAGGTTGATTAAGAATACGAAAACTAACAACCTTACGAAAATAATCAACTTTAGCATGATGAGTAGTTAACCAATCAATCCCTAGAATCACGTCAAATGCAAGTATTTTTAAGGAGATAAGATCGACGAAGTAACAATGATTATCGATTTGAATCAAACAAGACTTATAAACAGTGGATGTAATGAAGGTTTCTCCCAACGGAGTTAAATTTAAACGTTGAGCGCATGTAAGAGAAATAAAAGAATGGGTAGAACCGGTATCAAATAAGGTATATACTTTGCTAGAGTTTATGATAAGGTTACCTGTGATGACTCTGGAGTCAAATTTAAACGTTGAGTGCAAGTAGGAGAAATAAAAGAATGGGTAGAACCGGTATCAAATAAGGTATATACTTTGCTATAGTTTATGATAAGCTTACCCGTGATGACCACATCCGGGTTCCTTGCTTTCTGGGAGGTCACGGCAAACGCTCTCCCTTGAACTACTGGTTTTGACTTGTCTGGGACGGCATTTGGTGTCACCGTTCCAACTGGACTTGGCTTCCCAGTTCGACAAAATCTAGCTAGGTGACCTTCTCTTCCACAATTGTAACATATTTTGGATTATTGCATATAGTTTGGACTGATATGTCCCTCCCCTCTGCATTTGTAACATACGATTGGCTGTCATTCCCATTCCTTAACAACTTGGTCTTTGGTGACGCGTCTTTCCATCATTATCAATCTCTCTTCTTGAAATTTCCACTTCTATTATATTGGCCATGATTTACCACCAAGTGGTTACCATTTCTGGCATGTTGATTCCGTCATCCACCGAATTCCAGTCCTCCCCTTCGAAGTTCTTGTCTCACATCTCATCAGGGATCATATCCTAAGCTTTGATACCAGTGTGGACGCCCCAAAAAAAAGGTATACATCACCCATCTTGAGTAGCCAAATACATGGTACAAAATTCAAATACAACTTAATTATACAACGAATGTGTAAAATACGACAAAACATAATCTAAGAGTTTTAATAAGAATATTATCATCTAGACAATATCCACACTCAATGGAGTCCTCGTTATATTTATTGTCACACTATTTTATAGAATAGTGAGGACTACTAAAACAACCATCCGGACCGTCAATCCGCTCCCAAACGACACGTCCCAAACTATATTCTCATTTTTGAAGAGAACGGTGAAAGAAAGGGTGAGCTCAACTAGCCCCAAGAAGAAATATTATGACTAAGATAATGCGAATAATTTATCGTTAGCCTTCAACAAAGATGTTAAACCGATAAAATATAACAAACATCAAGTTTAAGCAGAATTGAACAAGCAATCCATTAGAAGAGTCAAGTAGAGAATAAAATCTACTATCTTTTATGATTTAAAGGTTTTCATCATTTTTATCATTTGAGACTCGACTTTAATAAATAAACCACATCATCCCTCAAGACTACTGCCGAGGATATTCATTAGTATCACGACCACAAATTATCCATGAACTACGGGCCAAGGATATTCGTGTATTCATCAATAGTCATGATCATGCCAACAATCATCCATCAATGTACTACGACCAATGAGGACTTTACCACATCATTTGTAACATTACGGTCATGATTATACCGAATAATCCCTGATCATAATCATACCAAGTCCATTTATGCACTACAGGCCATAAATGACTTTCAACATATTATAAACATGAAGATGATGACAATGATATAAGAATTCAATAAAATAAGTTCAAGGATAAATTTTTAAAGATTCCTAATTTAATTTATCCAGAAATCAATAACGTCAAATTGTCGACATGATACTATTTTGTGGAGTAAAATTCAAGAATGCTCGGAAGAATATTTCCATGAAAAGAATCTTGTTTGAAGCGCAAATATCCAAGATATTCTACTAATTTCATGGAGTATAGAAGCCAAAACTTTAACCAACTGAGTATAATAGAATATATAAAACTGCAAATGGATTTTTTCCCGCCATGCGGCAATCCACGTAGACAGATCATTTCCACAAATTAATAAGGAATGAATACAAAGGATCATTCACCATGCATGTTGTAGTCCACATAGACAGGTTATTTCAACAGAATAATAAAGAATGAAATAACAGAGAATTCATCATGCATGCGATAGACCGCACAGACATGTTATTCCAAATGTAATAATAAAGAATGGAATAACAAAAGAATTCACCGAGCATGTGATAGAATCACATGCTTGATGGTTATTCCAACAGAGAATCATAAAGAATGGAATAACAACCCTTACAGTATTGATTGAGAAAATAACTCTCTTCATGAATCTGAAAGAAATAATACCCCTTACCTTAGAAGAAATTGGATACTAGAATAGTGTGGTAGCGGAGACTTCTCTTCTTCTTTCTCTATAATTTCTCTCTATAATAATTGCTCTTGTGAAACTTAATGAATTGGTGAGAATGAAAGAAGAATGAACTTCTATTTATAGTAAAATATAGTTTCAATAATTGTACGTTTTGGGGCTCGAAATATTACAGTATAATACCTTCCTCTTTTCTTCATTTTTAATTTAGTCCCGCAAGTATTATCAAACTTGCACCACCTCCCCTAATAGTAAATAATGTGAATTAATAGTTCATTCATGTGACTTAATAGTATAATAATGTGAAAAACTACTAATTACAAATATAGTACTTTCATCTATACCTCCATTTTTAATTTAGTCATGCAAGTATTATCAATCTTGCACCACCTCCCCTAATAGTACATGAATGTGAATCATAGTACACACATTTGAACAAACAGTTATAAGCGTGTGAAATAATAGCAATTAATTGCTCATTTATTCGATTAATTACCCGATTGGTCAATATAACCTCCAGACGTCAATTATTATCGAAATAAATGTCGATTTCCACTAACACTACTAATCCCCACACAATGGAACTATCAATTTCATCTTTAATCAACACGAACTTATTCATCATTAATATTATAACTCACAATATTTAACAATCAGGTCGTTCCCAGGAAAGAGGGGGCTTTCCGATAAGGATTTCTCCTTATTGTCGCCCAATTAGGTGACCAAACCTCTCCTTGACAGAACTTCTAGACATTGTCAATATTGCAAATAATAATATGAATAACTTTGACGTCTCAATTATTGATTTAATAATAATAAATATTATGCAGATTATACTGTGACAATAATTGAATCAATAATATAAAAGATATGATGTAGCAATTACTTTAGCAATAATTGAGTATAACTGAGTGACTTTTCACGTAAGCATCAATAATCAATATCGTGTGCTACTATGTTACCACGCGTAGACATCGTACTTTTACCACCGAGTAGTTCAATGGTTTAACGATAAAACTTTCACAGTTATTTTATATAAAAGATTATTCATCGTTTTTCTAACTACGACAATACTTCCGTTATAGGGTCCACCAATGATTGTGCGATCCCTACGAATATTCCCTGTTAAAATGAATATTCCCACCAATCGAATATTATATAACCACTTGCTTACTTTTGCAAAATTTGTAAATAATACCCACAACTATAACATTATATCAAATCCACACCATAATATTCAAAAATATATTTCGAGAAAAATTAATCTTTATTCATAAAAGTTGGGGTCTTACACACCTCTTGACCAAACTCAGCACACCACAAGTGGGACCCACCAAATTCAGCAATTTCCACAACAACCAAAAGTGGGGCCCACCCATATTTTTAATAAAAATATTTATTTTTGAAAATTCAATAATTCATAAATATCCCTTTTATTAGAAAAATACGAATTTTTTATCCATTCCATAGGAAATTTAATTCTCTACAACATTGTACAAGAATGTTTTTCCAAATTCTAAACAGAAAATGACCAAAATTCACATATGGATGATTTTTAATACCTCCATTCCGACAAAATACTGATAAAACACCTCAGCATTAATTCCTTCATTTATATCCACATAAAATAAATATTTCCTTATCATATAAATCAATAATTAATTATTCATAAATAATATTCGAGAATCCTGATAATGATGATCAATTCGTTTCCAGGAGAGGAGGCTTTCTAATAAGGATTTCTCCTTACTAGCGTGCAATTAGGTGACCAAACTCCTTTCTTGATAAAACTTCCTTAGACATTGCCAATAATGCTATCTAATAATATTATTCAAATAATATGAATTATTGATCGATAATGGGAAATTTGTGCGAATGACAATTATTGAAACAACAATAATATAAAATATCAATGTAACAATTATTGAATCAAAAAATAAAATATTGAGCGATAATTCTTTGAATAATTATTGAGTAGTGCCTTCTTACATAAGAATCAATAATCCAAAAATAATGTGCAATACTGAGTGTGCTATCGTGCAATCAACGCCAGCGACATCGTACTTTAACCAATAGATGTAAGAACCCAACTATTATGAATAAAGATGAATTTTCTATAAATATCATTTTTGAATATTAAGGAGTAAATTTGATATAATGTTATAGTTGTGGGTAATATTTATAAATTTTGCAAAATAAGCAAGTGGTTATAAAATATTCATATTGTTGGGTAATATTCATTTGGTCGTGGAATATTCTTTACGTTTGGGAATATTCGTATGCACTAAACCATTTCATTGGGCCGCATAATGTAATAACTATCGGATAGAAAAATGACAAATTTGAGTTTTTATAAATAATGACGTAATCGTTACTGAATTAACATCGTTAGAATACACCGTGGTTAAGATATACAAGATGATGTCGCTGATGTTGCATAATAGCATTACGCAGTATTGCACATTATTTTTGAATTATTCATTCTTACGTAATAAGGCACAACTCAATAATTGTTACAGTAATTACTGTTCAATATTTTATTTTATTAGTTCAATAATTGTTGCGTTGATAATTTATATTATTGTTGTTTTAATAATTGTCACTGTACAGTATTTCCCTTTATCAAATCAATAATTCATATTATTTGAATAATATTATTAGATAACATTATTGGCAATGTCTAGAAAGTTTTGTCAAGAAAAGATTTGATCACCTAATTGCGCTCCAGTAAGGAGAAATCCTTATCGGAAAGCCCCTCTTTCTTGGGAACGGCCTGGTTGTCATTATTGTGATTCTGTAATATTATTTGTTAATAATTAATTATTGATATATATGATAAGAAAATATTTATTTTATATGGACATAAATGATGGATAGGAAAATATTTATTTTATGTGGTTATAAATGAAGGAATTAATGTTGAGGTGTTTTATCAATATTTTTTTCGGAATTGAGGTATTAAAAATCAAATCAGTGTTCTTAAAGCTTTATTGTGTGAGTTATAATTTTAATCCGACCGTTAGATCCTTGTGATTTTTGGATATGTTATACATATATAAGTTGAGTAAATGTCCACAAATTTTGAACCGTTAAAAATTAACGTATGATTTGTTATGAATTTTATGAGGTATTGAAAATTTTTCGTTTATGAAATTCGGATATTTTCTATTTGGAATTTGTAAAAAAGTTCTTCTGCAAAGTTGTAGAAAATTCGATTTTGTGTGGAATGGACATAAAATTCGTATTTTTCTGATAAAATGGATATTTATTATGAATTATTGAAGTTTCAAAAATTAAAATGTTTTTATTAAAAATATGGGTGGGCCCTACTTTTGGTTGTTGGAAAAGGTGGCTGATTTTAGTGGGCCCCACTTATGGTGGCTGAAATGTTTTCAAAGAAGTGTGCATAGAAAAAAAATTATTATTTTATTATTTAGTCTCTTATGGCGTTCTAGCATTTTCCTATAAATAGGCGCTTAAGTTAAAATTGAAAATCACACCAGAATCAGAGAATTCTTCTTCTATAATCTTGAGCGTATTTCTTTAGAGAAAGCTTTGAGTGTAGAAAACAGTGAAAGTTTTCTTCAAGAATATCTCCGCTATACCAGTTGGAATACTCTTTTTTTTCAAGGTAAGGGATGTTATTTTTGTTCAATATTCGCTTGAAATAATATTTTCTTCCATACTCTGTAGTATGTAAGTAATATTATTTCATTTGATTCAATTCTATACTGATCGTTTGTTAAAATTTTGGCTTCTATACTCCATGAAATTAGTAGAATATCCTTGATATTTGCACTTCATCTAGTATCTTTTCATGAAAATATTATTCTGAACATTCTTGATAAGTTTTAACTTTTTCATGCCGGAGTACTATTCACGGGATACTATTCACTCAAGTACTATTCACCCGGGGTACTATTCATGATAAAAATTGATTCGTTTTCGGTCCAAATTATTTTTGATACAATATTTGTAACAACCCGATATTTTCTACATAAATAAATAAGAAATTTTGCGTATAATTTTTTTTATATTTATTTTAAGGATGAGGATTTGTACAAGATAATGTATATATATGTAATTATGTGATAAATAAAAATATATTTATTACATGAATATTTACAAATAATTTTATTTTAGAATTATTGATTATTATAAAGTATATTTTTATAATAATTAATTTTATAGTAAAAAGGTTTTTATTAATTATTTTCCATGAAAATATAATCATATATTATTTAAATAATATATGGAGTAATTTTAGAATAATTATAATAATTATTTTATTATTTGAATTTTTATACAGATTATTAAGTTAATTATTTTACCTTAATTATTAAGGTTAAATATGAGGAATAAATCGATATGGAATCCAACCCCTAATTTTGGATTTTTATCGAGGGATGAGAATAATAATATAATAATATTTTATTTTATTTTTTCCGTGCTATAAATATGTATGTACGTATTAATGATGGTTGATCAATTATGGTGTTTAATATCAAAACCATAGTTTTACTATGGGAAACCCTAGTTTGAAAATCAATTGTGGATTTAAGACGGTTATTTAACTGTGTTATATGTTTTATGTTGTGTATTAAGTGATTAATTAGGTAAACCCTAATTAAAGTTCTAGAAACCCTAATTAAATTTTTTGAAAACCCTAATTAATATTTCTAAAACCCTAATTTATGGAAATGAGAAACCCTAATTTGAAATTCAAATTAGAGTTTGAGATTGTCTGTAATTGTGTTAATGTGATTAATTAACAAGTATTAGAATTACAATTGTTAATTATGGAAATCCTAAATTGTTAAACCTTAATTACTAAGCTAGAACCCTAATTTAGTAATTAGAAACCCTAATTATAATTTAGCAACCCTAATTGCTAAATTAGCAAAGTTAATTATAATTAGAGATATTAAACCCTAATGTTCGTGTATAATTTAATTAGAAACCTAATTTACTTAAGAAAACCCTAATTACAAATTTTAGAAACTAAAATTTATTTAATTTTTGTGCAAACCCTAAATTGGAAATCCTATAATTGATTTTTGCTAAACCTAGGGTTAAACCCTAAGGGTTTGCCAAATGACAAGAATGCCATTAAATGGAAAATATAAAAGACCTTTTTGCCCCTAGTTGCATTATTTTAGCTAACTAATAGGTTTTGACATTTAGGTGAGTTGGTGAACCACCCCATGTGCTCTCTAATGACAGCACTCGGCCATTTCAGCAGCCATACATGCATCTAACATTATATAAATAGATTTGGAGAGAGAGAAATTCATTTTGCTAGCTCAAAATTTTCCAAACACTCAACATTTTCTCTCAAGCTCCCCACCTACGAAATTCTCTCCTAAAATCAGTAACAAACCAAGCCCTACTATAAACCATAACAACATCAGTAGCCAAAATCAAGAATTGGATCATCAAGGTATAAACTAACCCTAGAAAATCTGACCTTCGATCTAATGTTAGATGTTGTTTTTTTTGTGATAAACATGTTAGATATAGTGTCAAAGGATGATCTGGGTTACTAGATGTGACGCCCCCAAAATTAGGTATATATCACCCATCTTGAGTCGCCAGATACATGGTACAGAATTCAAATACAACTTAATAATACCACTGTCGTGTACAATACGACAAAACATAAACTGTGAGTTTGAATACAAATATTGTCTACTAGAGATTATACAAACTCAAAAGGAGTCTTCATTACAATTATTATCACACTATTTCACGAATAGTGAGGACTACTAATGCACCATCTAGGACCATCACTCTGTTCTCGACTAGTCCTAGTACCACGCTCTCATTTCAAGAGAACAAAGTGAAAGAAAGGGTAGCTCAACTAGCCCAAGAAGAAATATTATGACTAAGATAATGCGTAATAATTTATCGTTAGTTTCAACAATGTTAAACCGATAAAATATAATAAATATCAAGTTTAATCAGTAGAACAAGCAATCCATTAAAAGAGTCAAGTAGAGAAGGAAATCTACTATCTTTTATGATTTAAAAGGTTTTCATCACTTTTATCATTGGGACTCATTTTTTAATAAATAATCCACATCATCGAATCACCCCAGACTACTAGCCAAGGATATTCTTTAAGATCACGACCACGAATTATCCACGCACTACTACTTAAGATAATCATGTTTTTCATCAACGATCCCCGATCATGCCATAAAACAATTCATCTTTGCACTACGGCCAAAGAGAATCCATAGCCATAATCATACTCAAAAGCGCCCATCAATGCACTACTACGCCAATGAGGACTTTTTTCCACATCATTTGTAACATTACTATTATGATTATACCCAATAATCCTCGTGTCATAATCATACCAAGTCCATCTATGCACCACAGGCGCCACGAGATGACTTTCAACATAATATAAACATGAGGAGGATGACAATGATATAAGAATTCAATAAAACAAGTTCAAGAATTAATTTATCCAGAACCGAAAACGCTCAAATTGTTAACATGATAATCGCTTTGTAGAGTAAAATTCAAGAATGCTCGGAAGAATATTTCCATGAAAAGATCTTGGATAAAGCACAAATATCAAGGATATTCCACTAATTTCATGAAGTATAGAAGTCAAAGTTTTAACCAACCCGAGTATAATAAAGAATGGAATAACAAAAGAAATCACGGTGCATGCGATAATCAGCGCATGAAAAGTTATTCCAACAGTAATAATAAATAACTTAACCCGTGTCCCAAAACGTGAAAATGCATGCATGTGATATTCCAATGTAAAAATAAAGAATGGAACTGTGTCCCATTAAAAACGCACTGATGTGATATTTCGACGTAATAATAAATAATGGAAGCAGTCCCACAGAACGCATGCATGTGATAGGATATTCAAAGCGTAATAATAAATAATGAAATAACAGAAGAATTTCACCAAGTATAGGGTAGCCCGCGTATACAGGTTATTCCAACAGAATAATAAATAATGGAATAACAGAAGTTCTCTTCATGAGTACAATAAATAACATCCCTTACGAGTACAACAAATAATATCACTTACCGCAAAAGAAACTGAATATAAGAGTAGGGAAGTATCAGAATATATACTTTTCTATAGGTTCTCTTGTAATTCTCTCTCTAGAGTTTCAGTGAATTCGTAAGAAATAATGAATGAATGAGCTTCTATTTATAGGAAAATGGAATGAATAATAACTAATTCATGAACGGTCCAGATTGATTTCTTATTAAGCTGGACGATCCATATTGGTTTACTATTAAAACTTAAAACAACGGTCCATACTGATTTACTATTAAAACTTTAAACCAACAATCCATATTGATTTACTATTATAACTCCACCAGCGGTCCATATTGACTTACTATTATATTTTCAATCAACTATTCGAAAAATTAGCTTATATCTCCTCATGGAATAATATTGTACTCCAAATACTCTAATGCACAATACTAGAGTGAATAAAATCTAAAGTGAATAGTAACTCGTGAATAGTAACTCCGAATACTAACTCGTGAATAGTAACTCATGAATAGTAACTCGTGAATAGTAACTCATGAATAGTAACTCGCATACCGAAAAGTGTCCCGAATACCCAATTAAACAATATATCCTCCAGACATCAATTATACTAACACAAATAAGTCCAACACAATGGAACTATAAAATTCATCTTTAATCAACACGAACTTATTCATCATTAATATTATAATTCATAATATTTAATAACCGTGTCGCTCGAGTGAAAGAGGGGCTTTCAGATAAAGATTTCTCCTTATTGGGCGCCCAATTAGGTGACCAAACCTCTCCTCGATGTAACTTCAGACATTGTCAATATTACAAATAATAATATGAATAACTTTACTGCCTCAATTATTAATTTAATAATATATCATATAATGCAGATGATAATCTTTAATAATAATTGAATCAATAATATGAGAAATATGATGCAACAATTCCATCAGAAAGTAATAATCGAGTATAACCTGAGTGACTTCTCACGAAAGCGTCAATAATCAATACTGTGTGCTACTCTTTGTGAAACTACGCCAGACATTCATTACTTTTACTATCGGGTAGTTCAACAGCTTTAATGGTAACACCTACGTAGTTATTTTCATAAAGTATTTTTGTCGTTTTCTCAATCCGACAATAATTCCATTGTGGGGTCCACTAACGATTGTGTCGTTGTCACGAATATTTTCGTTAAAACGAATATTCCCTAACCAATGGAATATTATATAACAACTTACATGATTTTGCACAATTTATAAATATTACCCACAACTATAACATTACATCAAATCAAACCATAATAAAAAAAATATTTCGATAAAATTAAATCTTTATTCATAAAATCTGGGTCTCACAATCTCCCCTCCTTATGAAATTTCGCCCTCGAAATTTACGCACGCGATACTGGTATGCCTTAAACGGTGAGGATACCTTGACTTCACTTCAAATTCTAACTCTTGAGGTATAACCTTTGACTGTCGAATATGATCCTTCTTATCCAAGTTGTTAACACGTATCTCCTCAAACGTTAAATCTTCTGTTATCTCGTCCGGTTCAAAATTAATAATGTAGTTCGAGTCGTCCACATATTTACATAACATCGATACGTTAAAAACGTTATGAACACGCGACATACTTGGCGGTAAAACGAGTCTATAGGCCACTGTTCCTACTTGATCAAGGTTTTTAAATGGGCCAATAAAATCGAGGGTTGAGATTTCCTCTCTTCATCGATTCTTGCTTCTAGAATAACGCCCTCTTGAACCTTTTCTTCAAATTCATCGATTGGTGTGTAGCTTGAGCGGCTTTTAACTTTATCGATTAAAGTCGATTCTACTCAGTATATTCATTATCTTCACGTGGGTCCCTAGAGTCTTTAACTCTATCTTCATCATTTGTAAGTTATACGAAACGGGTCTTTGTGTTAACAACATCGCACTCTTAAAAGCATACGATCTTCTACTCAACGCGTCAGCTACCACGTTCGTTTTTCCCACGATGGTATTGAATGATATGATCGTAATCTTCAACAGCTCGAGGCAACGTCTTTGTCACATTACACATTCGCTTTAGTTAAATAAATGTTTAAGGGTTTTTTTTTAGAAATAGGTTTTGTACTGGGGTCAATACAAAATTCGATTTTACGCTCTAGGGTAGGCTAAGAAGTCTTCAAGAATACGTCAGGAAATTTATTAATAATAGAAATACCATTCAAAATCGTGACTCTCATCCAATACTTGGATAACACGTCACATCGATACCTATCAACTTGCCATCGTCATTCACGACGTTGCTTTCTGTAAAGTCGGCTTCTGTGCATTCCACACAAAAAAGTCAACAACTAAAGGATCGGGGCTCTTTATTTATGGCTTGATATGACAATGATTGACTTTAGTGGTTTCGTTACTTTGAATTCGCATAATAAAAGTTGGTTAGGAGTATGAAAGCTAACAACCTTACTTAAAAGCATGATGATTAGTTAACCAATCGCTTTCAAAAATCACATCAAAGGCAAGTATTTTCAAAGAGATAAGATCGAATGTGTAACGTGAAAGTGTTTATTTGAACAAGATTTATAAATAGTGGAGGTAACGAAAGGTTTCTCCCAACCGAGTTTAAACAGATATATCAAAGTCTAACTTCTCCGAGTTAACTTCAAACATTGAACACAACTAGGTGTAATAAAAGAGTGAGTAGAACCGTAAGATTCAACACGGTATAGACTTGCAAGAGTTTATGACTAACATACCCATGATAATTTTATTCAAAGTTCCTCGTCATTTAAAAAAAAAACGCTCTCTTAAACTACCGGCTTTGGCTTGCTCGGGACATCCTTTGGTACCTCCAACCTAGTTGAACTTATCTTGGTGAATGACAAAATCGGGCTAAGTGACCTTCTCTTCCACAATTATAGCATGCTTTGGACGGCATGATCGCTAGCTTTGACCGATGTGTCCCTCCCTCCGCATTTGAAGCATATGATAGGTGGTCGTTCTCCTTCCTTAACAACGGGTGTTGGTGCTGACGTCTTTCCATCATTGTTGAATCTCCACTTCTTGAAATGTCCATTCGTATTGTTTTGACCATGATTACCACCGAAGTGGTTACCATTTCTGGCATGTTGAATCCCTCCATGCTTATTGTCACCGCTTTGATGACTGTTATCACCGGTATTATCATTTTTCCAGCTGCTCTCTTTTGGTTTTGTTGACTCATTATCGCGCTCCACTAACTGAGCCCTATTTACAACATCTGAATACAAAAACAGTTTATGAGAAATAAGATATTGACGTATCTCCAGCTTCAAACCTCTTAAAAATATTCACATCATTGTCTCTTCATTATCAACCAAGTGGGACGCAAATCGGGACAACTCAAGCAAAACTTGGCTTCAGTCGCTGCGACGATCATGTTGTTTTGCTCCAACTTGATAAATTCCACCTCTTTCATGTGACGAATGCTTTCGTGAAAATACTTGTCATTGAACAGCTCTTGGAACTTCTCCCAAGACATCTTGAGTGCGTCGGCAGGTAAGTTTTCTGATTCCCACCGGTGATCTGTCTCTTCACGCAATATAAAGGTGGCAAAGGAACCTTTTGCTCCTTGGAGCATCCCAAGACATCAAATATCTTAGTGATCGGCTTTAACCATGTCTCGCTTTTTAAGTGGTTCTCGCTTTCCCAAAACTCGATGGTCCTAGCTCCTTAAATTGCTTAACGCGGTGACCAACCGTAGGTTGCCATTGTTTCTCTCGACATTATGAGCAGGAGCCGCCTTCTTTGATTTTGCATAAATTCTAAAAAGCTCCTAAACGCGTACCATCGTTCATCAATTGATCAATGTTGTTGTTTACGTGGAGGATTATCACCATCCTGTCAAGACATTGTCCTCGATTATTGATCATGAGAGAATCAAGGTCTCCTGTGCTCCATTGCTATTCTCAACATTCTCGGATGTCATTTTCGACATCTGCCCCAAAACAAAGGTTAATTGACATGTAACATATTATCCCTATATTCTAATGAGACCAATTAAATACCAAAAAAAACTTGGGTAGGTAAATACTAGCGAAGAATTCTGATCTCTCCCTCCTAGTTCTATTCTCACATCTTAGCCAGGATCATATCCCTAAGCTTTGATACCAACCGTGGCGCCCCCAAAATTAGTTATACATCACCCATCTTGAGTCGCTTGGATACATGGTACGAATTCAAATACAACTTAATAATACTAACTTTGTACAATCTAATACGACCAAAACATAAACTATGAGTTTGAATACAAATATTGTCTACTAGAGATTATACAAACTTAAAAGGAGTCCTCATTACAATTATTATCACACTATTTCACGCAGAATAGTGAGGACTACTAATGCACCATCTAGACCATCAC